>BGPT01000068.1:491537-514919 GCA_003297045.1 Symbiodinium sp. clade C Y103
AAAAGTGCCTAACGTCACTTCTGAATCCCTATAGAAATAGAAAAAAAATTGGACGACCTAAGTCCGAAACCGCACCAAAAAACTGCCTAGCGTGTTCCTAGCGTGTTTTTTGAAACGCTGCTGCTGCTACTGCTGNAACCGCACCAAAAAACTGCCTAGCGTGTTCCTAGCGTGTTTTTTGAAACGCTGCTGCTGCTACTGCTGCTGCCGGTGCTTATGCTGCTGCTGCTGCTGCAGCTGCTGCTGCTACTGCCACTGCTACTGCTAGGGCCGGCTGCTGGAAGGCTGCTACTCTTGCTGCTGCTGCAGCTGTCGTTGCTATGCAACCTCTCCTCCTGCTGCCGCTGCAAAAAAACACCTCCCGGCAGGAAAACACCATGCCTCTGAAGGACGAAATAGTTTCAAAACCGCATCGAAAAAGATGAAAAAGTGCCTAACGTCACTTCTGAATCCCTATAGAGATAGAAAAAAAATTGGACGACCTAAGTCCGAAACCGCACCAAAAAACTGCCTAGCGTGTTCCTAGCGTGTTTTTTGAAACGCTGCTGCTGCTACTGCTGNAACCGCACCAAAAAACTGCCTAGCGTGTTCCTAGCGTGTTTTTTGAAACGCTGCTGCTGCTACTGCTGCTGCCGGTGCTTATGCTGCTGCTGCTGCTGCTGCTACTGCCAGTGCTACTGCTAGGGCCGGCTGCTGGAAGGCTGCTACTCCTGCTGCTGCTGCAGCTGTCGTTGCTATGCAACCTCTCCTCNNNCTCCTGCTGCTGCTGCAAAAAAACACCTCCCGGCAGGAAAACACCATGCCTCTGAAGGACGCAATAGTTGCAAAACCGCGCCGAAAAAGTGCCTAACGTTACTTCTGAATCCCTATAGAAATAGACAAAATAGAAAATAAAGACAAAATAGAAAATAAATAGTAGAAAAAGATTGGATGGACGACCTAAGTCCGATCCGAAACCGCACCAAAAAACTACCTAGCGTGTTCCTAGCGTATTTTTTGAAACGCTGCTGCTGCTGCTGCTGGTGCTAATGCTGCTGCTGCTGCTGCAGCTGCTGCTGCTACTGCCAGTGCTACTGCTACAGCCTGCTGCTGGAAGGCTGCTACTCCTGCTGCTGCTGCAGCTGCTGCTGCTACTGCCAGTGCTACTGCTACAGCCTGCTGCTGGAAGGCTGCTACTCCTGCTGCTGCTGCAGCTGTCGTTTCTATGCAACCTCTCCTCCTGCTGCTGCTGCTGCTGCAAAAAATGCTGCTGCTGCTGCTGCTGGAGGCTGCTGCTGGAGACTGCTGCTGCTGCTGCTGTTGCTGCTGCTGCTGGAAGCTGCTAGCCACCGGCAGCAAAACAGCATGGCACGGAGGCACGAACAAGTCGAAGCTGCTGCTGCAGTTTCACAAACTGGAGGCTTGCTGCTGCAGGCTTGCTGCNGAAGGACGCCCTAAGTCAAAACATGGCTGTTGTTGCTTGTGCCAGAAACTCTTCTTCCCTTACGCGCTCCCCCTTGCGTCAGCCGGGGTCGGCGGATATGGTATGCACAATGTGTATATACAACATACATATCACGCGTATTGTTGATTCACATACATTACATTACATTACATTGCATTGCATTGCATTGCATTGCATTACATTATATTACATTACATTACATTACATTACATTACATTACATTATATTATATTATATTATACTATACTATATAATGTTAATCTATTTTTGTTATTTTGTATTTTGTATTTCTTGTTTAGATTATACATTATTATATTATATTATATCATATTATATTATATTTGTATTATATTATTGTATTATATTATACTATTTACATCACATTATATTACATTCCATTGCATTACATTGCATTCCATACTACGTACATGCATACATACATACATACATACATACAGACAGACAGACATACATACATACATACAGAAAGACAGACATACATACATATGTACATGTAAATATGATGTAGATATATATACATACATAAATGCATAGATGAAATCAACATGAATTAACAAACTGATGATGCCTTGCCTTCAGCGCCCAGGATTATGAGGCTCTCCTGATGGACAACATCGACACTGTCCGGGATCCGGTCACCAACGAGGTGAATTACACCGTGATCTGACGGCTCGTTTCATTATCTGGGAATGGGTCAAAACCTATACCCTCTGGCTATTTAACATAAATAGATGGCCGTTATACATGATTTACCTATTATGGATGGCCATTTATAGATTGAAGATGGCCATTATAGATGATTTAGGATGATTTACCTATTATGAATGATGATTTTCCGCGGCTATGTTAAACAACCACAGGGTAATGCTTTTAATTTTTGGGATCAACATCCAGTTGCTAGGGTTTTGACCCATACCCTTATTTGGATGTGTCTGAATATATGGGGAAACACCACTTTCAGTGGCTTGCAATGCAATTTTCTCTGTCAGTTAAGCAAACCACAAGTTGGGTTAAACTCCCCATTTTCAGACACAGCCATTCTTTGGGCGTTTTTCCACCTCTGAACGACCATGATTCGGCAATTCCAGTCATGTCTATTCATTAAATAATACCACAAAAATAATCCGGGATGATCCCACGCGGCCCATGTAGCGCTCCATCACTTCAGGTAATCAACTTGGCTCTGGAGTACAACAAACCCATTGTGCATCTCGGCAGGGAAGATGGCACGTGGCCGGCAAGCAGAGGGGAAGGTAAACATGTGATATCACATGCTAACACAATTGGAAATCCCCGAGAATGGAAAGTGATGTCAACTTGAATTTGAAAAAACACTGGTTAATTTTTATATTTCGATTAGTGATTGGTGGTTAAGATTCACCCAGCAGATAAATCCTAACTACATAAATCTTTCACGGGAGCGGTTAGATCGACTTGTGACCGCAAGATCAGCATTGGATTTAAACATGAAAAGCCAGGGATTCAAGCAAAAAACTTCTGATATAAAGGGACAGAAGCAATACAACTGCTCTGGCTGCTCTGGGGTTTCATGTATTTCCAATCTGAAAAGATCCCAGAATTTCATACGCTTAAAAACTGGGCTGATCCCACCCAAGCAGCTTTTCAGCTGAGGAAGAATGCGGAAGAAGTGGTCAAGCTTCTAGTGGCCGAGTCTATCGTTGCAGGCTGGGTCTTCTATGCTTCCATCGAAAAAAACCATCACATCACGCAGGTTTATTCACTGGGCAGGCTCATGGGTATACGGTATAGCTGGTACAGCTATACATGTGGGATAATGGGGGTGCACACACACACACACACATTTTCAGCATATGATCTATATTTACACATGTTCCAATACCCAGCTCGATGTTAGTTTTGGCATGGTATGATGAAGCCATCATTCCATGACTATGACCAAACACATGCATGAACCAATCAAGACAGAGATCAACAACATATATAATTCATCATATAATATATATATATATAATATATATATATATATATTACCTATACATTATTACTTGTTGGTTTCAGATATCTTCTCCACATGGGATGATGATCCCTTTTCTGAAAGCTGAGATTTCAGGCTGGTTCCCTCAAGCATGGCAGGTGAAGATGGAAGTGAAGCAGCTTTGATTGACATTTGCGAGCGGCAGCTGATGCTGATTCATGAGTTCCTTGGTAGAAGGCAATCGGCGAGATCGGGTGCCCATTGATTTCCAAATTCAGGGATCCGTTCAGGTGACTGGCACTTGGACATCTCACTTAGCTCAATAGTCAAAAGGTAAACATGGAGGACTGGAGGTTTGTTCATGGAGCCAATTGTGGATTTTCCAGCAAGACAGTTTGACTATGTTCCATTTGTGTGTGAAAGGCGATAATCCAGTCATTGATTTGAGATGTTCCCAGTATTAACATGTCTTAACTACTTACAAACTTGCCATACCGAACTCTGTACATTCCAATGAGATGCTCCTTCACGGTGCCAAGGTTCATCAGGGTGATCTTACTTTCACCACTTGAATTCCTGGATGCACATCCATACTGCAGCATGTGGAAGGGCAATTTTCGTAAATTCTTGGTGGTTAAGATGCCCAAAACACAAACCGGAACATAGGGGGGTCACTTTTTTGGGGGAGGTGGTTGAATCCAGACGGCGCGTGAGCATAGCTTGGTTTGATTGCTTTTGAAATGGCCCATGATCTGTGGTGGATGACATCGGAGTTCCCTGTTGGTTTTATTCTACCTCATTCTATCCAGCAGATTCATTGGCTTTATGGTTCATGTATATAAAATTGGATCTAAATATTTAGAGTGATTTAGATCCCAATTTTGGCTGGTGAATGCCCATCTTTTGGATCATTTTTTGGTCAAACTGAGGCTCAATAAGGAGGTCGTGCTGGTTGCTATGGGTGTCAAGGCAGACTACTACCTCGAGAACCTTGGGTATGGCATTTGATGTGCTTGGGGTAAACACTGCGGCTGAGTTACATCCTTATTCAATGACAG
Source organism: Symbiodinium sp. clade C Y103 (assembly GCA_003297045.1). Lineage (NCBI taxonomy): Eukaryota > Dinophyceae > Suessiales > Symbiodiniaceae > Cladocopium > Cladocopium sp. clade C. The sequence continues at coordinate 496,018 of BGPT01000068.1, forward strand.
AAACAAAGTTTTCACCTAGGATTTTCCAACAGAAACACTCCTGTGATGTGTATTTAAATTTATATTGTTCATATGTATGACTATGATTGATGGTATGTATACATAAGAAACGTGCATTGGTTTTGTTCAAACATAAGGTGCTCGCTCAATCCACCATTTGATGGTCTTTGCACCCAGCTTGGACCCCTGCCATATGACACAAAAGACATGGCTTTTCCTATCCGATTTGCGCATGGAGTGTCACCCTCCGCGGATGCTCTGACCACAATGGAACAAAGGTCCATGTTAAGGCAGCTGCCCAGAATCCAAAATGGCTTTACGAAAAGTGACATTGTCAGTGAATCCGATGTGCAAAGAGAAGCATCAAAACCATGAAATCGAGGGTGGAGTAAAGCGTGGTGCGGCTGGCAACAACCAAGGAAGGTGTTGAGTAGCATGCAGCTTTTCATCGCCTCACACGAAGGTCAGAAAGGGTGAGGTCTTACGTATGACCACCTCAAAGAATGAGATGAGATGACGGTGCAATGTAGTTAAGTGATATGCTATGTCTGTCTTGTCTAGGTTTTGTATAATGTACAAGTATGCATGATGAATGATGTATGATATATGCACAAATGAATTATGTAGAACCATATCAAATATACTGTCCCTCTACATACATTTATATGTATATATGTATATATATGTAGATATTTAATCAACATCAAAACATGACCTTATTTCAGGCCCTATTTCAGGTTTGTACATTATGAAACAAATCATTCCATGTTAGTCCTCTGAATTTCTGGGGAAACCTGATGCCAGCGCTGGTGGCGATCTATCTGTGGTAGGGGCGTTCTGTGGAGTGGTGGCAACATACACCATTCATTCAGCTGAGCTTGTGCCAAAATATCATGAAATATAACTTATACACCAACAAAAAAATGGATTTGTGAGCAATCAGCTCTACCCCCAGCTGGATAAGCAACATCCCCAGATCCGTCCCGTCGCTCCGGAGGCATCTTACGCGGTGCCACGTGGGCTGGGGTGACCGCCTTGAGGGAAGCCTGCATCCTGGAACAGATGCGCATCGTCACCAAGGTCGAGGGGTGCCACCATGTGATTTCACTTCTAGGATTATTACATCTATGAGTGTTACATCCAGTCTAGATGATGGAATCACCCCGATTGATGATGTTTATTGCCTGACATATGTCTACATCCCACGAAATATCCAAACCTGTTCTCACTATGATTAGGGGATGAACGTCCATGAACGCCTATTTTCAGGTGTTCACACGGGTACCAGGGTTTTGATCTACAGCTTTGATTGTGTAGGTATACGTTTATCTATCTATCTATCTATCTATCTATCTATCTATCTACCTATCTACCTATCTACCTATCTACCTATCTACCTATCCATCTATCTATCCATGCATCTATTTGTCTATATATGTGTGAATTTGATCCATCTTCGGAAGCCTATCAGTGACTTCATCGTTCCATCTCGCATTGGATGCATGATTCGTGACCTGCAGGGACTCTTGTTCGAGGAATTTCAACATTGGTAGCGGAGCCACCAACACGGTGGCTCCCCCAAACTAGGAGGTTTGGGTGATAGTTCGTTGTGCCATGGCTGGCATTCAATCTGCTGAGGCGGCTGCGAGTAAGGTCTTCTCAGGAGACCAAGAGTGTGCTCTGGAGTACAAGCGATGGAAGACATGGGTCTCAAACAAACTTCTGACACTGGATTCAAAAGTTCCCACAACAGCGAGAGGTGCATATGTTTACACCCTGTTGGCCGGAAAGGCCTTGGACTGTATCGAGCACTTAGAGCCAGGGGATTACCAGAAGGAAGGTGGGGAAAAGGTGATCTTTGACCTTCTTGACAGGAGATTTCCGCAGAAGGACACATCAGATGAGATGTCTGAGACGTTGACGTCAGTGTTCAACCTGCGTGCTCAGGAAGGTGAGACCCTGAAAGTGTGGATCTCGAGATCAGGTGAGCTGTTCGATAGATGTCAAAGGAAGTGCAAGGTGAACTTTCCAGATGAAGCGCGAGGATGGTTGACATTAAATCGATCAGGCCTGAATGAAGAGCAAAAGGCGGTGATCTTAGCTCGGTCTGGTGGAGATCTTAGAAAAGATGAGATAGGTCGAGCAATGAGATCCTGTTATCCAGACTATGTTGTGCCGAAACGCAAGTCTTTCGGTGCTGGCCTTGTGGAAGCCGGCGATGAGACAGCCGCTCAGGAAGAGGATGATGCCGATTCCGTGTTCCAGGAGGTGGAAGCTCTTCTCGCTGATCATGGAGAAAGAGCTGAGGAGCCCGATGAAGTGTACGATGAGACTGAGGTGGCCGAAGCCTTGGCTGTGAGCTGGAAGGACAAGAGACGTGAACTTGGCCGAATGCAACGCAGCCGAAAATTTGGTGCTGCCTCTGATCTGCGCAAGTCATATCGTGTGGAGATTGAGGAGTTGAAGCGCAAAACGCGCTGCCACAAGTGCAACCAAGTGGGTCATTGGTCCCGTGAATGCAAAGCTGGGGCCAAAGGGAAGAGCAAAGGTTCTCAACAAGGACAGTCTGGATCCAAAAGTAGTGAATCTGGTGCTGCTATGGTGGAAACATTCACTGAGCATTTTGTGGCTGCTGTGGATTCAATGCAAGATCCTGAGAATTTTTCTGCCCTGACATGGTTGCGACAGAAGCGTGCCTCAACAGTTGTGGAGCGCAACAAGGTAACTACACCACCGGCGGAAGTTTTGTTGGTCAGTTCTCCGGGCTATGGGGTTATTGATTCAGGATGTGGCCGTACGATTATTGGCAGGGAGACATTGAACGATTTTCAACAGCTCTGGCGTGCTCATGGTATTCCAGTCCCATCTGAATTTGCAGAGACCAATCATTTCAAATTTGGAAACGGACAACGTGAGACATCAGAAGTGTCTGTCAAACTGCCGGTCGTCATAGCCGGCCGCTCTGGAAGTATCAAAGCGGCGATTGTGTTGGGAGCTGCCCCATTACTGATTTCAAGAAGTGCTTTGCAAGCCCTTCATGCTGTGATAGACTTTGGAACAAATCAACTGTCTTTGTTTACAGATGGTATCAAAGTTCCTCTGACTACCAATGCAGCTGGTCAGTATACCATCAAAGTCATCGATCAGGTGTCATCTGAGAAGCCGCCCTTTCAGGAAGTGATGCTGACTCAGGATACTAAGGTGACTCTGAACTCAGGTGATTCTGATGCGTCTCCGACCGCAGAGCCAGTTGTGCAGCCTCCCTGTGATCAAGCCCGTGACGAGACCCCTGAAACATGCCAAGATTCATCCAAGACATGCTCAGGAGCCGTTGTTGATTTGCAAATGTGGTGTCGTGATGATTCATTTCTCCATAATGCAGTCACATCCGGTAAGCAGGGTCCTAGTTGGCAGCAAGTGAGGCGACGTCGTATTATCAATAGTGACACAAATGAGGTGTTGTTTGATGAATGGATATCACCACACAGAAAGAAGAGTCAGTATCATCAGACAATCCCCAAGGAAGTGTTGCACACTAGAACCGAGTTTCATTTCGTCCCGCAGGAGAAGTCATCCACTTTTGAGTGTTTGCCAGTTCATTTCATGCGTCAGCTGCATGCACAGGTTAGCCAACCTGTGACTGAAGCCAAGTCCTTGATCGATGGTAAACCCTTTTTTGGTGGCAGAAGTGTTTTGTCCTCCTCGTTGTGCACCGTTGGTCGAAGGCGTAGGTGGTGTGTGTAAGTCTTTTGACCTTTCAACAGGATTTGACTTCACCAGGCCAGAAGTGCGGGATCAAGTAGCTCAAGAACTAAAGGATCGACCGCCAGATTTGCTGTTGCTCAGCCCTCCCTGTACACATGAAGGTGGTTGGTTTAACCTTAATGCATGTACCATGGATCCTAAGGAATATCTGCAGAAAGTTCGCCAGAGTAGGATGTTCATCCGATTCTGTTGCAAGCTGTATGAACAGCAAGTGCAGTTGGGAGGTCGTGCATTAATGGAGCATCCAAAGGGCTCTCGCCTATGGTCGTATCCGGAAGTTCAAGCGCTGCGACAGCATGGCCATCTGCTGACTTGTCACATGTGTCGTTTTGGACTGAGGATTCCAAACAGCACCCAGTTGATCCGTAAGGCCACTCACTTGTTAGCATCACATGAGGACATGAATAGTTTAGCTCGTGAGTGTCCAGGACATGAACATCCCCGACATCAGTGCCATCAGACCATTGCAGGTTCCTGTCCTGAGGTAGGTTCAATCAGTAAGTTTGCTGGTAAATATACTCCTCAGTTTGTGGAAGCGATCATGGACACAGTGCCTCGTTTCAATCAATTAAAGCAGGATTGCCTTGCAGTTTGCCCTGAATGGTCAACCGTGCAGTGCGACGAAGTTCTCGCTGCCAAGCCAGAGTTGTCTTCTGACAAATCCGATGAAGAGTTGCTGAAAGTGATAGATCGAGTCCATAGAAATCTTGGCCATCCGCCGGCTCATGATTTGATTCGCATTTTCAAACATGCTCAAGCATCGGATCGCGCAATTCAGTTGGTGCATAAGCATAAGTGTAGCTTTTGTCAGTCCCAGATTAAGCCACACGTGCCGTTGCCAGCAAAGTCATCACGTCCTAGAGAGTTCAATCAAACTTTGGGCATTGATGTGAAGAACTTGAATGGATGGCGCCCCAATCAGAAAGTCAAGGCACTCAATATGGTAGATCAGGCAAGCTGTTATCAACTTATGGTTCCCTTCCATGAACGTGAGACGTCTGAAGTGATTCGCAAGATCGTGGCTGAGCATTGGGTCCGAGTTTTTGGTCCTCCCAAAGAAGTGATTTTGGATCAAGCCCAAACCAATCTAGGAGAAGGTCTTCAAGGTTATTTGGACTCATTAGGAAGTCACGTTCACCAGATTGCTGGCGAAGCACATTGGCAGTTGGGCAGGACTGAGAGTCACGGTGGTTGGTTCTCTCGCGTGCTGGATCGTACCATTGCTGAACATGTTCCTGGTTCACGTGAGGATTGGGATTTGTGTGTGACACATGCACATGTGAAGAATACTATGATCCAGTCATACGGACACACTCCCCATCAGTACGTTTTTGGACGAAATCCTGATGTCCCAACTGATCTCATGAGTGAACCTTTGCACGTGGTGCCTGCGACACTGGGTCTCACAAATGAGGCCATAGCAAAGTCTCAAGCAATTCGCTCTGCTGCTAGGAAAGCCGTGATTGAAACTCAAGATGATCTTGCATTGCGCAGGGCTTTCTCAGCACGTCCTAGACTGCAACAACAGTTTCATCCCGGCGATTTAGTAGCATACTGGAGAGTGCAAAAGGTGCAAGAAGGTAAGGTGGTGCTTGGTGGCAGATGGTATGGTACAGCTGTAGTGATAGGAAGCATCGGAAAGAATTATGTAGTGGCTCATCGCCGTCAAATCTTTCGTGTTGCCCCTGAACAGCTTCGACCAGCTACCACCGAAGAGCGCGCTGTGGTGACAACACCACAAGCAGAGTTGCTGGGTATCAAAGACCTTCTTGAGGGTGGCACTTTCAAAAGTCACCAGTATATCGACTTGGTACCAGCTCATTATCCTCCAATGGCACCTGGCCCGGATGATCAGAGTCATCCTCAAGATCCAACCGTCTCAGAGCCAGTGGACAAAGGTCCAATGCCGAGTGCCGCAACAGATCAGCCCATGGAAACTGAGGCCAGGGAGACCAGTTCTCAGGCAGAGACAAATGTTTCTCCTTCTCCTGACATTAGTGATAACGCTGTTCCAGGTGATTCCAGCAGTGCTAGTGGAAGTAGAGCCATGCCTGAATCTCTTCCTGATGAATCAAATTCACAGTATGGTCCCATGCGTCGTATCCATGGAAAGAATGGTCCTGTTGCTTTGTACAGGCCACCTGCCATGCGTGAACATGATTTCACCGAAATGATGCGAGAAATTGTTCCGAGATTGGTGGAACATGCCATGAATCCGGCTGATGCACCTGCCGAATCTCACAAACGTTCTCTAGAAACGTCTGAAAGCACAGCTGAGCCTCCAGGCACCCGTCTCAAGACTGGGGACCAAGAAGTGTTGTCCGTAGAAGATATCACTGAGTTGGTTGAGCAGTGGCATGACCCGGAAACTCCCATTGAGATCATGGTTGCAAATTACATGCAAAAGAAGACTGGTAAAGAGATACCTCCAAGTAATAATCCACATGCTCTTCAGTCCCTGGTTGATGACTCAAAGCGTGCTGAATGGCAGACGATTCTCGAAAAGAATGCGGTGAAAATTCACTATGGCAAGCGAGCTGCTCAGATCTTGGAAAACCATCCTGACCGTTTCATTGGTAGTCGTTTTGTGATCATCAAGAAACCCGTAGAAGAAAACCAACAGGTCAACGATGATGATCCTCTGACATACCGTGTGAAAAGTAGATGGTGTCTGCAAGGTCATTTGGACCCAGATCTGAATGAGAAAGTGCACGATGGCTTACTGCAGTCTCCAACCCTGAGTCAAATGGGCAGAATGCTCATTATGCAATTGATAGCTTCTCATGGCTGGGATCTACAATTAGGTGACATAAAGGGAGCCTTTTTGGAGGCTGGACCCTTGCCCAGCAAGTTTAGACCACTCTTTGCCAAACAGCCGATCGGTGGCATTCCAGGTGTTCCCAAAGATGCTGTTCTAGAAGTTACAGGAAATGTGTACGGACAGAACGATGCCCCTCTAGCATGGCATAGAACCTTTGATGATGCTGCTCAAGAAATAGGTTGGCAAAGATCTAAACTGGATTCATGTTTGTATTTTCTCAGGGATGACAGTGGCCGTTTGTGCGGTGTGATGGGAGTCCATGTGGACGACACAGCACTTGGAGGAGCTGGAGACAAGTTCCAACAAGCAGTGACGAAGCTTAGGGCCAGATTTCCATACCGAAAGTGGAGAGTTGGAACCGGGGAATTTTGCGGTGCGTTTTACTCTCAGGACAAGTCCACTAAGGTGATCAAGATGTCTCAACGATTGTTTGCTGAAAAGATTCGTCCTGCCTCCATTTCCAAGTCAGCTGCACCTGATGATGTTCTCTCTGACTCCCAAATCAAAGTGTTGAGAGCCATAAATGGATCACTCAATTGGCTTTCGTCTCAATCTAGGCCAGACTTAGCAGTCCAGACAAGCATGAGTCAACAAGCGTTTCCTCATCCAACCATACGCCATTTGAGGGATGCCAACAATGCAGTGAGAAGAGCCAAGATGCACAAAGATTTGGAAATCACTTTTCAGCCTATTGCGCCCCAAAATTTATGTATCTGTTGTCACTCTGATGCAGCTTTTGCAAATGTCGGTTCCCATACTCAAGCTGGTTTCATTGTTGCCTTTGTTGAACAATCGATGCATTCAGGCGAAGTTTCTCACTGGACTCCTGCAGTTTGGAAATCATATAAGCTCCCGAGAGCCGTCAGTTCCACGCTTGGCGGTGAGAGCCAAGCAATGGCTACAGCGACTGGCACAGTAGAATGGTTGAATCTTCTGCTGACAGAAGCAATCGACGGCAGTTTTGAGCCTCGTGATTGTCGTCAGCTCTTGTCAAAAAGGCCAGCCATATTGGCCACCGACTGCAAGTCACTATATGACCATTTGATTTCACCATCTTCACCCACTTCAGTAGAAGACCGTCGCACTAGCATAGACATCGTGATCATTCGTGAGTCAATCAAGTTGCTAGGCGCCCAGATTAGATGGTTGCCAACAAACCGCATGATAGCAGATGGTCTTACGAAAGACAAAGTTGATCCAGTTGACTTGCTTCGGTCTTGCGTTAGAGCTGCTTCATATCAGATTTCTCCAGAAGATCATGTATTGGCCCAACAAGCGGCCGAACGTGCCCGCCGAGCACAAATCCGAGAACAGAATCTCAAGAGCAGTGAGACGTCTGGGGGTAACAGACTTCTCAATGGGAAAGCTGCCGATGTTTAGTTGAGAGTTTTTGTAGTCATGTCTGTCTTTCTTTGCAAACATTGGGTCACTCTGCGAGTGTTGAAGAGTTGCAGTCAAGACATGTCCAGTGAAAGTGCACACAACCTGATCTCATGCCTGCGAACAATGGATGGTTCTAGTTGATGTGAATATTTCAGTGAATGTTATGAGCGCTAATCTTCAGCTTGCTGACCGTTGTGATCATTTTCATTTGCGAATATCGAGCTTGTGTGCAAGCGATCGTGTGAAGTACGTTGAAGCATGATATCAGCCCTTTTTCTCAATTCGGAACGTTCCAAGTGGGTATCATAGTTGTTTTCCTACGTGTGATCGCAATGCCTCTCACACATGATGAGCATGCAGAACTGCAGCGACTCTTGGCGAAGGCCAATGAGATGCCTCCAGTGCCCAGTGATGTGCTTGAGGAGTTGGCCGAGTACGATGCGGAGACCGGCCTCTTTGTCAATCCAATCACTGGTGATGTGAGCGATGTCTGGGATTGTGATTTCTCTGCATCACATGGAGCGATGACTGATGGGTCAAAGCGACGTGAGGACGAGATGTGCCAGCCAGTATCCAAGCGCATGATGGTCCCCAAGGCCAAAGTGGTGCCGAAGCCTCACCATGCCGGTGAGCCATCTCTCCCAGCCTACGCACCAGTGGGTGTGTGCGTGGAAGCCCCATTTCCAAAGATGGGTGCTGAGCAGGGATTCGAGCCCGTGGTGCTCCCGGCCTTTCCAGAAGGCATCACCGATGTGAAGACCTGGGGCATGACAGTGATCGCCTTTGGGCAGTTCAAGGACAAAGAGATGTCCTATGAGGAATTGGTCCAGTCTGAGGAGAGCCGATGTGTTAGCTACGTGAAATGGTGCCGTTCTCGCACCAACTGTGCTCAGGGACAGTTGAAGGATCTATGTCATTTTCTTCTTCACCGTTTTCATGATGATGCTGCCACCGGTTTTCAGATTCCCGGGACCAATCAATCTCGTCGATTCAAGAAGTGAGCCGTCAGTCACTTTCCAAGATGAGTGGATGCGAGAAAGCCCTTTTCAATTTTTGGATCTGCTGCATGTCATTTACGACACGGATTGTCGTATAGAGATGACACTGCCTTTTCCACTGGCCAAAGAAAACAATTGAAGTTTGAAACATTGAAGATTTATTACCAGTGTGAATTTGATCCATCTTCGGAAGCCTATCAGTGACTTCATCGTTCCATCTCGCATTGGATGCATGATTCGTGACCTGCAGGGACTCTTGTTCGAGGAGTCTGCCACCAATTTCAACATATGTATCCATCTATCATCATCTATCCATCTATCTATCCATTCGTCTATTTGTCTACAGTATATATCCATCCATCCATCCGTCCGTCCGTCCCTCCGTCCGTCCGTCCGTCCGTCCATCCATCCATCCATCCATCTTTTTTCCTTCTATCGATGTGCGTATATAATCCCGTTAATCACCCCCCCTGTATGGTCGCAAATATGTGGTTTCATCCCTTACTATTGCTAATGCTAAGTTGATATCGGGGGGGGTTGAATAAAACATCAAGAATTGGTTGAGTTGAGTTGTTTGTATCCAAATGCATCCCCATTTTTACCCTATTGATCCAAATACCTCCTGAGAGGGTACTCAAGCCCCCAATTCATATCCCAAATAGTCTCTGAGATCGGGGGAACGGATTATATCAATCAATATCCCGTCAATATCCATGAATACACACTGATTTCCAACAACGTCCATGAATCATATCTCATGAAGTTACATGAATATATTAATTTATGTAGATATACAACTATACACATATATTCACATATCCACTTATGTTTGTGAATTTTATCCTCTCATGTTGATTAGTGTACTCACTCATACCACTAATACTGTGAAACAATAGATGATGTATATTAGCGAACATCTGAAACCCATTGATGTAAACATTAACATAGCTCTGGCTCATTTCTTTCAGTAGTTCACCCCAATCAATAACTGGACGAACTCCACGGCCGCGCCCTACGGGTGATCCGCCGAACGTGGCAGGATTGGGGCGTCGTGCTGCCCAAATTGCAGATGGTCACCACCTCTCCATCGCTGACGGATGCGCAACAGTCGCTATGACAATTTTTGTTGTAGGGATGGCCAGTGAAAAAAACGCCTGATGACATCATGGTTATTGAAACATGGAATTAGGATGAATTGTCAACAAGCATGTTCAAAATATCGAGGGTCACCAGTGAATTGCATTAAGCAACACAAATTTCAAACTTATGTTGACAATGCACAGGAGATATTTCACCAACTATGCATTGTAGTATTCCGAATATTCCCAAGTGTATAACCAATAAATAGATGTTTCACATTGTTTAACCATATTATTCCTAGTTGGCCAGGATGGGAAGCGCTTCAGATTTTTTCAGAACTTGTCGGGTCCGCAGGATCCCCCTTGATCCACCAAGGAAGGCCAAAGAGATTGCCCCCAACCTGACAATTTGCTGCGATCAATTGGTGGCATCCATGTCGCTCCCTGAAAGTCCTGGATTGGATGATGGGATCGCCAGGAAACCGCGCGGAAGTCCAGTTTAAACATATGAATTAAATGAGGTTAAATGCTTACTGGTCTTGTGCCCACGGATTGGGTGGTAATCTACATGTATTGTCTAACAGCCATCGGTTTCCGTTTTTCCCAATGTATGAGCCATACCCGCATACCCATTTATCCATACATATGCTGAAAAAACGGGGATATACTGACTCAGTATATACTGCAATTTACGTCATTCCCGCGTTAACAACCCGCTGGGTTCTTTAATTGGGTGGGTACCGTTTGAGTGGCAGATCGTCATTTTTCCTGATTACCCCCCCTGAGTACATGTGTGGTCATAGAATCAGCCTGGAATTCTCAATCCAGGGTTGACTCTTTCTTACAAATCCTGAACAGTTCATTCTTAGGGCACAACAAGTTTCCCAGAACTGGATGATCTGGAAATTGACAGGCTATCCTTCTCTTTGCGTGGCAAAAAATGGTCCCCGGTCTTTTACCAAACGGTGATGCAACTCCAAAACTAAGGGCAGTGGCGACCTATTCCGTAGCGCACGGCGTAACCACCTGTGGCGATATGAAGGCGGTGGGGGTTGTGAAAGTCATGGGACTCTGCGGGAGGTAGATCTGGAAGACCCATGGAAAAGCCGTGGAAAACCCATGATAAACCAATTGAAAGCCCATGGTTTTGTTGGAAAATTATCTAAAATTTATTGATGAGATGGATTTTCCGTACTGTACTGTACCTACTGTAGATGTTAATTTGCTAGGGGGAATCCCCCAAATTGAACATGGAACCCACATATTGCATACACATTACCAATATTGAAGAAGAAAATCATCTTCAAGTTGAATTCGGGTTCCATGTTGTGTATTTTTTGCAACATGCTGAAATGTCCAGCAGTCGAGGGTGATCATGTACCAATATCATTTTTTGAACGCCGTGGGATTTTCTATGTTATTCCCACTTTCTGAGGATGTCACTCGTTGAAAATAGGGATATCTATATTGCCAACATGGGAACATGACGAACCCAACTGGGGACATCAAGGGGAAGCCTCAAGTAGTCCAAGCCAGCTTGATTGCAAACCCAACTTAAAGATAATATGCATCTATATATATACAGTAATATGCAAGTGCTGGATACTCCTTTGCCATGGAGGGTCCATTGCTGAGTCAGCCATCACACCATTGCCATAGGATGGTGAAACGGTAGGAAGTGCGCGAATGATGCAGCGTCACTATTTGAACGCATCACCAGCATCCTTGTGTCCAAAAAATGTCATCAATTGACCACAGTATATGGATTCTTGAAAACATCGAGAATTGATATCTCATCATCCAGCCTCGTTAATTATTCTATGCAATGCAAAGATATTTCTGGATAATCATCCATCCTATTATTGATATATTGGATGGACCATTGATGAAATTTACCAAAGACATCCATCATATTGTTGATCTTTTGATGTATACATGACTAATTTGTATATATACACACACACACCTTACATGGATGTGTATGATTCCATATCAATCATCCATCCTCCATCATTATTCATATGATCTTTGGATATATCATGGAAACATCAATGATCCCTCCACAGTGCACCGCAGCGCAAGGCCCGAGTTTCGGCTGAGGAATGGCTGACGGCCATTGAGAGTTCTGAAGCGCAGCACTTTGGACCTGCTACGTGTTGCTAGTAGGGATATATGAGGGATCGATATGGGATTTATATGATATACACAGGGTTTATATGGGGCTTGTATGGGGTTATTCTGGGATTTTTAAAATGATTTACATTATGGGGTTTGCGCAGGATTTTTATTGGAATTAATTGGAATTCTATGAATTGTACGAGATTTCTATGGGATTCATTTGGGATTTATACAGTTATTTGAGCAAAAGATCTGCAAATGTTGGATTTTCAATGAATTTCGGTCTCTATGCCAGTTTACCGGACGATACAGTAAATGGTGATTTGAAATTCGAATGGTATATAAGTTCCACCAAAACTCAACTTTTTTATCCGGTGGCTAAGCTTGGTGATGTTTGAAGACCTCAATCTGTGTTTCGGACTGCAGGATCCCCTGGGGTGGGCATACCTTGGGGCCACACAGTTTACTATACTCTGTATTTAAACACAATGTGGGAGACCCAATCCTATAAACCTATCATTTAGGGATGGTTTATACATGTTTATACCACCCCACCGTACTTTGGATGCTTGGCTTTGTCTGAAGTCACCAGACTCAGCACGGGAAGCCTGAGGAACTACTTGGTTGCCCGCGCTACCCAGCTGTTCATGCAGATTGCCCTCGGATTTGAAGTGTCACAGAGTCAGGCTTGGTTCCTCGGTGCGGCTTGGTGGAAGGGGAGTTGCCCTCACCATCCACCGATGGCGTTGAAGCCATATGCACCAAATGCTTTTCTATACTTAGAACTTTGGTTCATTCTATTTATCTTGAGGCTGACTTCCCAGTATTGCTATCAGAATAGCTTTTGGTTAAGCATTCCTACGATTGTTGCTGAAACCTGCCTTTTCTTGGTGATAGATATTCTCTGCATGCTTAGTTTGCATCCATACACGTTCTGAACTTTGCTGTTGCATGGTTCATTCTTCTATGCCATGTTTGTTGCTTGTATGATTGATCATCACCCTCCTATCCAGATTGGAGTATATCCTAATTCATCCTATTATTGCTTGAGTTTTTCCCCTTGTCACTCAATCTGACTCTTTGCAATAGGTCGAAACCTCAAGCAGTTTTGCAGAATGATTCATATATATATATATATGTACTATATAGTTATATAGATAGTTGTGTCAACAAATCAGTATATGCACAAAAGTCTATATATATATATATACATGTAACAATATCGCCTTTTCTTTGTGTTTTCACATGTTATATCTGTTGTTGACCAACTTCCTTCCCTTTTTTGTCACCAACGATGGCCACATCCTCCAGGTGGACCTCACGGTGTTGACTGAGAGCGTTGGTCAAGACTTGCGGAAGCTCATCGAAGGCACGGCGCTGGAAGGGGTTGAGCAAAGGTCCTGCGGAAGGGAAATTTTTGAACATCACTTGAAGTATTGGTTGGAGATGAAAACACGTCTTTGTTGTTGATGCGAAGATGTGAAAAGAACAAGTACTAACCAATGATAAGGGGCGAATTTGGCCGCATTTTGGCTGGTTGCTGAGAAGAAAATTTGGGACTGGATTTCGGGTTGATGACAAGATATGGCTTGAGACAACTGGGGTCCTCATTTCTGCTGGTGAAATCTCCTCATTTCTGTTGATATTCCCATTGTTGATTGGATCTATTCTGTTCCTATCACAGAACATCCAGAGAATCTGCAGATGAGATTTTGTGTGTATAGTTAAATGATGTTCAATGTCAATCTATCTGAGATGAGTACATCCAACACAGTGTTTGATCATGTTGTATCCATTCTTGGTGAACGGAGGCAGTATTGCGCAACAATTGGTGGTGCCGCCGGAACAGGACGGGCTGGAGCTACCTTAGACATCACTGGCTCATCACCATTGCATACACCAGTTGGGGTCTCTTGAAATGTCTGGTGCCCTTTACATCCCAAAAGTGAGATCATAATCCCCTTAACCGTGTCTGAATTTGGATCCCCCAAAGCCCTTCTTTAGATACTGTACATCCATATGGAGATGTCTCAAAATGGGGGGTGCCCCCCAAAACCATAAGGTTTCAATACCAACGATGATCTACTGTATATAGTTTTGGATGATTTGGGGGTACCATGACTCAAATGACAAAACAGAAACCTCCAAATCTGTACATCCCTTGACGAACGCCCAGGAGATCGTGGATCTGCTCTTCGCGGCCCAGGCTGCTTGGATCAACCTGGAGACCGAGCTGAAGAAGTCGGTGCGTTCCGCGGATATCCCCAGCACCAGCATCAAGGAGGCCGGCCGTGCCGGCACTGGGGAAAGGACATTTTTGTGGTGGGATTTTTTGGATGGTGTAGATTTTCTGGGGAAAAGGTGGGAATTTGAGGTTTAGAGAATTGCGTGATGGATATGATGTGAACAAGACACAGATATGTATATATATACATATAAATACATAAATATTGAAAAAAATGTATATAGTATATATATATATATATATTATATATATATACATTTAATCATATATTATAGAAATATATATATATATATCGAGGTCTAATTATAAAAGGATGGATGATCAATGATGCGAACAGGTCGGATCGCCCAGAACAAAGTCATCAGCTTTTTGGATCAGCTTTTTGGATGTCCCTAAATGATCATGAGTCCCTCAATCAGAGATGCTCATGATTATTTAGGACCAAGGTAACTTAGGGACTAAGGGACCCTTAATCATCTAGAACTAAGTCTAGGACCAACTTTGAATTTCGGTTCAGAGATGTGAACACAGGATCCCACTCAGTTCCACTGCTGATTTGATGGCGAAGCACACGGGGAATCCCTGTAAGATTGTTCCCGCAACCTCAAGAAAACACTGGGTACCCCAGAACTTATATCCGCACAACAATCAAGATTGATGAGGTATACTTTGACATGAAATCCAGAATTTACAGGTGCTCAATCCAGCAACGTCCCATCATTCACCACCAGTGACAAACCGCGCCGTGGACAATCTCCGCAGGAGGTTTTTTATCGGCGCATCCAGACGCTTTTTCGAACCACAACTCAGAACATCTGGAAAAAAATCAGGTTTCAGCAAATCCCAAGGTTTCATTTGTTCCATATGATCTTTTCTGATCTTTTATTTGAACAAGACAGTAACCAACTAACCAACACGAACCACCCCCAGATCCCCCCAGATCTGGGTCGCGTCGCTCGAGGTGGCGCGCTTGAGCCGCCTGGCGCTGGACAATATGGGCTCGGCAGTGAAGCTCTACGTGAATGTGGCTCTGTCCTCGGGCACTGATGCGCCAGACGCTTGGGCCTGGGGATGGGATGGGGGGATGGAGCAGATAATTTGGGGATCAGAGATGGATTTAGGATGATTTAGGTGAGATTTATTTTACTGATTCATTTTATACTTTGGTGTACTATGTTTATGGTTATAGGACTGCTTGTCCTGGAAATGATGCGATTGTTTCTTTCTTGTTGCCGTAGGGAAATTCACCAGAGATTGGGGAAACTATAGGGGCAGAATATACGACTTTGTTGGTACACTGGATCAGCAAACCCAAAGTCATGGCATGATTTCAGTCAATGGTTCACGGGTGGTGTTGGTGTTGCGTTGGAAGCCTAGAATCCCTCGAATACAAGGGGATTATCCCTACTGGGCGTCTCCAGGCTCTGGAACAACCGGCTCCCAGGGGTGAAACATCGGTTGGAAGCTACACATTATTTTGGATGGGTGATATTCCCCTTGTAAAGCGTGACTAAACTACATACCCATGTTGTTGATCGGATGATTTTTTCCACGTATTCCCCAGATACAAACAAGAGTTCAATCCACACGTTGCTTAATAATAAAAATCCCAATCCATTGGCTCGTTACACCCTTGCGAGAATTGATTTGCTTATGGAAAAAAATGTAGGGTTCCCGTGCATTTAATTGTGACACTAGCCTTTTTTTCGTCATTTAACTCCCTCCCTAGTAGACCTGGTAAGATCATCCTTTCTCCGTCCGCAGTACCCCCCAAAAAGGATGTCGAAAAGTGTGCGACCAGTTTCCAGGATTCGTATAGTATAGATCATGGGAAATCCCATGTTTTTCCCCACTCGTTTTTGATGTATTCCCATGTTTCCCTTGTTTGTTTCCCATGTTTTCCCCAGTGTCTTTTTCCATTTTTTCCCATGTTTTCCCCAGTGTTTTTTCCAGCTTTCTATCAAAACTCAGAGGTCTACCAGCTTGACATCGCCAGTGCCCAGCGGACCGCCATTGCCAAGTTGGCCAAGGAGACCTCGCTCCTCAGCTACGGCTACGACCCACAGATGCTTCGCTGTTGGCTGATCCATTTTTTTTTTGTTTCGCTGCTGTAGAGAGAACGTATTTACCACATATGTAGACCTGTATATATATAATATATATATAATATAATACATATATATATATATGTATGAATTGTTTTAAAAGAACATATTCAACCATATACTATCCCGATTGTCTTTTTTGTTCGATGTTGAATATCTAACCATCCCATTAAATATATTACATAGCGGTGACCCAGAATTGGGGATACCCTGACCCCGATAAAATCCAGCTTCGAATTGTCTGTGCTCACGACCATGGCCACATGATGTGGCCTCTTCTACAGCCATGGACCCAGCTGAGTCACACCAAATCAGAAGATGTTCAACGGCAAAACATGGGGATGTTATCAGCTATCATCAAACATGAAACATGAGATCAGTATATTTTAAATATCAACTATGATCAAACAGATGATGGCTGCTTTTATTTATGAAGCCAGAAGCCAGCAGTTATCTACATTTGGTGGTCAAGATGGTGCACAAGGTTTCATGGATTCGACCCGGTCCGCCGCGTGTGAGGAACAGTTGGGTCCGCTTCAACTATACGCGGCAGAGCTTTGTGAGCAATCACTGGAAACTGATGAAGGGCTATCCAGCCTCTGGAGGTTATCCTGCACTGCCCAAAACGACCAACATTTGCACCATCCAGTTGCTTGGCAAAAGTGATGTCAAGGGATGCTAGGCTCCACTTCTGTTTGATTCAGGAGATTTTGCTGCGACGTTGATCATCCAGTACATATGCGTCTGTATATATATAATATATATATATATATAGATATGTGGATATGTATACGTATGTTGGAGCAGAATTTTGACCCAAAGCCATACATCAGACCATTTGATGGTTGGATCTGTATGTTTATCGTCAATAGGTCTTAATGTAAATACTATTACTATTACTAATTGGAAGGATAGGCAATGCAGACCCACTCGTGGAACCAGATGGGTTGTGGAGTCTCTGATTTTTCTGGAACAGGTGGGCCTGGGCTTAGTTCATTATTTTCTGTGCAAGCTACTCCTTCTGCTGAATCTTGAAGGATTGAGAAGTTTGAGATGCAACTAGCAACTAATCATTTTTTTGAAGTACCAAAACTGCATCAAAAACTGTAAAGCAAATAGACACTAGCCTTTTTGGGGGGTTCCAAATGGCCTAGCGGATTAGATTAGTGTCCCATATTTGACCGCTTGTGGCTTACATCCAGCGCTCTTATGCCTCAAAATCACAACGTTGAAAGCCTCAAGTCAACTTTTCCTACCTTGAAGCATGTATTGCTCAATATTTGGTGTTTTGCTTGAATCCAATGTCTTTTGACCTTAATCCACACTTTGACGGCCAAATCTACGATTTTCTAGCCAATATGTTTGGCCAAATACCACCTTTCGCAGTCCCCCAGAAAAAATAACAACTATATGTTTGGCCAGCTCCCTTTTTTGGTTATACATTTATAACACTTTATAGCCCAATATGTCCACTATTCATTGGTTAAATCCTGTTAAATCCCAATATCTACCAATAAAACGTTTCTAGATTCCACAGACATTTGGCCTTAAATCGCATAAAACCACCACAAAACTGCCATCAAAACCTGATAAATCCCATAAAACTGGCCATTTTTTGATGGTTTTCTGGTTCGGAGCTCCAGGCAGATGGCGATTGTTTTGACCAACTACGAGCTGCTGGAGATTGCCGCGTTGGAGGTGGCCTTGGGCGATGCGGCACGGCTTCAGGAGGTGGTGAAGCGGACGCCGGAGGTGGTTCAGGAGATGGAACTGGCCATGAATCAGTGGCCTGGAAGGGAAGTCATTGATGGCGGTGGTAGATATATATATATATATATATATAGTGATATTTATACACTATCCATATCAGTGATCATATCCAATGGTATAATAGATGTATCTCATTACTAGTGATTACTAGTGATTACTATATGTATATATATATACCCATTCAAGTGGTTATGGATGGTATATGAATTGAATGCAAAGGGATATTCATAGTCATGGTATATCATAGTATATATAACATATTGGTGGCCTGGTTACGGAAGAGAAGTCATATGGCGATGGATAATATGAGTTTTATTCGTGATGCTTAATGGTATATTACGATATATCATTACTAGGGACTACTGTATATATACATTGGGGGCCCTCCACGGCGAAGCCAAAGTTAGCTCCTTTTCTGGCCCCAAAAACCCGGGTCAGTCTTGCTGTTATGCTGCGCCACGGNTTGGGGGCCCTCCACGGCGAAGCCAAAGTTAGCTCCTTTTCTGGCCCCAAAAACCCGGGTCAGTCTTGCTGTTATGCTGCGCCACGGGTGCAGACGCCCTGGCCCAACTCCATGTGCAAATGCTTAAGCAAGAAGGGGGCAACGGCTCAGGTAAT
>BGPT01000068.1:517695-542831 GCA_003297045.1 Symbiodinium sp. clade C Y103
TCTAGCGTAATAATATAACATTCGGGGAAGACGGGACCCTCAAGCCATGCTGGGTCTAGCGTAATAATATAACATTCGGGGAAGACGGGACCCTCAAGCCATGCTGGGTCTAGCGTAATAATATAACATTCGGGGAAGACGGGACCCTCAAGCCATGCTGGGTCTAGCGTAATAATATAACATTCGGGGAAGACGGGACCCTCAAGCCATGCTGGGTCTAGCGTTGTATCCACGGCCTCGTCCCACACGGGGTCTGGACAGGAGCTGTTGCCTTCTCTGCTTTCTGCTTCATCCGCATCTCTTTTCCCGGTCTCTGTTCCAACCCGTGTGCCCGTGCTGCCAATATCCACGGCTTCGTTCCACACAAAGTCTCTCAGATTGAGTGCGCGCAAGGCGGCTCTGAAAATGGAGCTTCAAAATCAAGGAAAAATGGCTTCTTTTAAGGGGGCCCCCGGAGTATATATATACCAATGCATATGGAAATGGATGGTTGATCTTTCCAGTGGCTGGGAGGGAGCGATTTGGAGCCAGGGGTATTCATGTTCCCTACTATTAAATGGGGAGCCAAGGAGCTACGTAGAGTTTCCTAACCACGTGATGGCAATATGAGGGATAATCATAGTCATAGTATATATACATATATAAGTATATATATATATATATATAAATAAATATATATATATATATATATATATATACGTATTTATGTATATTTGTATGTACATATGTACATATGTATATATGTACTATATATGTATATGTACATATGTATACATATATATATATATGTATATATGTGTATATGTACTGTATATATGTACATATGTTTATATGTATATATGTATATATGTATATATGTATATATGTATATGTATTTTTATATATATACATAGCTTAGTGATACAATAAGTATATTAGAGTGCTCTATATATTTACAATGTGCGCAACATAATGCCATACACTTACCATTTGGGGATGATACTCCTCACCCATGTATAGTGACCATATCTATATATGTACATATGAGTGATACTTATTATGATATATGATGATATATGAGTGTTAATTGGGGTATAGTTTTGCGAAATATATTAGATAACAATGATATGTATGTATACATATATGTACATAATATTTATACTATATATCATATCTATGTTCATTGTATATAACTGGGATGTAAAAAATATAACTATATTTCGGGATAGATCAAACATACTGTAATGGAATTTAATGGTATATCCGTTCTAGACGTAAATCTATGGATTATCTAGTTGATAATCTATTAGTTAATAGATATATTGAGAATACATCCATTCTTCATTATCTATAGTAGTTGATTATCCATATGTGCCATGTTTAATAGCTGGTTGCAGGATTCAACCAACCCCTCTGGCAAAGGACGCACCATGAATGGCTGAAACAAAACCACCAACCAGGATTATAAGAGCGAATGTTAGCCATCAATTGTTGGAGGGGTTCAAAGATGATTTCATATATGTTTTATACCACCAACTAGATAGGATATAGTTGGGGATAGGGATAGAACTTTGCAGTTATGGCCAAGGAAACAAATATATTCGACATGGATATGGACATAACTTGGATATGCTTTGGGATATTTCATAGAATAATATCACCAACACTGTGATATGTAGATTTCATAGGGGTACGTACAACCATAAGAAATTGTAATCTTAACAACCAAAACGTTTTTTTTTCACTTTTACCATGGAAAATGGGTTTCACCCATGAACATAGATATTTATGGCATATAAGAGTCAAAATTTGAAGGATTCACCAGCTGATTTTTTTCCCATGAACATCGGATTTATCCAACAAATATGCATTTTTTTCATGGGATTTGACAATCAAACACAAGACTTGACAATAGATTTTTAGGAACACCTAATTGGATACAATGGGATACAATGGTATGTCATTGGATATATGACCGTCATGACCGTCTAAATAGTATACCTGATACATGACCGTGTGAATGCTGATGGTGATGACGTTGGTGATCCCGCCTCGCTGATCAATGATGATATTGCCTTTTTAGGGTATGGGGGATCCCCCATTTTCAGACACACCCATGATGATGTTCATGTTATAATATGCTGTAGTGACAATCATCATACGGTATAACAAATGAAATTGTAGAGGGATGACTATGTATTCCAATAGTCATGATTATCCTGGGGATAAAATCAGGGATCACAACCTTGGTATCCCCATAATCTAGATGACAATGATCTTTTTGCTTCAGTAGTTTCAACATGTTATAGAGGTATAAACCACACTTTTTTTGGCAAATGTTTTAGCAACATTGGTTGGTCTCAAAAGTGGATTGGAGATTTTGCAATGGAACGATAATGATTGACATTGATGACGATGATGATGATGATGATGATGATCATCATCATCATCATCATCATTAGTAAGCAGTATGTATGTGCTATTATGTGAGTTTAACCGATTGAGTTGTGTTTGTTTTTTTCGTAGAAAGACAACCAGGTAGCTAGACAATCACCATTTTTCAGGTATAAATCATCATAAACCATATATAACTATAAATGGACGATTTTTCATCGCTATGTTGAATAACCAGACGGTACCACAAAAGATGTGCTGAAACTTCAGGTTCAGTGGACTCAATACGACCTGTGGCCCAGTCTCCTTCTCCAAAGAACAATGGCAGGCAAGCGGCGCAGTGGTGCGCCACGATGGTTACTGCGGGTCCCCATTTTCATAGGGAGCACTGTAATATACTCTTTGATTGGGGATTCCCATTCATGATGGATGACCTAACCCATTAATTCCATGCAATGCAACCATGTCACCATGTGTACTGTTAGGGAATTGAACATCCCATGGGAAAAATACGCATGCATCATTTAGCTGATTTCAGCTGTACAACAAAATCCAGGTAGTTTGAAGCGCCCACGAAACCTGAGATTTCTCAGACTCACCCCAAAACCCTTCCCCAAAACCGCCAAAATTCCATATCCTGCGCTCAGGGACTGATTACGGAGGTGGGTTTATTGAGGAGTTGGAGCCAGGAGGCTGCGGTGCGCTTCATCCTTCAGAACGAGTTCAATCAGTGGCCCAGTGGTCACCGGGGGGATGTACCCGGATGGTACCCTGAACAGCTGGTATAGCTGGATGGTTGTTCCCCCAGTCATATGGTAATTTCCTAGGTTTTGGCTCATCTCTTAGTGAGAATTGAAGATGTGTAAAACTTTGGAACATATATATATATACATATAGTAGTTCCAATGTCCTTTTAAACTTTTTTGAGTGGGTCAATAGAGGGCTAGCCGCTGAATTTTCCCAAACCATGGGTGGATGATGATACACAGTGTAGGGTTTGTCTGAAAGCAGGATACACTCGAATTGAATGGTTTATCATCATGTTCCACATGAAAATTGTAGTTTTGGGGTATCCCCCCGTTTTGGACAAACCCATATGTATGGCTCCTGGCCAACAGCTAGCATGTTTGATAGGTTTTGTCCCATGACTCATGAAGAGGGGCCCAATTTGGAAAGCCTGCTGTAACGGGTTTGTTCATGTTTGTTCGATGAATGGACAACTCACAGGAAACCCATCTGACGCTAGAGACCCTGGTCTCCTTTGATTTTCCCTGTCGGCCATTGATTGCTGAGGACCACTGTATCTCTTTCCGCTGTGTTGCAGGAGCCCTGGCTCGGGGTGTGACCCTGTCCAATTGTTCTGGAGCTTTGGATAGCTTTTTTCGCAACCCAAAAAGATAGAAATGCCGAACAGTGTGCAACCAGGATGCTAGTTAGATTAACTATTACTTCCTGAAACCAGGTTTCAAACTAATATACCTTGTAAATACCATCTAATATATATTGTTTAATTTACATTTACCATTTAACATATGTGTACTACACCATTGAATATACCATGAACATACATTTAATATACCTTTAGTGTACAGGCGTACAGGTTGTCTAATTTACCATTTAATATATACTTTTAGTTTACCATTTGATACAGTGTATTATATCCCATTAATACACACTTAACATACCTTTGATGCACCATCTTGTTGACCATGTACATGTCTTTGATATACCGATATACCTTTAGTATACCATTTGCTTCACCATGAAACTACCTTTAACATCTTTGGTACGTTTTATACAACATGAGTATACCTTGAGTATACCTTCAATATACCTACTTGAGTATGCCTTCAATATACCTTAAATGTTCCATGTAATGTATCTTTGATGTTTCATTTCATATACCTTTAGTATACCATGAACATGCATTTGGTTTACTTTCAATATATATTCAAAAATATCTTTAGTATAATATACGTTCAATAGGCCTTTTCAACAGCATCTAATACACCTTCAATATACATTTATTGTATACCTTTAACATCCCCTTAACATACCATCTTATTGGTCATGAAAATATATGTCTCGATTGCAATAAAAAAGGATACCCAAGATACATGTGAGCTTTACCACAAGCCTCAGAGAAACAGGTGTATGGTGCCAGTATATGAATTTACCATGTGGACTCCTGAACCTCGCAATGCACAACATGAAACAACACATACTATCTGAATGTATTGCTACACTTATTATTTCGGATATTTTTTTTGATGAAGTAGAGGCAACAGAGTGAGAATAATGTTTCGATCAGCCATATTTCATATACAATGAATATACCTTCATTCTGGCTTCAATATACCTTTGACATACCTTTTAATTGACCATGAACATATCTTCCAAAAACCTTTAGCATACCTTTAGTGGACCTTCAATATACCTTTTAAATACCATCTAATACACCGTTAATATACTATTTAATATACCTTTGGCATACCAGTAGATATATGATTAATGTACCTCTAACATACCATTTAGTTGACCTTACAATTGACCTTGCAAATACCTCAAATTTACCTTTAGTATACCTTAAATATACCTTGAATACATATATCATTATATCTATTATATACCAGTCAACATACCTTTAAAAGACCATTTGATTTATCTTTAGTATACAATTCAATCTATAGTTAACATATACCTGTGGTTTACATACAATATACCTTCAATCTACCATTTTAATCCATTTTATTCACCATGAAAATACCTTTATTATATCCTGGATATCCTATCCAATGCACCTTCAAAATACCATCTAGTATATCTTTAGTATAGCCTCAATATGTCATTTTATTGGCCATGAAATGCTGATTGATGCAGAATGGCTTTTCGGAGATCCGAACGGATTAACGGAAACAACCCCGAAACCCCCCAAAAAAAAAAACAAAAACAAACAAACAAACAAAAAAGGATTTGGAAGAAATGTTTCAGGAGGTAGGTCTAACATGTTTGCCCAATCCTTGTTTTTTTTGTTTTTTTTTTTCGAGTTGTTTTTGGTTTTCTCCTTGGGACCTTCCCAGAGAGTGTCAAAAATTGGGCAAATGTCGGCCACTATTTTTGTTGCATCGGGTTTTATTTCTTCGGATTAATGCAATATGCAATTTTGTACTGTATTTTACAGTGATTTTTGCACAGTAACATCTATTGACTGATAGTATTAAGTTAAGTTATTTCATAGAGATATCAAAAGGTAGGCCCTAGAGCGGGCGGTGACCATATATTTATATATATATAGTCTTGGATGATGCCTTGTACATGAGATATGATGACGATGACACAAATGTAAACGATGCAGGAGTCGGAGCTGCGCCTCAAGTTTGGGTCGAGGACTGGCGGGGATGAAATATTTGAAGAGTGTCATGCGTCTTGGAATCCTGGAATGTGCATTTTTCCTGAATGGATGGAGTTGTTGAGGCCCTAATGCTAAGTGCTAGCCAGCTCGCTACATGCGCAAGGGTTCACATGGGTGCAAGCAGCGGGTCTGGTTGTGTCACGGTTTCTAAACACCTAAACTGGGAGCATGGCTCGCAAGACATGATGACTCACTACATGACCGACCTATGATTTGGTTGATTCAACATATTTGTTACTTTCCGTCATCCACGCCACTGACTCAAAAATTGGGAAGGGTCTGAGACCTGACCACCAGTCAGCCAAGAGGATGTTGCAAATTCTTAGAGCCATTGATTGCAACATTTCCCCTGAAATCCAGAGAGGGATCACAACAGTAAGTTGCACCACTCCCAGACTTCATGTGACTTTTCCTAAATAAAACTTATATAACATAATATAACATGTTCCCTGCAAACCCCGGGTTCGCCCACACTCAAACAACACATCCAAACAATATCATATACTTGTCACCAGAGGATGAAAGAAAACACTGACTATCCGCAGCGATTTTGACTTTAGGTTTTCAGGATTTAGGGTTTTAATTTAGGGTTTAGGTTTTGGGGTGTTAGGGTTTTAGGGTTTGTTGTTTTGGAAAGTAAACAACTTCAACCCGGGATTTGAGCATGTCACAGGATATGCGGGATTCGCCGCGGGCAAACGTAGGGTTTGCAGCGAACATGTTTGGGCCCCATATTTGGCTGGGTTGGCATCCAAACCTTTCCTGCAGATTTTCCCACAACTCAACCAGCTGCTTCACTTCAGCACGTCATGCCTCAGGGACCCCTTAGTGCCTCCGCCAATCTCGCAAGCGATGTTTGATGAGGCCCCACGGGTGGCATCCCAAATGGTTGTGTGGACGAAAAAATAGAATCACACCTAGGAATGTGGAATTTAATAGTGGATTTTCCCATTAAAAATGGTGATTTTCCATGGTTATGTTAGTTTACCAGAGGGTAATCCTGTTGAAGCAAGATCTTGCAGTAAGTGGAAAGACTTTGTGGCTTTGTCATTGATTGATCTGCTGGGTCCAGTATGTAACACCTCAGTAAACCTCAAACCACGACCAACATTTGCTAGGATTCAGTTTTCCCAGGTGTCCGACATGTCTTACTTTCTTGAGATTTCCCAAATAGAGTGTCCACAATCATGAATTGTCCTTATGTGTTTTCCATGCATTTTCATTCAAAGATTCCACTTATTGGGGTACCTGTCACTAAACCTCCAGCAGAATAGCCTAAAGTGTTTTTTTCAGCAGAATGGCCATTAAAGTGAGGGCGGACATTGCCGATTTTCGGAGAACCCACATCATGTTCTTGGTGATATCCCATTCCCAATGATAGCATCCATTCTTCATTGGTGACACACTATGAGTTTCAGAGGATCAAATGCCCGTTATATACCTAGTGTTTGGTTTAAGAGGATTTTCGAAACATATACCCATCTATTATTTATTCCCGTTCTTTAGGACGCAATGAAATACTGGATTTATCGGACGTAGATTCTCATTACATGGTTGGTTTTGTAGTATTATATCACCATGTTTGTTCAAATGGAAATAATATTGTCGGTTGCGATACAATATCACCATTCATTCTATCCCCGTTGTCATCTCCACTATGGTTGGTTGTATACCTGTATAATACCATATAATACCAATTATTCACTGATTGAGTCCCAATATAATACCCATTATTCACTAATTGAGTCCCAATTATTGACGATCAAATTCTGTTCAATAACATCACCATTTTGGCTAGTGCATCCCGCCAGTATTCATTGGTGAAATCCCAAAAATCAATGGTTAGATGGAAATCATTATATAACAATACCCGTACATACCCGTTATTTTTTTGCCCATTATATAGATCCCCTTAAATCCATTGCATCCCTTTACATCCCCATTACATTCCCGTTTATCCATCATCCAATAACCACCGACTGATATTTATTGTACAGAAACTCCATTATGCCCCGTCGCAATAGACCCCACTACTGTGGGATAGAGTCCATTTATATTGTACATTATCCATTCTCGGTCATCCACCATCAATTGCAGAATCCATGATCACCCAATTCATGAACTATGTTCATTGTTCCCAGTTTATCCATCATCTATGTACTTGGATATCTATTTCCAGCTACAAAAAGTTGACCTGAGAAGATCTTCCCAAACTGCTCCATATATAGCTAAACTGCTATATCATATACAAACATACATACCTACCTACCTACCTACATACATACATACAGCCAGCCAGCCAGACAGACAGACATACATACATACGCACATGAGCATATATCCCATATAATTCCCATGTTAATATCTCATAGCATGTTAATATATCCTATCAGAAGTTCAGCAGACAAAGTGATATGTAATCAAGTCTATCCCATATGCAATTGCCAGAAATAATGACATGATAAATATATATAAATTATATATATATATATATTATAGTCAATAAGTTATAATCATATGTTATCCCATTATCTATCCCATATACCCTCTGGTAAACCAACATAGCTCTGGAAAATCCACATTTTTCATAGGCAAATCAACTATAAATTTAATGGCTATTTTCAATAGTTATGATAAACTACCACAGGGTAATTCCCATGATTGATTCCATAGAAATTCCCATGGTGCAGGTGGCTGAGCATTTGGAGCCGAAACTGAACACTCTGATCGCGGCTCTGGCGGGCAGCGATTCGCAGCAGGTGCACTATGCTTCGGTGTCGCTCAGCGAGGAGACGAAGAAGGTGAAGAAAGAGCTCCTTGGACGGCATGAAAAAATGGTAGTTATATATGGAATTCAGGATTTTATATTCCATATATAGTTTTAATATATATATATATATTCCATTTATATGGAAAAAATGGTACTTATATGGTTTTAATGGTGTTGTAACGTGGTTTTATATTGTTTAATAGGGATACTTGGGATACTAATGGGATAATCTGAGGAGTGGATTTACCCTCTGGTGTCATCAAACGTGGCTGGCTGGAAAATACCCGAACTCAATGGCGGTTCGTTTGCAGAAAGTGCTGGATCATGACCAAATTTCAAGGCAAAGTGGATCACGTTCAAACCAAAAAACAAGTGCGTAAGGTATCATTTTAGCCACAAAGAATGCAAAATGAAGCATGTTCAAGCAGAAACATTGGTAAACATGATGATTAAAACCCTGTAGAACAGGGAAATCATCGTATTCAATCATGTTCAGCCCCAAGACTTGGAAAATCTGGATTGTTATCATTAATCAACCAACAGACATGGGAAACATGGAGTGAGGTTTTTTTGTCCTAGGTCCTAGCCATTTTAGTGGCCACTCTAGGTTGGATTTGTTTGAGGTATCTCGGTCTGTTAAATTGCAATCCAACAGTGTTAGTACAAGTGCAAGGGCCCCCACTAGATAGGCAAGTTGGTTTATGACTAGGATTTGTGGATTTATGCTGGATCTATCTACAGTTGGAGTACTTATATATTCTACACCAATCTATCACTGCGGGAACCCATCTTTGCATAAATCTATTCGGCATCTCCTATCCCAAGCCACCGTTCCCTGCCCAGGTTTCTGCAGGATGCCTTAGTCCCTTGGTGATGGGAACCGTGGAAGAACTTGACTCGGGATGTCCATCGGTTGGTCCAGTCTTAGGCAACAGATTGGGTTAGGATGGATAGATGGGATTGGATAGCTAGATGTCCGACCATCTAATACTTGGGCGTGTGCACGTATATGTCCATCAACCAAAGTGGTGCAAATGAACCTCGGAATATCGTGCATGGAAGGGTATGGGTCCAGGAATTCGTGGCTCCGTAGTCCAGACTCCCCATCCCCAGATGCCCCATGTTTTGGTCTACCAAGATTTACCCAAGAAATCACCTAGCCATATAGCTAAATATCTACCTTTCCCATGGTTTTCCCGTGGTTTTACCATTTTCCCATGTTTTTTTCAATGATTTTCCCATGGTTTTCCAAGGCCTCGAATCCCAACAAGCCCGTCTTGCGGATTGATCTGGCCAGCCAGCAGATCATGTTGTCCTGGCAGATCTTCAAAGAAAGTCTCATGCTGCAACTGGGCTCGTCGAGCCAACCGGACGTTTTGGGAGGTTTTCGGGGGTAGTTGACCCACATATTTCATTTAATATTATTTGATTAAACCGATTTTGTAGATCTACATTTGATGAAGGTCATTAGATTTGCACTAGATAGATCTATCTATATAATTCTACATATAATTATATATATATATATATTATATGACACTTTTGTTTTGGGACAAACATATATAAGTTGACCCATCTCCAACTTGCAAAGGATTGGGAAGGATTGGACCAGCATTCGGTTGCGTGGCCGGTAGAGGATTTTGGTGAGCCAGATTGGTAGAGGCTGTTTTTGGTGACTTATAAGACTTCAGACTTGCGAAACCGCCAAGGTCGAACAGAGTGGATGATTCTCAAAATGCTTTGCGATCAAGAATCGGATCTGAAAAGGAGGCCTTTTTCATGAGAACATCAATAGTTTGCATGTAGATTGCATGGCCATGGCCACTTGGGCCCTCAAGATTCCAGATTTTAAAGCAACGACGGGGTGAAAATTGTGGGTCCAAAAAAACCGCTACCCAACTGACTTGACCCCAGCTGCATGGCAGTCCCCACCCCTTGATGCCCAGGAAGGCAAACTTGAACTCGACTGCAGCCGAGATCACCAGCAGTCTCTCGGCATCCCCAAGGTTTTTTCAAAACATTTGGGTTGGTCGATTCTTTAGTTTCCCAGTGAAACATCCACCATATGGGGAATCCATTGGGGAATTACTGTAAACATATTTCTTTGGAAGCCCTTTGAGTAAATCCAAGATATGAACAATTTTGATTGGAATTTGTCATCAAGGGCCCCACCAACGATAGGTAGGCTTACAACAAGGCAAACCTGGCCTTGTGCGTATTGTGCAGTATGTTGATATCATCTATTTATTCAATCAAGCACCCGACAATGGACACCAAAAACACACAGAGAGGCGCGTACAGACATACAGGATGCATATTTACCATGCATTACCAGACATTACTTACAAATGGACGGCGAAAATCCGGATTTTTGACTTCTTTTCCGCCTTTACACAGCCTCATTCTGACTGCGACACGACAATATCGGCAGGTCTTGCCGCGTTCGAGTCCGCCCAGCAGCACTTGAAGGACGGCGGCGGCGGCATCCCTGCGGTGATTCGCAACCGCTTCGACATCTTCAAACAATGGGACAAGGTGGAGCCACTGAAACGGTGAACAGATGGATGTGTCTGTATACATGGGGTATACATGGGTATATGATAACATATGATAACCATTGATAAGCCATACTCAAATTGCAATCTTAATGGTGAGGTATACCCATACTTCAACTGCAAGCCGCCTCTTTGAGAAATGAGGTGATGGCCAGTTGGCAGGTTTTCAAGGCCCTGGATCCGTTGGATGGGGATGGTCCGGATGGTGTAGAATCGGGATACCCTCTGGTGATCAAACATGGCTTTCTGGAAAATCTCGCAGTTGTAGTTGATTTTCCCAGCTATAGACTTTCATTTGAAAAGGGGGAAGTTCGTTCAATTGCCATATTTGAATACCGGAGGGTAATTATATAATATTACATATAATAATGGGGCATTCAGCCAACGATCAGGGATATGATGTGGGAAATAACGGCACCTTCAAGTTCACACACTTGTGCAGGGCCTTCCTTTGTTTGATCCCAGAGAACCAAGGCTGCTGATATTCAACTCCAATCGATGGTTTAGCCAAGGGCGCAGAAGTGTCGCAATTTGGAAATTCTTCAGGGTGTGTGGATGAACATCAATCAATCTCGGCTATTTTGGCAGGAACACCAGGGTGACCAATCCCCGTCCCCTCTATTTCCTGGTTAAACAGAAACACTGTAATTACAACCCCACAGGTCTTGCTGTTGATGTTCCATGACTTTCCCTTTTTTTGAAACCATCACCATATCTCACCAGTTTCCTCGCGGATCACCAGGATCTCATTTTGTCCAATGCTGCCTCCATTGCCGAAACGCAAGTGGCCTTAGATTCACTGGTCATAGACCTTCAGGTGGCTTTAGAGCTGCAACCTGGCTGAAAATGGTCGAACATTGAGATCTAATCATAAAAAAACGATGCGTTACAGAACCCTCTCGAAATTGACAATTGAGATAAACAACTGCAAGTCCAAAAGGAAATCCCCAACATACATCAACATACTATATATTTATATGCATGTATGGTGGATTTCTCATTGCCATAATAAGAATTACTAGAGGTTGGATAATCCCTTGACGCCCATCGAGATCTCCTGACTTCCTTGTCATCATGGTATGTTTTCCCGCCATGAGTTCAACATGGTGGGTGAATGATTTCCTGAGAACTGGAGGCGAATGCAGGGTTGTAGGAATCAGGTCGCCAATCATGCAGACACCGACTCGACAAGGTATACACTTCTAAAATCTGAAATTTTGAAGGGTAATTCGGTAAATTGTTGGTTGATGTAAGTTGAAGCATGTTTCCAAAGAAGCTTTTTGGGGCGCCACCCCAGCAGCAACCTGAACAAACAGGCGTTGAGGATCCCCACCTGGCAGATATGATTCTTGCCATACAATCCCAACTATTCTGCTGTATGACATTGTACCTGAAAATGGGTTATTGAATGTCATGGGAAATCAATATATCAATAAGGCACAGAGCAGGTGAAAGGATGGGGGAGAAGGAACGCAATAATTTAGGACATTCCAAAACACATCAAAACACGGGGAAAAAAGGAAGGAGGAGACCTTATTTGACTTGTCCAAAGTTGGAAAGCTCGGCAGGTCTGTCTGGGAGGTTGTTACAAGATTCTACAACCACCAGTTGGGTAAGTCAATCGGCACTAGCAACCGCAACGGCGCAATGGAAAGCTTTCAGGCGCAAGTAATCGTAACAAACTTGAGAATCGTGTCCTGCAGGCATCTCACATGAAATATACATGTTCCATCCACGGTGTGCAGCATTCTAGATTGCGCCCTGGGTATGGGTTTGACCTGCTGTGGGGCTGGATTTGTATAGTTGAAATCTTGTGCGTGTATTTTTTGCATTGTTCGCAATCAAGTGGGATATGGTGCTCCAGTTGTTAATAATTGTATCACGCAGTAAATGCATCTAGTTTCTCCCTGACAAAGTGTTTGTTTTTCTGTCAATTCCATCAACCTTGTAGTGGCACTACAACATACTATAAGAGAATACTGTTCCCCCATTTATAGGGGTTACAGGTACATATTGAGAAAACCCTGCACAAAAACTGCCTCTTGGTCTTCTACTTTCATTCCCACTTCGAAAAACAATCCAACTATACAATCATGTTTGGGACAGGGGGTGTTTGTGGTGGGCGCAGAAACCGATTTACGAAAGTGAGTCACAGTTGAGTTCACTGAAAAATTGGATGCCAAGTCGACTCATTCAACAATATTCAACATAGTTCAACATGACCCAAATTGGGGGCATGGATCTCCGTTTGTGATCCCTCTCCCAACTCCGTCGCCGGATTTCCCACTCGCCAACAAAAATCTCCCAGAGTTGGACGATGGGAACATGAAAACACGATCTCCCGGACTGCCCCATGTCCTTATGGGCCTTAAAATGCTGAAGAATGTCAGAAAGCATCCCGTGCTTTCCCCCTTACCTGCAGTGCTTTAGACATTTGTCGACCAAACCATTCAGGGTTTTGGTATGTTTTGAGAACCTGGTGACCGTTTTCGGCCGCTGAGGTATACCATTCCAGACGAGCCTTTGAGGGCTGATACCGTCTGGCCAATTATTGCATATTCCGCCTCGCGGCCGTGGAGTTGGTTTGCCGTGTGGAAAAGGGGACACCTGATGGTTAGGAGATGTTAGGATCACATTGGAAACTGATCTTTTATATTCTTTGGTAATATGCTTTAGCATAGCAATATCATGTCTATATATATATATATACACACTATACATTCATTATTGTATTTCTTTTAGTTCCTCAGATCAGATTTTTTTGGACCCAGAGGTGTGGAGATTTCACCAACAGAAATTGGGATGACCAATTCTGTGAACCATAGACAAAACACATTTTTTGGGCATGGGGCCAACCCAAACGGGATTATGTATCATGGGATAGTGGGGGGGGGTATGGATAAGCTATGGATAAGCAAGGATGATCATTTTCAGCAAGAATCCTTAAGAGCTACTTGACCTGGATTTTGGGATGCGGGTTGGGGGGCTAAGGGTTTGTTAAGGCTTAATAAGGGCTGAATTTACGGGCTTCTCCAGGCTTAAATGATAAGCCTTGGAGAAGCCTTGCCACCCAAAGAGACGACCTCTCAGAGATCCCCTTTGTGGGTTGTAGCTTATATCATCCATCCGTTTTCGGCTATCCATGGGGAATACGACCTTAATATGGCCTTAAAGGGTAAGCCCTTAATAAGCCTTTAATAATCCTTAAGAAGCCCTTAATAAGACTGAATAGATTAATAAGACCTTATTAAGTAAGGGCTTATCATTGCCCAGCCTTATCAGGACCCTAAATGATGAGCTCACAGGCCCCCCCCTTAGCCCCCCGTCCTATCCGATGATATGTAGGCAGAGACCAGGCGATTCATTGATTCTCGATAGTCGATTCAGGTATATATGCCAGAACGCCACTAAAGTTGTCTCAAAATGGTGGATGATTACACCATAAAAATTTGCCATGGCAATGGGAGATGGAGCACCATTCCGTGGTGAAATCTCCATGTGGATTTTGAAGGTTCAAAGTGTCCCAACGTATCCCAGTCGTCATCACCTGAAACCTGAGGCCATTGCTGTTTTTGTGCTCTTTGTGGCCTGTTGTGCTTGCTTAGTTTCTCGTGCTCAGCTGGTCGTGCTCCCCCAAAAGGATCAACAGGTACTATCCTTGCTAAAATGGGTAAATCACTGGAACAATCTGGAACATGGAACTGGGTTGTTTTGGGACGCCCGGTTTGAATCACGCGTGACGTCCAAGGTTTTCTGTTCCTTACGAAAGAAGAAGGACAAGGAGTTAGCCGAAGTTTGAAGTCACCGCGGCCTCCTGAAGACTGGCAGCACATCTCTGGCGAAAAGCCATGATTTTATCAAGTCAACTTGGAGCAGAATGATCACGTCAACCGGTGCGAGCAAACATTCCAGTTAATTGTGTGGTTCAAGTCCATGTTGGCATGTTTTCTACAGGACCATGTGATAATAGACTTTCTGATATACAAGCGCCCTCGTCTACCCTCCAAGTCTAAGCCAGACTACCTCGGCGCAGATTGAATGGACACCAGCCCTGATGACCTGATCTCGACTTGGCACCCAGTGCCATGTCACATGATGTTGGATTTATGTGTGAGTGTGATCCATCTGAGTCATGTGTTTGACGTTGGATTTTTGTTACGCAACCAATTTCTGGGGAGATTTGGGATGGCAAAACTGATGTTTTTGCAATTGATGGGGCTTTGGGGCCCAGATCCACTCAGATTCCACCCAAGATGCTCCCCTGGACATCTTGCAGGGTACCAACCAGTGATGGTTCTTTAGTCAGATGAGTTTTTTTTGACCCAAAAATCCACATTCAGAGCTTCAAGTTTGGTGCAACTCCAAACGGAGTCTGCACCCTTCTGGCCCTCTCCATTTTGGTGGAGAAAGTGCTGAATTCTGTAAGTCTAAGTGCTGGGCCCTGGAGACTGAGGGAAGCCAGAACCTCGAGTATTGATTCGATAAGTGTGTGTCTTGAAAAATTTGAAAAGGCAAAGGTGAAGGCTTTCTCTTGTGGGAAGCTGGTTGGGTCCAGAAATGTCCAGAACCTCTTTACGGTTCATCTTAATGCTGCATCATCGAGATCACGAACAAGATTGGAATCAATATCATTCTCAATATCATCGCTGGGTTCATCATAGACATGTTCATCACATTCCAAGCATCAGCCGGGCAATGACTGCATTTTTCACGCTTCACATAGTTGCAAG
This sequence comes from Symbiodinium sp. clade C Y103, assembly GCA_003297045.1. NCBI lineage: Eukaryota > Dinophyceae > Suessiales > Symbiodiniaceae > Cladocopium > Cladocopium sp. clade C. The sequence continues at coordinate 533,536 of BGPT01000068.1, forward strand.
AGAGTCCTTGGAAAGCGCGGTTTCGGCTTCTGCCGTGAAGTATGCTGTATCATGCTGTATCAATGTCTCGTTCAGCGACGAAAGGAAATGGTCTGGTCAAAAGAAGACGGTGAACCTTCCAGCAGTACTTCTATTGTATGTTTTTCTGAAACGTAATGTGATGGTGCATTGTTTTTGCCATCTGAAAAGCTGCACCGTCTCAAGGATTAGCCATGGTCTGAGATTTTAAACACCATGGCGACAGGTTGAAGTGACCCAGATGTTGAAGAAGTAAATGACCTTTCGTAAGACTTTCATTTCACCCCTTTCCAGTTGGGTGGCTGTCCATGGGATAGCCACTCGACACCATTAGGGGACAAGACATGGAACCTCAAATAGGTCCCGATGTCTCGTCCCTCAATCCAACCCAAGGTTGCACATCATAGACAGTCATAGATCTTCGCCCCATATATTCATGTAATATATGGCAAGCATCGTAAAGCCTCATAGGCATTGATGGTTATCAGTTATCATCAACCAACAGGTCTCCATTCTTTGCTTCACACACCAGGCGCTTTGTTGGAAGCGCTTATGGTTCCTGTCATGAGTGTGCCGGGTATAGAAATTGGACCAGAGAGAGAAAAAGCATGAAAATGGATGAAAATGTGTCAGCAGATGGAGGTTAGCAGGAGAAAACCTGGGCTTTGACTGATGGTCCGATGTAGTTGAGGGTCTGTGGACAGTAATGAACAGTAATTATATATCTCAGGAATTTCGATCACAATACCGAGAAAAACTCTCCCGCTGTCCAGCAATCCTTGAAGCCTACAGGAAGGGATCCCCTAGGTCGGTCAGTTGTTTTATACCTACTTGTATTATACAAAAATTAGGATTTAAATGGATTTTATGGTAAATATACTTGGATGAGGCAAACCAGCTGCCATCACTGGGAACCGGAGCCAGGTGCTGGATGATAGCGAAGCTGGTTGCAGAACTGGGGAGGGGCTCGTCCCAGGTCCGGAGTATCGAAACGCTTGGGTCTGATCCCTAAAAGCCATCCACGTCATCCACTTTCCCCTGCCAACATCGGCTATAGCATTTCTGGATTAGGTGAGGACCTAGACCTATGTTTTGACATACTGTTTTTTTTAGTCATTTGCAGAGACTCGCCGCTGTTTTGAATGTCCAATATGGATCTAGTATGCATCAAAAGGGAGTCTTTCTGTGGAAGATTCTCTTACATACCCCCTACATAGACGTGAGAACACCCTTGATGGATATGGGGGGTTCCTAAAATGGGGGTACCCCAAAATGGATGGTTTATAATGGAAAATCCTATTAAAATGGATGATTTGGGGGTACCCCTATTTTAGGAAACCTCCATATAAATGTTCTCTGACTCAGATGACGATCTGTTCTCTGGTGGCTGTGAATGCTGACTCGAGTAGTCCACAAAAAAAGCAAGCATTGCCGATGATTTTCCAATGCTGTTGGGATAATGTGAACTTTCCGAAGCACGATTGATTATGAACAATAACAATGATGAGAATGACAAGCAAAAAACACAAAATTTTATCTATATAGATATATAGATGATGCAAGTGTTAGTCAGTTATGTAATACAGTGTTTACAAGGTGATGGGTCAACCACCAACCACGGACGCCTAAAAACTTCCAACCCGCACTGTTTTCTCTAAATCGGAAGGCTCAACAACCATCGGCCAAGGGACACCCGGCCGCTACTCAGGAAGTTCTTGGTGATGTGCTTCTGGATGGCTGGGCTTCTCAAGGAGACGGCACTAGTCTTTGGGTTGCCACAGAATTTATATGCACAATATAATTTGATATTATACATAGTAATGTATGTACGTGTATATATATATATACATATATATATACATGCATAATACATAGAGAGACAGACCCAATGACAGGCACATTTTATAGCCCCCATCTTTCTGCGCACATGTGTATACATTTATATGTCTACTGCATATATATATATATACATAAATATAATGGTATGATATGGGTTCCACAAAGCGATTCAACCAAGGGGTATTTACCTTCACAAATACAGGATATTTTCGGGACTATGGTTGAAGGTGAATCAAATTATGTATTTGGATGATTGACTACAACAGTTCGCTTAGTGCAATTCTGTAAGAGTTTCACTATAACTGTCATGGATTGCGAGTCAACGATGAGAAAATGTAAACCCCAGTGCTGTAAACTCTGGTTGATTAGTACGGGGGGAACCTCGTTTTCAGTGAAAGGTTTTAGACATGTTCCCTTCCAAGATGCTCACAAAAGGCCCAGCAATTGAACCACACATGGGACTTGAAATCCTCCACAAGATGGAGTAAGTGCTTATACAGCTATATACATCTCCACCATAGATCCAATCGTTGACCTATAAACCAAGAAAAATCGAGCCAAATTGGGATTCAATCCTCATTTTTGCGAGTGAAATCCACCTTTCTTTCAGCCCTTCCCCCGTGTTTGAGGTCAGGTCTTCCTGCTGACGGTGCAGGGATGTCCTAGCTGCCAAAATCCGAAGGGCTGCCGCTGCAACATGTGCGGCCACGAGAAACCGGGGCTGGTGGATTACTACGGGGTTTGCCAGGACCGGGCCTTCCTTGGCTGTAGAGACCGCGGAAACATGATGGAAACAGAAAAGAATTCACAGATCGGAATCCCCGCCAAGTGGGATTCGATCTGACATATATTCTGACATTCTATTCTGACATTCAATTCTGACTTCTTATTCGACATATTTTCTGACATTCCACCTGACATAAATAATATATTCTAACATTTTTATCCAGCATTTTATTTGTCATACTATCTACAGTAACTATATCTAAGTTATATTCTGACGTTTTATCTAGCATTTATTTGTCATACTATCTGACATACATGTTGACGTTCTATATCTGTCATTCTAAGAATATCAAACATATATATATATATATATTCTGACAGTCTACCTGAAAAAATCAGCAAGATTCAGAGATCACAAGGAAATTCCATTTCTTTTTTGTCTTGGGGCACAGAGCTGAGTCACGTGCCAGCGTCGAGTCGGACGAGTCGTTCAGTCCTTGAGGTCAGGTGTTTTTTCCGGCTCCAGCCTCCAGGACTGTGGCAAGTGTGGTGGCCACCAATCCAAGTGTCCCTTCTGCGTTCAGGCGAGGCGACTATCGCGTCACCAGGGGTTACACAACTTGGGCAAAATGGGGGGTGAAGGAGTGTAGTAGTGTAGTTTCATGCTCGCTTTGCATAGGTTTCTTGGTTTTTCCTGATCGTAGTTTCTTCATGTTTCTTCAACAAAAGCTGAACTTGATGTTTTTGCCTTTCAAAGTGTTGAAATTAGATCAATTCTGTTGATACTGTTCTATTAAACATTGAAATATATCATGATTTCCAATGATTTCATCATTTCTGCTTGCAGTGACTGCCATTTCCATGGCCATGCCGGTGCGGTGGAGTGGGATGAGCTGTAGCCTTTCCATCCTGGGGTGATGATCATCTCGAATCTAAGTGTCTAAGCAAGGTCCATGATACAGTGATACATATTTTGACCATGTAACTATGTGGAAAAACATGATGAACAGTGATATTTCCTGATCATCAAATCCTCATGCGCAGTGTTCACACCTCTGTATCCAGATTATCCAGTCCCATGATTGAATGGTGACATCTGCAGGTCTTCCCGAGTCTTTGTGCTTTGGATGTCCATGTTCGATTTCTTCACAAAGAACGTTGGGCGGCTCAGATATTGTTTTTTTTCGCAAGGAGAGAACGTTGGAATTTCCTTCAAGCGAAGAAATTGAACCCCCACAAAATGGCTTTGGAGGTAACTCTTGTGTTGGAAATTGCAGTTTCTTTCTGATGATCTCCTGCTTCGCAGCGCGCAGCGATGGTGACATCAAAACCAATTCTCCCTGCTCCAAAGAATGGTCTTAGTCAGTTGAGGCCAATGGAGCAAAACATTGATAAATCCCCAAATTCATCCAAATTCGGTGTTTGAAATATTTCAAAATGGGATTTTGAAGTACCTGAAAGAAGATTTCTGTGAATCCCGCCGAAGTTTGAACGCAAAAGGTCCGTTTGTCGTGTGGTTCCTTTGGTATCGGACTCAACCCTAGCTAGCTCAAAGTCGCGACTTCGGCTCGGGCAACAACTGACCAATCCCATTCAATCAGCCTGTGGGAACTTTGTTTGATGATAAGCGAGAGCAGAGTTTTGGAGGCAATGTTTCTCTCCCTCATGAAACTGAACTATAACAGGAATAACTAGTTGCCAACCGTGACAGAGTCGTATTGGAGTACACTTTTCATTTGAACCATTCAGCTTTATATTGCAAGATACCCCTGTTAAATCCTGTTAATATATGCATAACTAGCTGTTGTACCTGGATCTACCTGCTGACGACGTTTGAAACATGTCTCACCTGAGGGGAAGCAGCTGAATGGCAAACTTCTAGGCTGGAGGACCGGAGATTTGGTTCAGCCATCGTTTGGTGCTCATTCAAACCTACCCTGGAAAAGAATCCAGCACGGAAATATTACATCCCTAAAAATTGAGGATTTACTGTTTACTGGGAAAAACACATGTGAATTGATTTATATCATTGTATTGTATTATATCATATTATATCATATTATATTGTATTATATTATATGATATTATATTATATGATATATTATATTGTATTTATGAGTGAGTGATTTTCCGTTCCGGTGTTTGATTGCTGAATTTTTTTTCCCGAATGCTTCTATCCCACTATTGTGGGTTTAAACAGACCCAACATCGAGTTGCTATGGGTGACATCCCCAATTTGTTACAGCTGAAGTCCGCATTTTAGGGGATGAGTTTCTGTTTTTTGGCATTTGATACTGCCATTTGCCAATGCAGCAAAGGGTTGTGATTGTGATTGCGATTCTGCAATGCGTGTGATTGAGATGGTTGTTTGTTGTTGTTCTTGTTCTTGTTGTTGCAGCCACTGATTCCTGATCTTTGCTTGTTTTCATACGAACTCTCCAGCAAAGAGTCGCCATCGTCGCAGGAGTACATCAAGCTTCGGCGTCAGCCGGGCGCACGTCGCGCCGCCCACCCGGAGTGGGGCCGGCTCAGTGGTGCCGCCAGGAATAGACATTCAATGGAAATTCAACCAAGAATCATGAAATTCAATAGAATCAATGATCAATTGATGATATTGATGGGAAACTTCAAATTTGAAGCGTTTCAATCCAGAATTTAAGGATTCGAAGCTTCAGGCAAAAAGTATGAACAACAAATAGGTTAACCAAGAAAAATTGGGATTGAACATCAAACAAGAGGATTGTACTAGAAAAACTTAGCGAAGGTTTCACCAACTCGAACTATTGATGGCTCACCCACAGAATTTGATGACAGGCCAGCATTTAAGGATCCAATTTCAAGAAACGTTACAGTAATCGCTTTTGGGAGATGCATTATTGTTGTTTCTTATCTCCGCAGATGATATCCTATTTTTTTCTTGATAAACCTGATCAGATTCCAAGAAAATTAGGGTCACATCCTTCGCGAGACATCCTTCTATATTCGGATTTCTGTAAGTGGCAAATTCAATGAAGATCACATCCCAACCTGGAACACTCAGGCGATTTTCCCACTCGACTTCCATCATGAAATCTGAATCTGTCCATCATGAAAGCCGGAAACAGCTATGAATTTTCATTCTGCAACGATCTTCACAACTAATGTGAAACTATCACTTGATGTGGTATGTACATTGCCAATCTCACACATCCAGTAAAGGATTAACTTCGAGCTGGATATATTTCTTTAATCTCCATCAACATGCAAAAAAATCAATTCTTCAAAATGCAAAAAACAATACCCCTCTTCAAGGAACGGTTTTCACTGCCTTCACCAAGATTTAGTGTACAGAACCATGGATGTTTATTTTATCGTTTTATTTGAGGGATTTACCACCCATTCAATTCCCACCTATTTCACCACCTTAGTTCACCACCCGTTTCACCACCTTAGTCCCCTTCTTGGAGGATCATCTGACAAATCGTAAGTGCTCAGTAAGTGGGGTTATAACGTTGGTTTCACATGATTTTTTAATTTACATTTTTGATATTCATATTCATGGGGTTATGATCGAAGTATTAAAACATAGATTGATAATGCCAGCCGTTTATAACCCACGTTTAAAAGAAAAACCTGGGACAACCCCAAAAATCGGGGACTATTTTCGTTCCCACATCGTCGAGGCCTGGCACCTTCACCATTGCCCTGAACGGCGGCCTGGGAGGAGACTCGTAGGAGGACGGCGGGCGAAGTTCCATCCAGCTCCATGGGAGAATCATCATCAGATGATAGAAGTGGCCACTCCTTTTATGGAGGGTATGCCTCGTTCTCAGACAAACCTATATTGATATGTTGAGGAGTATTGATGGTCATACCCCATACCCGAACGTTTACAGGAACTGAGTAACTGGTTGGTTTCTGAAGTTACGAGAAAAGAGGGAAACCCTAGTGATAGATAGCAATAATGGGATGACCACACTGGTGATATGCAGCATATGGGGATGTGAGTCAGTGATTTGGGATAGCAACTTGGAACACAGAATGGGTCATGTTTGGTATCCAACAATGCATTTGTTTCGGGTCAATGACTTTAACCCATACCCAGATGAACACGTGAACATATCCTATGAATTCCTCTGATATTCACCAACAAAAATGGGACGAAGCAGATCCACCAATACTTGGGGATTCCACTCATGCATGGGTGAACCTAACAAAAGGGGAACATTACCAGCACAACGAGCCAACAAGATGGGCCGATGAATCAGTTGAGGGCAGTTGTTTCCTGCGAATTTTCATTCAGGGCCAGCATGGGCCAGCAAGCGCCAGCAAGCGCCAACATACCATCTAATAGAATCTATCACCCAACTCAACGTCTTGGTGCCAGGTCTTGGCTGCTGGACCCTTGCCCGGCTGGAAGACTGATCCTTAACGCACTGCGGGGAAGAAAATGTGGCAGCTGGATCCGCGGAGTTCCGTTTAGCAAGTTCAGCTAGGATGAGGCACCCCAAGAATGGAAGTCTTGTTTGAAATAGATTAGCAATGCCACAGTAAATATCAATAACTTAAGGGCCGCAAGGATGCTGAGATGCCTTGTCATTTTCCACTCAGTTTTCGCCAGGAAATCCCTGAAATGTCCTGGAAAATGAGGCAGTCTCATTCACTTCCACCAGGGAACTTAAAAAAGAAAACGGGACTCCAGTGACTTCTGCCCCGACGCAGGCACCCGGCCGGACAGATTAGTTTTCACAGCTTGTCGACGTGGTTCAACAAGGTATGGGCCTCGTGGACCTCGGTGCTGTTTTTTGATGGCAGAAATCATCGGTGGGATTTTACCCATGAACAAATGATGCCGCATAGCCAACAAGAATTCACATTCATTATATGCCCATGTGTAGAAGACTTAACTGTTAAACATGGTTATGTAAAATCACCAGAGGGTATATGTCTGAAAATGGTGTATTCATTTTTTTTTTGCATTGTTTGGCCATTTATGGGAAAAATATGTGATAAACCAGTGGATGAAATGGGGGCACATTATTCAGGCAGAGCCATGTGATGTATATATTTCTCCTTAAAACCAATTTCAATTTGATCAATTTGACCCAGTAAGTCAATAATTTAACTTTACTGAATTTCATAGCTAGGGAGCTCCCCATACCCTGAGGTAAGCTTGCAGTTTGCCATGGGGGCCATGTTTGTTTACCAGGTATATCAGAAAACAAACACCGAGGATTTAGGGGGATAACTTATGTTGGATAATTATGTTGGGGAACACATTATTTTTAATCCACATATTCCCATAGACGAAATATGTTTTTCTTCAAATTAAATATGTGTGATTGTCAACCATGAAAATGGGATGACGACCGGAAGCGACAACCATTGTGGTGCTTTCAGATGGCCAAAAATTCAACCATTGGATGGTCCCGCCCGGTCCAATATGGCTGGCAGGCAAATCCCCTATGAATGGCGGACATCATCTACTGTACTTTTCTTTTTCTCCACTGCCAAGATTTTCATTAAGAGGAGAACATGGTGGAACCCGGGGAATTTCACCCAAACATGTTTTCTCATGGGGAATGGTATGATTCAGAGTAAACATTGTTCTTGAACAAACCCGATTACCAAAAACATCTCGTGTGGTGAACCCAAACCCATAACTATACCTCATTTCACCATTTGGGGGGGCTTTCATTCACCTCAAAATACGGGTCTTGCACATGAGTGGTTTGTTGGACCGAATCCTGCATGACTCTGCATCTGTAGTACCAGCTGAATGACCTATGGAGAATCCCAGAGATAGGTCTTTGACATATTATTTGACGATGTCTGCTTGTAAATGTGGAGTAAAACCATGCCATAAACCTCCCATTTGGGGAAGGTTTATACCACCCCTTTATGGTGAAATTGGGTTTATGACATCCCAACGGTCAGGCCATGGCCAACTACGTCAAGGCGCCGAAAATGCTGGGGATCGATTTCTGGTGTCACCACGACAGGGTGAGAGTTGGAGTTGCCCCAACAAACCGGGGTAGACCCCCATGTTTACCTCATATCCTGAATGTAGGATGCATTGAACACCAAAATGATCCACATTGACCAAAATGTATAGATCATTATTAATTATTATATATGATACAATGAGCACATGGGTATTGGATCCACATAGGTACCGGCTTACTGTTCCGAGCCACCGCGTCGACCCAGGCTTTAGTTAATGAGAAAGACGTGCGCCGGTGGCTCGTGTCAGATGACAAGGCGGGAGCGTCAGAGGATCCGCGGCTAGGAAAGGGGAGATGACGAGCAAAAAGAAAGACAGGATATGCCACATACTCAACTAATCTCAAATATGTAATTGTGCATACACTCATATATATATATATATGTCAAATTCAGTTTAAATCTGTAAAACATCACATGTACATATATTATGTTATATTATATTATATTATATTATAATATATTATATTATATTATATCATATCATATTATATTATACTATATTATATTATGTTATTTTATTTTATATTATTATTATATTATTATTATTATTATTATTATTATTATTATTATTATTATTATTATTATGTTATACTATATTATATTGTATTATATTGTATTATATCATATTATTCCCCACATCTTTGTGTGGGGTTGTTGTTTTTTGTTGTGTACCCGTCGCCCGTCCGCCGTCCGCCGTCCGCCCGCCGCTCCTCCACAACTTACTCACC
>BGPT01000069.1:0-25138 GCA_003297045.1 Symbiodinium sp. clade C Y103
TTGACACAGCAGTCCCAAAAGAGAGCCCAGTTTTTGGCAGGATTCCGGCCTCGCGCACATGGGCCCTCGTAATATATATATATATATGTATATGTGTATGTATATGTGTATATTTGTGGTATATTTGTGGTATATTTATGGTTTTATAAACCGACCATGGAATAGAACTATAGCCATTTGATATGTGGTGACTCGCAGTTGTAAGTGATAAGTTGGCTTATAAACGCATGAACACTATACTTATATCAAGCCTCGTTAACCGAGTTGTTTGCTTCAACTTAGCTATCTAGGAGGCCTCACCTTGCAATACTATACGTGCTGTGGTCAAAACGTGGTTTGAAGGGTTATGATCATCCGTACCACAAAAGGAATTCTGAAAAAGTGGGTATGTACATCCCTACTATGACCGTCCCCTTAATAGTAAAACAAAGAAACTCTCGACCAAGACACACACGATTATTTCATGTTATTTGTAGTTTGTGATGATTGTATACTATTTCATATGACATGTTTACATCATAATATTCTGAGATGTGCATTCATGATTGTATATTCCAATATTGTAATGTCACAATATGTGCATGTGTACATAATATACATATATAGTTATATTTTTACGTGTATAAAATTGTATAAATAATACAAATTCGTTGCACGTACATGATTGTATGACTATGTATGTAATCATGCACTGCTGTTTGTTCCTAGTGTGTCACATGTTGTCAAATGTTGTTGAATGCTTTTTGTTGCCCCAAGTGCAGTGATCTTCTTCCGTCCAACCACATCCTCAGAGGCCAGAGAAATCAATGGCCAACTCTCAGGTTCTTCATCATCGCGGCAGTGCATCAAATCAACAAACCTTGGTGATGCCAGGCAAAAGATTGAAAAGCTGGCTGGAAAAAGTCGCGGATTTCATAGATTTTGATGGTAAAATCATGTGTAGATGTGAAAAATGGTGGGCTTTTCATGTTCAGGTCTGAGTATTGGATGGTTATTTCGGGATTGGGGAGCCGGAAGTGACAAATCCTTTAATTCCCGGTCGTTTTTTGGGGAAAAGAAGCTGGTGTCTCCAATAAATTGTAACCCTCTCAAACTGGCGGTCCAAGTGTAGAAGGAGTCCTCTCTTTTTTTCAGCATCCCAGGCTGAAAATGTCTAGAAGCAACTTAAAGATCTCAAAGCACAGGCAAGAGACTTTTCAATCTCGATTTCCTGTTCCTTTTCCTCTTCTTGCTCCTGCTCTTGCTGCCTCTCCTGTTCTTGTTCTCGCTGCTGTTCGGTCTCCAAGCCAGCCTCGCCTTCCTTCCTGGGAGGTCAAACGTGGCATGACTCCGCGAATTCGGGTTCATAGTGGATTAGAAACATCCTTTTCCAATGGGAGTTTCATCACTCCCAAGGCGATGTTTTTCCAACTATGGATGGAGATTTCTTTTTCAGTAGCCTTGATTCGAAAGTGATCTGCTGATTTAGGAGCCTCACTCCCTGGATGACGGATATCATCTCAATGTCATGTTCAAAAAAAAAACGCATCTCCGTTCCTTTCTCATCGTGACAAAAATATAATATCAGTCAATTATCAATATCTCACAACTATATATACAAATATATCTGAGTCACAGTATCAATGAGATTGGTACAATCTGAGCATCTCATCTGCCAGGGCAGAGAGTTCCAAGACGTTCTTCTTCACCTGGCAAGGTGCATCGGTGTGGAGGTGTCAACCAGATTTTTTTTCTAAGTCTCTGGAGGCTGAGAAAAACCCTGGATAAGATTGGGATATGGCAAATGTTCCCTGATATTTGATGTCGGATGACTGTATAACTAAGTTATGATCAAGATTTAGGTTGTTCCCAGAATAGGACTTGAGTTTTGATCCATGCTCCTTCTCAAATGAAGAGAAAGACCGAACGCAGCACGACCCTACAACCAGCTCAGCTTCACTACTTCGATCACATTCATCGAGACAACATCTCGAACGATGGATTTTTGTCCTAGGTTTATTCCAACGCATGTTTTCTTGCAATTCCGGGGCCGCTCGCGCATGATCTGAACCTCAACTCGAAGGCGTTTGACATTTGTAGCTCCTCTCAACATCTCCTGACTTTGCGTCACATATCGGGGTTCCCTTTTTTTGTCACAGAAGATGTTTCGAGTTTTTCCCCAAGGTTCACCCCCCCGTTGCGGGTCCCACCGTCGCGCCTCAGCCACAGCTTGTTCGTCCTCCTCACCTGCGATCAGCGCTGACATCTCCAAGACCCGATCCTGGACCACCTGAAGTGCTGATTTCTGAAGCGGATCCCAGGATGGTTCAGAATTGTTCATAATGGTTAACAATGGTTACAGTAATATAGTTTAATAGTGATTAATGGTGATTGATGCTGGTTACTGGTGAATGATGAAGTTTATCAAGCCTGAAAAATTGAAGAGAATGTCACAAATAGGGGGTCAAATGGTTTAAGCCTTCAATTCAAAACCCTAAAACTGTTCAGACTCTCTGGGGCTTGACAGACAAAATGTGTAAAAATTGCGGTTTAACCCTCAAACATGTTCAATAAATTGGGTGGGTTGAGCTGCAAAAATGCACAAGAATTGGAGTGAACCATTGTCAAAGTGGCTACAGAACCTTGAAACGTGTGTTAAATTGAATGGTATGCGGATTAAGATGGGGCCTAACAAACCAAAACCAATGATGATGGGACTACAAAATGAACGAATCCACTGCGTTCCACCAGGGTCTCGATTTTTGCTTTCGCCGAAAAGGGATTGAATGGCAAGTGACAGGGCTATATGTTGACTTGCCCCCCACTCCTCCGACAGTTTCAGCGGGGCTCTTCCAACACATGTCTTATTCCACATCCAAGTTTTACAAGACCTTAACCTCTTCGATCACCTGTCCCCCATAGTCCTGAACAATCCATCCTCAATCCAAAAAACGTTCTTTTGGGCATCCAACTTAATGATTTTCCCAGTAGGCCGCCCTTGATGACATCATCTCTTGGGCTCAGCAATCCAACATACTTCACCCCCATTTTTTAATGGTCGAAATATCTTAAAATATCAATTGGCCACTGGGAAAACCTACACCTAGCTTTGATCAGGGTTGCCATGGGTGACCATCCCCACACATTCCGGGTTCTAAAAAAAAAATAGCCATCCCGTGAAACATAAGACAACCAATATTATATCGCCCCCGTCCCCCGATTCAATGTTGTCTTCTGAATTTTGTGTTTGGCGGCCTTCAAAAAAAACAGCCGTTTCTGTTGATGGTGTTCTGCACTTCCAAGCACAACATTGAAGTTGGGGGTTGCAGGGAACATTTATGTATCGGTGTGGTTTCCTGTGGATCGCTGTTTTTTTTGAAGAACTCGGTATCATTTGTCATACACCCACTATATCGCCATGGTAGTCCCATGTTTTGATGGTTAAAATTCCCCTAAACATCCCATCCAAACCCAAATCATCAGTTGCAAAAAAAAAACGGCTAAATTCCATGAAACATCCTTATTGTTGAGGTTTAATCCCCCTTCAACACCATTTTTGGGGGGGTTCACGTTCTCCACATCCTCCACGACGCACCTCGTGCACTCCGCGGGCTTTGGGCACACCGCTGGGCAACGTGAAGGCAATGGGCTCCTGGAGGCTTCGACAGAACAGCGATGGATTGAATGGAGCCTTTTGGGCAAGCTTCACGGCTTCGCTTTTGGTCAACATGTCCAACCAAAGCGTGGTGCTAGCAAAACTGACAGATCATAGATGCTCCAAACCGAAACAGGATGGAGTTCCCAAACCGGACAGGGGGGCACAAAGAAATTTGGCACTTGGAACCGCAGGAGGACTCGCGCAGGGTCTTGATAAAAAATAAGCATCAGCCACTAAGGGAACAAGGGGGGATGGACTGCCACCTGGTACCTCCTGACAATTGTCCAGCTTCATAACTGACTAGCAACCATAGTTAACCCATCTATGAAAGGTACAAGCCCAGTTATATTTCTATAGGTTATTAACGCCTTACTATTTGGGGTGTACATCTAAGTAATAAACAATTTGCTGTAAAACGAACCATATTGCCTGGAATAAGCCCACAAGTCAGTGGACTTGCTCATCAGAATTTCTTGAGATCCGTATCTTATGATCCTGATGAGAAACAATAGAAAAAAGCTCTCAATCATCATCCAATCGTGGAGTTATTCTTGGATGGTCCTGATCAGAAATCTGAGGAGTGGATCATCCAAGGATTATCTAAGGGTTAGTCCCTTTTGTTCATACTACCCCATCAATCCAATATGAATCCCACTGTTGTCCATTAGTGTTGAAGATACGCAATACATACGAATCCCATTGTTAATAATTGTTATGAAGATTATTGTTGAAGATCACTAATTCATAGTTAATCCATGTTTCCAGATTAATGCCACTGTTAATCCATATGGTTATGAGTCAAAACCCTGACACCCTAGTTACCCTAAAATGGCTGGTTACTGGATGGTTATTCCCTTAAATATGGCAATAATAGGTTTTGACCCATCCGCACCGTGGTGGAATGATCCTCGGGGACCCCCAAAACCCGTCTCGGATCCTTAAAGACCTGCACGGCCTCCTTGAGACCTTGCCAAGGCGGCTGGGGGGAAGGTGACTCTCTGGTTTCAAAGGAAAGAACTGAAGGTCACCACCAAGATGGACATGAAATGAAATGATTAGAATGGATTTAGAAATCCATGTCCAATGAATCCAATTTGAAATGATGATTAGAAAATATCAGAAATCATCATATCCATTTTATCAGATGAAGATGACCCTACCAGTGAGGTGTATCACCCCATCAATCCCAATTGGAAATCCATTGATGATCATCAGAATCATCAATTTTTTTGGATTAAAAAAGAGATCGCTCGCACCGCCTTCCGAGGTCACCATCTCGAAGGCCGACATCACCGTCTTGAAGGCGTTGCGACGCCTGAAAAGATGCACCGACTTATGGGGGATGTTGGGCGCCTATATATATAATATATATATAGCTATATTATTACTTATATAGGTTATATATATATTATACATTATTTTACTGTATTCTCTAGTCCTGAAGAGTGTGTCCGAAAATCATGTAAGTGACATCCCATGGGTTTATTACCCTTTTACCGTGGAGATTGCCATTGGGCCCAGTTTTTGGACGGACCCATGTCACAATTTGTTGGTGACCCCAGTTGTGGTCGCTTAAATCCAAGTTTGGCTAGATCCTTTTTATTGGAAAATGTGTACAGTTTCCATGTTTTGACAAGCACAAATACTATTGGTTCTACATCCCATGATACTCCATGAATCCAAAATGTCCCCAATTATGGTTTAATAGCCAGAATTGTGCGGATGTTAAGTCAACCTTATCCACTTTCCCTTGGTTACAGTAAACTCAGTAAATCAATGTAAATCATTAAAAAATCCTAGCATTTCCTGGTTAGCTCACTTCTTAACTTCAGCGAAAGTCCCAAAAAGGAGGCCTTACTCAATTCTTTTTACCAACAGGCAAGCGCCATTCTCAATCTTTTCCTTGCCAAACCCTGGTTCATCCCCAGTTCATCCCCACTTGGAGGATCATCCCACGGATCGTATGCGGCTAGCAACTGGGGCTATACCCCATTTATAAATGGAATCATCCATTACCCGGTGATTTACCATCACCAGGCTTTCAAAACAGCACCAAAACGACTGCTCCATACGATCCTCCATCCCCAGTTCCCTTCCAAGTTGCCAGACGTTGCCGAGGTTTTGCAGCTGGAGCATGGCGAACTGGATCCGTTCCGTGCGGATGGAGTTCACCAAGAGCCAGGCCGCCACTGCCAGCAGCCGCCCGCGCTCGCAGCTGGTCCAGGGGCTACCGGAGGGGCCCTGCAACTTCTGGTCGATGCCGGCCAGGACGAGGTCACGACCTTGGGCGAACTGGACGAGCCAAGTGGGGAAAAATGCAGAAAAGTGGGAGTGAAGCAGAAAAATTAGGATTCAATCAAGAAGATAGGGAGGGAACTATATAATCAAGAAAAACGAGGGATGGACCTTGTGATCCTTGTGAAAAAATGGATTGGAGCAGCAGTTGACCAACAAAAGATGCAAATATCCCTAAAGCTAAATTTGAGGCCAAAACTAAGCGCTGCGATATGTCAGGGATCTCATCAGCAATATCATTGGGTTATGAAGGGGAGATGACGTGGGAACACGAGAGACCTGGATGCTATGGAGAGTTTTCTCTTCAGAATCGACACATGTGGCATGTCCCAAACAAGGAACCCTCGGCCTTCCCTCTCCGACGTGTTTGTGTTTGGGTTCAAGTCATTGATTACCCACAAATGGATGTCCAACTATAGGAGTCAGGCTCTCAATCTTCAAATTTGATCCATTCTCACGTGTTTGCCAGTTGTTTCCTGGTCTAATCCCTTCCTTGGAGGATCATCCCCACTCAGAAAGTGGTTAGTACCTGGGGTTACAGTATAACCGAGTTCTAAATGGAGGTTTCCTCAAATAGGGCTACCCCCAAATCATCCATTTTCAATCCAGATTTTCCATTATAAACCATCCATTTTCGGGTACCTCCATTTTAGGAAACTAACACAACTATGAAAAATCACAATTTTCAATGGGAAAATCCACTATAAATGGCTATTTTCAATAGCTATGTTAAATTACCAGAGGGTAATCCACGTAGATTCCAAAGTTCAGCTTGTCAAATCCCATGGCACTCGGTGCCGAAAACCATCCACCACCAAGGGGCTGATGAGCTCGACGACTTCGGGGATGACGTACAAACAAATGCCTCGGAGGAATCTGGAGGCAAAACGTTTAAATAAATGAAGTAAATGAACAAATAAATGAATGAATAAATAAAAAAATACAGTAAATAGAAAATAATAAACATGTGTATATATATAATTATACATATATGTAGTTGTTATATACATGTCATAGTGCTATAATGTTCTATACATATCATAGTGAATGTTTGAAATGTCAAACCCGTAAATCATGTCAAATTATGGTCGAAACAACTAGTGAAAAAGTGGACGCTCGCAGTCCGCAGCTCTCAAAATGTAATGTGAGGGGAATACCCAAAAAATGTGATAGTCTAAAACCTTCTTCCCTCATTTTTTAAATGGCCTTGCATGAGTGCTACACCCACATGAGGAGTCCAAGTAAGATGATGAAAGCGACCGGTCACATCATGACTGATTGTTACTATCACTAATATGATTATGATTATGAATGATCATGATGGCGATTGTGACTATGACTATGATTATGATAACCACGATACATCAACAGACAACTGATTGCCATCATTACCATGGTCATTTCTGCTGACGATTGCTGCAAATTCTTTTGAAGTTCTTTGTGTGGGTCGCTTGCAAAAGGACAAAGTACCAATCGGAGGTGCCAATAGTATGCATGTATACCCTCTGTTAATTTAACATAGCTATGGAAAACAACCATTCTTGATAGGTAAATCATCATAAATAGTCATAAATCTTCTACAAATGGGCCATTTTCCAGAGCTACGACAAACAACCCGAGGGTACGCCTTGACCTTTGCAGACATCCATAGCGCCCATGGGTTTCGTTGCAAAATGATACCCAAATGGTGGATGCCCATCCATCGGGCTCACTCCCCCAGAAACCATGGTGGATGTGGGAGGATGAATCCACATATTCGGGACCATTCATGGGATGTTTAATATTAGGGGGATGGGATTAAACTTAGGACTTAGGATTGGTCCACTTCAAGTAGAAAACTCTGTGCATTGACATTTTTTCGATCAAAAAGACCGAGTGCTTCTATCAGAACATCCACCTACTACTGAGAAGGCTAAAAATGGTCGCGTTCCGAGGCAGCACCCTTCTCGGATTTACCGCCGGAGTCTCTGTCAGTTTGTCTCCAACACCCCAAAGCTAGGATTTACAGCAAATCTGACATGTTGTGTTTTGCTGCAATTTACTGAAAATGAATGGAAATTGAAAATAAATCTGAGATAAATAGGGGCACCCAAAATTATCTATTTTAATTGGGTTTTCCCTTCTATTCATTTGGGGTACCCCCATGTTAGGAAACCTCCATCTGTGTCCTGTGGATCTTCAGCTTCCATTCATTTCCCCTGCGCTGAGCCACGTTGACCACGACCAATACCTCGCATTCGATAGGCGCCTTGCACATAGTCTCGCCAGCACCTTGGTGTGGGATGTATCTCAGATTCCAAGCTTTTGGAGCCATTAAAAATGACGTAAAATGCCAAGAGATCCAACAAATATTCATCAAAATCTTGAGAGATGTTCAGAATTCTCGGACACAGATCAACCACTCTTTAAGCTTGTTTAGAGATCTTCACAAGTTATTATTGTACTGGGTACAATGCATATTCATAAAGATTTGGACAAGACAGGCGGTGATAAGGGGGGTCAATCCAAAGAAAAAAACACAAGCTTTAGGGGCGAGCGAAGGCTTATGGGACAGGTGTTTCTCCAGGAAACTGCAGTTGTTAGGCACAAAGTATTTTTGTTCGCGCAACCTTTCTATGAGACGTCAATTTTGAAAGGCTTTTTGAAAGAGTTTGGTAACCTTTTCCCTGACCGCCAGTAGTGGGTTTGGTGTTTCCGAGGTTGGTACTACATAGTTTCGTCTGAAAGCACGGTCACTTCCTAAATCCACATAATTGTGCCTCTCAAAATTGCCATTTTGGCAGTCTTAGTACCTGGCTTCCAGACACATCCAAATCACCTTATGTTGCTAAAGGTGCTTGTATACCCCATCATAAACCTAGTACAACTACCCGTTAATCCATTATCTATAGCTTCCCCAAAACTGTTGATTAAACCCACAATTCAAAAAATATGGGGAGCCTATATCCATTAAATCCCATTATAGTTGGATCTATGTCCTACAAGATATCCCCGATGATAGATCCCCATATTTGTTTAAGAAACCCTCAAAATTGTTTTGGTAAAAATTTTGGTTGTGCATCTCATGATATCCCCATTCCATCCCCATTAAGGAAGGTGATATCATGTTATATCCCCATGAAAGCCATCCCCATTCCTAGCCATCCCTATTCTGATGCCAGCCCAGGCACATGTCTTTGCCCAGAGTCAAGGCAGCCACTGCATCCAGTTTGTGTTGGATATCCATACCGGTAGTGTGCACCTCTAGAGTCAGTTGGACACACTTGGGCCAGTGGTGATGCGATTTCAAACCTAAGCAGACAGCATCTCAATCAGGTCTTTAATCAGCTAATTTACAGCAAACTGATGTAAAATGTTGAATGTTGAATCGGATTCATCGCGCATCATCCCATAATCATCCAGATATCTCCAGATTTACACTTCTTCATCCCACGAAATGTAAAGAAAATAGATGAAAATAGATACCAGATACCCTCCGGTAATTAAACGTAGCTATTGAAAATGGCCATTGAAATAGTGGATTTTCCCATGAATAGCATGGTGATTTTTGCATAGTTATGTTAGTTCACCAGAGGGTATCTCCAGAGATCAGACCCTAAGCCCATTCCCCACCGGTTCCCCCACGGCCATCCCCACCTGATCATAAAATGCGAAGCGCTTCTGCGCCGGCACACCGCTGTCCGCCAGCTTCGTCACCTCCCGCGTGGCGCGTAACCTGGCACGTGGCAAGGGACGAAAACCCATCCGCGAAACTGGGTGAACCGACGACCCTCTGGTAAACGAAACATCGCTATAGAAAATAGGTCATTGATAAGTCATTTCCCCATTAAAAAGGAAATTTTCCATAGTTATGGTATGTTATGGTGCCTTTACCAGAGGGCAAAACAGGGTGAACATCCAAAAGTTGGGCTTACAGTTCAGCGTAGAAGTAGGCGTTCAAGTGGGAAGCTCTGTGTGGCGAAGCTCGGGGGTCCAAGCTTTGCTGGGCACCAACTCTGAAGGGTGATCACAACATCCACCAGTGCGCCATCAACATTTGGAATATCAATCAACAGATTCATTGATTCTTCATTAAGAGGTTTCCTAAAATGGTGGTACTTCCAAATAATCCATTTGAATGGGATTGTCCATTGTAAACCATCCAGCTATTGGGGTACCCCCATTGATGGAAACCACCATGTCTGTGCACTTAAAATCATGGACTCATCGCCCCCTTTGCCATCTGCCATGAAGGGACAAAATCTTCTTGCCGCCGTCATCGTCCAAAAAGACCACCTAGTTTTTGGATCCCAAAAAATCCACCGACGGCTTCAGAACTGCACAGATGTCAAGTGATATCACTTGGGATCCTCACAGCTAGGATAGAACATCAAACAAATAAATACAACTTGGAAAAGATGGAAAGGGAAAGATCAAAATGTTCAAGCATATGCCTATGGTGTCATCATCCCTATCTGACCGCTGTCTTGCTGCCATGGCTTTAAGGGCCTGTGATCCTCTTGGATGCCCCAAATTCCTGCCAACTTCCACATCAGTTGCTCTGAAAATGTGGTATACCCCCCAACAAAAACCCTTTTAATAGGGAAAATGATGATATGGTCCATTGGATGTGCAAAGTAGCCCTTATTTTCAAACCCATAGTGCCATCCCAGCGTCTCCGTCCACGGTGTCTGGCAGGGACGGCGCTGACCTGCCAAGGGGAACCCACTGGTCCTTAATCAACCAGGGGTTCATTAGTCTGGGGTGGACATTATCAGATTATGGATGAATAAACCCCGAAATGTCTAGTTGATTTGGGTTTATCAGATTATAATCTAATCATAAATGTCTAAAACGCGTGTTTGTGGACTATATCTCCAGAGATACCCACATATCCATAGTGTTTACCGTAGCCCCAGGATTCGGAGACGTCCCCCATTCAGCATGTCTGCAGGTCCAGGGTATGTCACGAGCAGTGCCCACGCGATGGTTGCCTCTTGGCCATCGTACTGGCAGACAATACAGTGCCATCAAGGTTCTCACACTACATCCCAGTCTTTTGACATCAACTGTACACTTTTTGCTGCTGTTGATACAATTTCAATGATGAATCAATCTTGGATGCTCGACTATTGGATGCTCGACTAGGGGGTTAGGGGGTTACCCCAAGAGTGATAAAAAAATACTATCAACCACCTCGTGCCCCATCTCAATACGTGAACAAACCAGGTGTCCATGCTCCTGCATAAACTGGCATTGTTCCCACGTCTTTGACGATCTACAACCTCCAATCAATACTTCTAGTCCTGGAAATGATGATCCTTCCACTCCTTATGGCTGATTTCCATAGTTTTCCTGAATTTGTTTCAATGAAAAATCTACCATTTTCCCATATTTTCCATGGTTTTCCCATATTTTCCAATGAAAAATCGGCCAACCCTCTTTTAAGTACTGCTCAAAAATCCACCATCCCACAGCTGCGCCTGGCCGATGGGCTGCCGGCTGACTCGCTGCGGGGACCGAATTCATTGGATTGGTTTAAGGGAAAATTTACAGGAAACCATGGATTTTCCCATGAAATATAGAGGTTTCCTGTAAATTTTCCCATTAACCAATCCATTGAAAGATGAACATCACCAAATGTCAGAAATTACCCAAAAAAATGGGGAAAACACTTGGGTGATTTGAACATATTTTGGACTATGACAGTCTTCGATTTTTGTGGGGGTAATGTTGGATATATGTTTGACCCACCAAACATGGGAAGTCTAAAAGCCTACAAACAGGTTTTTTGAAACATGCTTGAGACCAGAAGAATGTTGCAGGGCTCAACATTATCAGCTATGCTTCCTCTCTCATCAACTAGCCATGCGTTTATGAATCCCGGGGTTGGACACTCCTCCAATAGCAGTGTAACCTGCCAGCATCCAAGCTGCAGGTGTTGTCTCTCTTTTCAGAGTTGAGTCCATCTGCAAGGAACTGACTTGAATGTGGCATCTGAGTACTCGCTATATTCAATATTGATTATTCAATTGCGCGGTGTTCAATTTCCTGTGTCATTTCATTATACTGCTTGGTTAAGCGCAGGATTCCCATATTGGATGACGATAATCCCCAATATATTGATACTAGAACTCCCTACAATCATCAATCAACCCCGGATTTTGAACACTGCTCAATTATATAACGTATACAGGTAATCTGCATGAATCTAAGTGACTTAGCGGGTACCCAAGTTTGGGGCACAATGGAAGTCTTGGAAAAACCCTGGTTGCACCTCACAATCACCACCATCCCAGAGCCTGGTTAACTACTTGATTGACAGGTGGCACCTGTCAAATGGACCCTAAGCCGCTACGGATCATTACAACAATACCTTGCAATTCGTTTGCCATCCAATCAACCAACTGGTCGGTGTAACAAACAAGTGATAAATGCCGGAAAAAATTGCCTATAATTGTAATCCATCATAAATCGCTTGAATTCGGTGAAATCTCTTTCGACCCATGTAAAACCAAAAAAATGACATTGACCCCTGCATTCAATCCCATTGAACCACATTAACCCCCATGTTCCCATGCCGCTGCCCCCGTGGCCACCTCTTGATTTGTCAAGCCCGTGATCAACGCGCCGGTGTCGATCAAGGCATTGCAACGGCCCTGGTGGGATGCCTCGATGATGCTGTCCAACAGCAGCTCCACGTTCCAGCCTGCACCAATGGACCAAGGGATCGGATATAAAAACCACGAAGAACTAAGGAAGGCATACTCAATTGTGATATAAATGTTGGGTGTATATGTATATATATATATATATATGTTTAGCGTATATATATATATATACATAATTATACATACATATAGGATGAAGAATGATGAGGCAATACATAGTTGATATTTTAGGTGGGACTTGATATTGCCAACAAAATTTGGAGTCTTTTCGAGAACCATTTTCGTTGCAGGCATCTCAGGCATCTCCTTTTGGGGCTGGTCCTATAGTGGGTAGCAATTTTGCTTCAAACAATTGGCGAACCACAATTGCCCTAAAAAATGGGGACACTTTGGAAACCGCTGGTCTACATTGTCTTCATGGGCTCAAAAATTGCTGGGCAAATGTGCAGAATTCGGCTGGCAAGGTCAGAGGATCATGGGGCTACCAACAAATAACAAATGCAGCCCAAGACCAAGGCCAACAACCCGGCAGAAGTTCTCGTCAAAGGGGGCCCAACATTCAGCCAACTAAGTTTCCAGCATATGGATCTAGAAGAAGAATCATCCTTGAGTTGGTCGTATATCCATGATCCATTTCAAATGGTGAAATATACGTATTGTTGTCCACAGTTGGGGCTGGGTCCAAGTTCCAAATCAGTTACTCTCTGGTTATTTGACATAGCCATGGAATAGCTGGCTAATTTTGGATGATTTTCCCAGATAGAAACCTCCATTTAGTTCGGGGATTTTCCATGGCTATGTTAAATAACCAGAGGGTATATATAAATGATCGCCTCGCTCCTTTTGGGTCAGCTCATCCCATGCGCACCTGGTTCAATGGCTTCAAAGGTAACCACCTCACCAGGGCTGGACACAGAAATGGCTGGTCGTGTTTAGCCATCCAGATTCGAAAGAATCATCTTTAGTATCTAACCAACACTTTTTGAAGGCATATCTATACATGTGTATATGTAGGGCAAATTTGAGTCATTCCATAGTATTGACAACGGTTGGTGGGGATCTGTTGTGATGTTTGTACTCAAAACATCCTAGTGTTGTATCAATGGTTATATATATATAAGCATGTGCACAACCCCTTGGCGTTTATTTGTGGTTTTACCACATTAATCCCGCAAAAGCTAAAAAATGTCAGTTGGTTGAGGTTGTACTATTGGGATGGTTCCTAAGAACCAAGCTGGGCCGCCCGCATGCAATCAATGATAGTCACGGTCGTCCCACACTGGGAATCCAAGTAATTGTTGCTGGGCCAGACCGCTGGGACCCTGGGCCGTGTTTTTTCTGATTTTTGTTTGCACCTCAAAAACTGGATTTGTTGAAGAATCAAGGGATACTCCTACTCGAAAACAGTGGTGTATTATAATATATCATGATACTTCACGATAATATGATCATCTATTAGAAGTGGGTCATCCATTTTTTGACGAAACAACGCCCATTCTGGCTCGCCTTCGTGTCCGTCATCGTGCTGACCATCTCTCCTTCACTTCCTGGCGGATGCTGCATGGATTTTCCTAGTTTTGATGGTCAAACAAGCCGTTTTTAATGGTTCTAATTATACGTTCTAATTCATATATTTTTGCTGATTCTAACCATTACCCTCCAGCAATCTTACCTGGCCATGCAGTAAGGCCATTTTGGGATACTTACTCTTGCTGGCGTTGAAAATGTTTCTGGTCCGGGCTGTAGCTCAATTTTTTTGAATGTGTAACAGACCAGCCCCAACATCCAATGTGCATGGTGGTTAGAATCATCCAAGAATTGAGATTTTTTAACCGTATCATCTCAGCTGCAACCGGAAGAAAGAAATGCTCGAGAAACCACCAGGGAGAGGTAGAGCTACAGCCTAAAAGTTGGGACCTGATCAGGATACCATCCAATTTCCATCCCCACAACACCCTCCCCAAAGAGGAACCTCCTATTTCCTCTATCAAGATCACATTTTTTGTGGAGGCTCAATTGAGTCATATTTCACCCCGCGAAGAGAGGAAATATAAGGACCCGAAACCAAAAGGAATCTCGCAAATATCATCGACCCAGTTAAACCAAGAAACCACTTTTAACAATCCCACGGTGCCATCAGAAGTCTACATAAATCCCCGTAAATCCCTGTCAATCCCCATTGAAAAAAGAAGAATAAAATCCTCACACCATTACCATCAAATCCACCTGAATCCCCCAAACATCCCATCTTCAAATCTTTTTTCGGACCCCACCCCATCCCCCATGTGGCACCCTGCCTGGTTCATAGTCGCATTGTCCCAGCTCCCGTGGCATCAGATCACTGGGCGTGCCGCTGAAGCCAATGCGTTGCCCGAAGAGAATGGAGCCGCCCAGGTCCTGGCCACTGGCCTCAGCGTCTGGAGGAATTTCCTGAGAAAAGGGGAAGTAGAGTACAACATTCAGTTATAATGTGGGTAAAACAATAATAAACCATCCATTTTGGAATGGTTTATACCACCTATTTATGGTGATAGAAGATATTCAGGAATTATCGGAGAGCCGATCTTCTATAACCGACTAGGAATTTGTAGAACTAAATGTTGTATTATGATACTAAGAATTTGTGTAGAATTTGGAAAAAGATTAGGATGATTCTAGTGATGATAATAGGAAGAAGGAGAGGAAAAAGGAGCAGAAAGGAAAAAGACAAAATTATGATTGTGCCAATCATACTCAGAAGTAACTTATAGCCTGGAAAAAAGTAATGTAGAGTGATTCTTGCAAACAAAACAAGTGGTCACTTCTAACATCCCCATGAACAAACCTTTCAGATGTCTTGTAAAAATTGCCTGAATCCCTTGTAAATTATCTGGGTGTGTCTAGAAATGGGGAACCCCTTAATTAATGGCGCAACAGTAATAATAAGAAGAAGAAGAAGAAGAAGAAGAAGAATAGTACTCATCATCACCATCACCATCACCATCAATATGGCCACAAGCTGGGGGGTATATGCCATTTTCAGACAAACCAAAATATCAGATTGAGTTGGAATTGTTATACGTATCAATATGTATTATACCATGTTATATATAAATCCCACAAAATCTCCCGGTCTTCGTTGGTTCATTCCCCCATTGTACTGGAAAAAAACCCATTAGATCCCATTAACTCCTGCTACCTCCCATTGACTCCAATTAAATCCCATCCAAATCCCATTGTTAGCTGGTTATTTATCTGTTGAGTTGCTTAGCGGTTGGGTACGGAGGACAAAGAAGCGTTTTCACCAAACATGTTGGGTCCAGATTGCAACAAGCATTTTGCACGGAGACCCCAAGGAGCAAAACGCTTCTTTCAAACTTATTGTGATGTTCACCGAGGTTGTGAGAATTTCACCCGTTTTTCACTAGGTTTTGAAAATGTCACCAGGTTTTCACCAGGTTTTCACCAGGTTTTCACCAGGTTTTCACCAGGTTTTCACCAAGCTTTCACCAGGTTTTCACCAGGTTTTCACCAAGTTTTCACCAGGTTTTCACCAAGTTTTCACCAAGTTTTCAGCAGCTCCATTTCCAAAGAAGCGTTTTTTTCGCTTTGATGTAACTGCCAAAAACCTAAGAAGCGTTTTGTCTGTTCTCCCAAAAGCGCAAAACTCTTCTTCGGGACCAAGTATTGGTGGATCCCTGGAAAGCCTTTCGTAAGCAACTTAACATATTTATCCTATAAGAATCTACAAAAAAACATCCCCATCTGCTAGTCCTCCCACCATCTCGTCCTTAAGTTCCTGGCCGAAAGCTTCTCGTCTTGGAAGCGCATGACTCAGTCAGGGGATCTGAAGGCCCCGCAATGTCACATTTGTTGGATAGGTTTGATGGTGATCCAACCCAGTATACACAATTCTGTATGTTTCTACATACACAATTGAATAGATGTTTGCAAGTATTACCTTTATTTGCCGTATTTCTAGTTCTATGCATCATTGTTTTACACACAGTATTGCACTTTCTATCCATCATGGTTTAAACCCGCCAAACAGTTCATTTCACCCTCAGTAGTGATAATTCACCACGACTATCACTAGCTTTGACTTCAAAAAATGTTGATCCCAACTCACCAACCCAACCACTGCACCTGCCAGTCACTTCCCGTCTTAATTGGGGCCCCGTGCGCAACCATCCAACAATCTGGTGGATAAAACCCCATTTCCGTCGGTTTCATCATCTTCCGTTGGAGCCATCCAACAACACCCGTTGTGTCACTTAAAGCCATCGTAGATCCTCCCCACCCCTTTTTAGGGGGACCCAAACCAGGTCGACCGTCACCGCGGCACATTGGGGGAAGACGGACTGCTCCAGGTAGAAGTGAACTGCGCTGGGCAGCTTGCTGAGTAATTGGAAGAGCTGGGACATATTGGCCTGGCAGCTTGGGCGGTTGAGAAGTTCCGGGACCGGTTTAACCAACAGGTGAAGGATGAATATCCCATGATTATCCCATTAAAATCACTATGAAAGCATATAAAACACTAGTTAAATCCCATGAAAATGGCCAAAATCAGTGGAGTCCTCTGGGTCTTAGATTTTGACCCACAGCCGCATGATTTGCAACTCATCCTGCTCCTTTCCAGGCCTCATTCCGTCGTTCCAGGAGGTGTAGGGGCAACCTGGCCAGCCACAATGGCCAGAGGCTAAGCGCGAACCGCAAATGCACAAAGTGATATCTGGGTGTGTCTGAAAATGGTGAAGTTTAATGAAGCTTACCTCCATTTGTGGCCACTGAAATGGGACAAATGCGGCTTTAATCCATTGAATTGGGAGTAGCCTATTTTCAGACAAACCCAATGTGCTAAGAAGATGACATGCATGTTGGTACGGGTCGATTTCGCCAAACGAATGGCAATACACGGGGAAACGGGGAATGGTTTCTTCCACTCAAACATGAAACAATAGTTGGTGAATGTTGGTGATCGTCATCCCATTTCTTGATGGATGGAACATGATGGACTAATGCCTTTAGACATGGATCCAAACTATGGTGAGGGGCCGTCCTATTCTACTTGCTCAAGACACTCCCATCTTTGGGGTTGCAGTCACAGCTTAAATGAGGCCCTGACAAATTTATCTCTGCTGGCTAACGGAGAGGGGACCAATATTCACATTCCTTGCAATGTTCCCTATAATCCTTACCATCCAATGGATTCTCTAGACCTCAAAATGGTTAGTCTCAAGTAGGTGGTTAATATGAGAAAACCGATCCCAGTCCTTATCAATCATTAGATTAACAAATCATATCCCAACACATTCCTTCACTTTGATTGGTTAAAACTAAGCATCCACAGATGGATGATATCGCCCCCCTGGCAGCCATGGCACACGCGGGGCCGCAAGCGGTCCGGTTTCTGAGTCTTGCCTCCCTCCTGACGAATCTGAAGCAAACTTCCTGCTTCTTAACATCTGAAAGATCGCGGTTTCCTGTAAATGACATGTCATCATCCAAATTCTGGGTCTGTGGTTGCACAAATGGACTTAGGCTAATCAATGTATTTACAGATGACCCTGCAGATACTATATGCATGATACATCAAAATATATGCATGCATGTCTATGTTGGATAGGTTGTGCTAATCTGCTTGTAGTTGTGCGTTGCGTTTATAAATGGTATAGCGGCTATCTATTCGCAACCTGCAACCAATCCTTGCATTTCGGCCATGGAATGCCGTTGCTTATTTTTCATATCTTCTATAGGACTCTTGAGAAAGATCAAAGAAAAAGTGACTTTCCCAACAAGAAATATATGGTTTCAATGATTTTAAAAATCTGGGATGATGATATTCATTATTATTCATTCATATACTAACATCTATCAATATATATAGTTATAAATATATATTAATATCATGTATCTATCATAGGTATATCTGTAAATATGTAACGTATATATATATATACATATATGTATATATATCATTATATATTCATAGAATCTGCAAAAAAAAACCATCCCGACGGCGCACAGCTCCTCCAATCCCAAGACCTGTGAGGACGTCTGTTCATCAAGCTCGGCCTGCTCCCGGTGAACATCAGATTTGTTTCGAAAAGACCCAAAACGAAGGGCCTGCGGAATTATTGGAATCCTATGGAATTCTATGGAAGTATTGGAATTACTGGATTCATTGGATTTGATTGGACTGCTTGTATTGGAATCCTATGGAATCCACACTTGGGGGCGCAGTTCTAGTTTTGGTGGATAGACAACATATTACAGTATTTCCAGTCAATTAAGTGGGTGTATACAAGTGTATTGGAATTCTTGGAGTCTAGCATTGTGTTGATGAACGTGACTTGTCAAACATCAAGCTTCAGTGGAAGGATTCCCAACTTATGGGGGCCCATATAACTTATAACTATGGTGAAATATATCCACTTCTGGAGCTGGAACTGGCTGTCTACTGGAACTGAATCATCTCATCATTATGCATCCAAAAATGGTGTGATTGCATGATTCACCCCAAAAATCCCAGGGCTAGACACTCCAAAATGCGGCCCTCTACGCGTCGCATCGCGTCGCCGCATCGCCTGCTTCACGCAGAAGTCAGCGCCGGATTCTTCCACCCAGTTCTTCCACAGCAGGCTGGTGGGCCTCATGAACAGCAGGAGTTGGGGCCGCAGTTGGGATGATTTTGATGGGCAGAACCATAAAAATAACCATCCATGAGTATCCATAAGTTGGGACATGGGCCCAAAGAATGATGATTACTTATAATTTATCTATGCTCAAGAGCTATGCTATGGTGGCTACTGAAAGAGAGGTACGATACGATATACCTATATGTATGGTACGGGGTGGCGATGTTACGTACGGTNTTATCTATGCTCAAGAGCTATGCTATGGTGGCTACTGAAAGAGAGGTACGATACGATATACCTATATGTATGGTACGGGGTGGCGATGTTACGTACGGTAGGTACGGTACATCAGGTACGGTGCGTACGTTATGTACGGTACGTTACGTACAATATGGGAAGGGTTGTACATACATAACTATCATCGTTGTTGTATTTAGCATGTGTAGTGTATAGATTTTAGATCCCTCTGACTGTGGTTCCGTTGACATCACGTCGCTCACTGGGCTGATTGGTTTGCACCCTTTTTTGTAGCTCCGGGAGCACATCGGTGTGTAAGTTGATCGGTGTTGCCACTTAAGGCAACCAATCGAGTCGATTCCTAAATTCAAATTGGGTCCGACAACGTGACCTGTGACCGGCAGCAAACAAAAGTTGCAATTTGCAATTTGAAACTTCGACTCAAAATGACAGAAACCAAAATCCAATCCAAACGTTTGATTTGATTCGATTGTGATGTTTTAGTTTTCAAGTTTTCCAGTTTCGTAACGTGCTCACTGCCAGATACTTGTATACGCGTGCATCTTCTGTACCATGGATTCACGACTATGTGAAACTTTCAAGATTGCCAATTAAATTGTCAATTTCATCTTCTTGTTCCGATTCGCTGTGAGTGCGATAGTCAAGTTCCAAGATCGTGGCAAAGAACACTGCAAGACACGATGTTGCAGCAAATCTTAGTAGCGATGATGCTGAATGTTGTTGGGTGAAATCGGACATGTCAGATTTCAAATTTCAAATAGTCAAAGATTGTACTGGTACTGTTTGTTGACTCCTGCGATTTGTAGTTCAGATGGCTTTCATTTTTCAATTTTCAAACGATTCATGAATCATGAATCATGAGTTTAAATTTCACTGATACAATTCGATTCAAGGCANGATTTGTAGTTCAGATGGCTTTCATTTTTCAATTTTCAAACGATTCATGAATCATGAATCATGAGTTTAAATTTCACTGATACAATTCGATTCAAGGCATATATCACATCTCGAGTTGTATTTCATGGCTCAGCATGATTGAATCATTGAATCATATCCTGTTGTCAGTAAAGAAGTTGATAGTGAGTAGATGGAATCAGTTGGACCAAAAAAAACAATGATAATTCATCACAAATCGATTTGACTTGATTTGGGCTCAATTCAAATCAAGATACCCGTTTCCAGCCAAGTCTGTCAACTGTGATTCGCTAAGCTTCTCGGTCAGCTCTGGGGTGAACTGCAATCCTTGCAAGTGCATCAACTCCCGACCTAGGTGTTAGAAGGGCCGTTTCAGCCTAGTTTAGTATCAGTGAATCGGTGTGGTTTTTTTGAATCTATACTTAGGTGTCCACCATCACTTTATACTTTATACTACTATATTACTATATATATACTAATTTACTAAGTAACATATATGTCTCCNCATTACGCTACGATCGCCAGTCTGATCAACATATATCTCATCTCATCTCATTATCCTCATCATCATAAAATATAATAAATCACCAAATGAGAATCATGAATCATAATCTGAATCATAATAAACCCTTGGTCAATAACGTTATCATCATTATCATCATCATCATCATCATGATGATCATCATCATCAGCATGATCATCATGAATCATGATCATCAATCATCATCATTGCCATCATCATCATCATCATCATATCATCATCATGAATCATCATCATCATCATCATCATCATCGTCATCATCATTTATCATCATCATCATCATCGTCATCATCATCATCCATGGATCATCATAAATGAATCATCATCAATGAATCATCATCATCATCATCACCATCTTCATCATCATCATCATCACCATCTTCATCATCATCATCATGATCAGCATCATCATCATCATCATCATCATCAATGAATCATCATCAATGAATCATCATCATTATCAGAATCATCATCATCATCAATCATCATTCATCATCATTCATCGTCATCATCATCATCATTCATCATCAACAACAACAACATCAACTGCTCCCAAACATCAGTCAGAAGACATGTTCATTCACCAAGATTCCAAGGAGGAGTCTGCGACGCACCATATCCATGAGTTTCGATGATGGTAGGATTGTTGGAACTTCCTTGGCAAAGAAATGACAAAACTCTGGGATTTGTTTTAGTTTTGATTTCATGAAAACTCGCCTCGATTCAAAAAAGTAACTAACTTAACCCAACATTGACTTCCACAATTGAACTGGCTGTTGAAGTTGAAAGTTAAAAGGTGAAACATCAACCAAATCTACACAGCTGAGAGTTGACCGNGATTTGTAGTTCAGATGGCTTTCATTTTTCAATTTTCAAACGATTCATGAATCATGAATCATGAGTTTAAATTTCACTGATACAATTCGATTCAAGGCAAATATCACATCTCGAGTTGTATTTCATGGCCCAGCATGATTGAATCATTGAATCATATCCTGTTGTCAGTAAAGAAGTTGATAGTGAGTAGATGGAATCAGTTGGACCAAAAAAAACAATGATAATCGATCTGACTTGATTTGGGCTCAATTCAAATCAAGATACCCGTTTCCAGCCAAGTCTGTCAACTGTGATTCGCTAAGCTTCTCGGTCAGCTCTGGGGTGAACTGCAATCCTTGCAAGTGCATCAACTCCCGACCTAGGTGTTAGACGGGCCGTTTCAGCCTAGTTTAGTATCAGTGAATCGGTGTGGTTTTTTTTTTTGAATCTATACTTAGGTGTCCACCATCACTTTATACTTTATACTACTATATTACTATATATATACTAATTTACTAAGTAACATATATGTCTCCNTTTTTTTGAATCTATACTTAGGTGTCCACCATCACTTTATACTTTATACTACTATATTACTATATATATACTAATTTACTAAGTAACATATATGTCTCCGGCATTACGCTACGATCGCCAGTCTGATCAACATATATCTCATCTCATCTCATTATCCTCATCATCATAAAATATAATAAATCACCAAATGAGAATCATGANCATTACGCTACGATCGCCAGTCTGATCAACATATATCTCATCTCATCTCATTATCCTCATCATCATAAAATATAATAAATCACCAAATGAGAATCATGAGTCATAATCTGAATCATAATAAACCCTTGGTCAATAACGTTATCATCATTATCATCATCATCATGATGATGATCATCATCATCAGCATGATCATCATGAATCATGATCATCAATCATCATCATCATTGCCATCATCATCATCATCATCATCATCATCATCATCATCATCATCATCATATATCATCATCATCATCATCATCGTCATCATCATTATCATTTATCATCATCATCATCATCGTCATCATCATCCATGGATCATCATAAATGAATCATCATCAATGAATCATCAATCATCATCATCATCACCATCTTCATCATCATCATCATCACCATCTTCATCATCATCATCATGATCAGCATCATCATCATCATCATCAATGAATCATCATCAATGAATCATCATCATTATCAGAATCATCATCATCATCATCATCAATCATCATTCATCATCATTCATCGTCATCATTATCATCATTCATCATCAACAACTTACAACAACATCAACTGCTCCCAAACATCAGTCAGAAGACATGTTCATTCACCGAGATTCCAAGGAGGAGTCTGCGACGCACCATATCCATGAGTTTCGATGATGGTAGGATTGTTGGAACTTCCTTGGCAAAGAAATGACAAAACTCTGGGANAACTTAACCCAACATTGACTTCCACAATTGAACTGGCTGTTGAAGTTGAAAGTTAAAAGGTGAAACATCAACCAAATCTACACAGCTGAGAGTTGACCGTCAAATCAAATCAACTCAACATGTAAGTGATACAAACACCTGTTCGTCATGATGATTCTAGATTCCAGATTTCTAGACTCAGATGCCAAGACACTGTTGGGCCGGAAGTCGGGGTTCGCGTAGCTGTTTGGTATAGGTCCGCATAGCGAGTGGGCACCTTTCCCGTTGCCAGCTGAGTTGCTCGTTCGTTGAGCACAAAGAGCATGTTCTGCAGATGGCTGGGTGGTCATTGATGACTGGTGTGTGTTCGAGTCACAGGAGTTTATCACAGGAGTTGGATGTACAACAACTCAAGAATCAAGAAACTTCAAGAGTTACAAGAGTCAAGAGACCGAAACAACACACGACCTAATAACCAGCAACAGCTCTACATACCCCCGATATCTCTCCTCACGTTCGCGTAGGCTCAATGCCTTGAACCACTTGTTGGATGCAAGCTCATCCGGAACTGCCAAAGGCCACGAAAGACCACCTGGGCTAA
Source organism: Symbiodinium sp. clade C Y103 (assembly GCA_003297045.1). Lineage (NCBI taxonomy): Eukaryota > Dinophyceae > Suessiales > Symbiodiniaceae > Cladocopium > Cladocopium sp. clade C. Next base: position 23,791 of record BGPT01000069.1, read on the forward strand.
GACATCAGCAAGGTGAAGAAACATATCTTTTCGGATGATGTGACCAGAATATAAAAAGGAAATAAATATATCAATTGTCAATATCAACTATCAACNTATCAACTATCAACCATCATGATGTCAGACCATCAGACTCGCTCAGCATTGACTGTGTTGGTTTGTTGATTTTCAGATTTCCGATGTATCATCATCATATCACCAGAATCATGGTGTATGCAAATCAGAATCAAAACTCAAAACAAACATCAACTTGAATTTAATTTATGATTTGATTGAACTAGATTCGATTGTCAAAGAACCGATGCTTAGATNTATGCAAATCAGAATCAAAACTCAAAACAAACATCAACTTGAATTTAATTTATGATTTGATTGAACTAGATTCGATTGTCAAAGAACCGATGCTTAGATTGTGGTGTGTTATTGAGCTTTATAGTTCATAATTTAAAGTTATAGTTATAGTATGGGAAGCTATGATATACGAGTTACTAAACAACCAACAACCATTCGATTTGATTTGATATTGATATTATTGATATGATATGATATCAATGATATCATTAATGAATCAATCGGATTAGTTTAGTTTGGTTTGGCTTCGTTTAGTTTTGTCAGTCTAGACTCTAGATACTCTAGATTCTAGANGATGCGTGAGTTGCCACTTTCCGGTATCACCATCCTTCTCCTTAGCCTTATCCTTGTCCTTGGAGCTCTTTGCCTTGGTGTCATCCTTTTTGGCCTTACCCACCCGATCCCTTACCATACGTTCTCCAGCATTCTCATCCCCAAGACCCAGCTTTGCATCCGCCTTTGCTCGAACTTGAGTGCGACGATTAAGCTCAGCAATGACTGCGGGATCATCGTCACTGAGCATGAAATGATCCTTAGTGTGCGTGTGTGTGTGTACCTTATGTCTACTTTACTTTTAAATGATAGAGTATAGAGTATAGGTAAAGTTAAAGTCTAAGGTTAAAAGTTAAAGTTTAACTGTTAAAAGTTAAAGTATAAAATTGAAATTGAATTTGAATAAGCAGAGTAAGTAAGAGTTAGCACCAACCGACAGTGACAACTATGACCTGCGACTACATTTTGGTGTCAAGTCAAGTCAATAGTCAATAGTCAAAGTTTGATTGTTCAAGATTCAAGGTTCAAAGTTCAAAATCNCTAAGACATCAGCAAGGTGAAGAAACATATCTTTTCGGATGATGTGACCAGAATATAAAAAGGAAATAAATATATCAATTGTCAATATCAACTATCAACCATCATGATGTCAGACCATCAGACTCGCTCAGCATTGACTGTGTTGGTTTGTTGATTTTCAGATTTCCGATGTATCATCATCATA
>BGPT01000069.1:26965-36976 GCA_003297045.1 Symbiodinium sp. clade C Y103
AAACAAATAAACAACTTTCAAATTATGTTTCGATAAAAATACCATAAGCAGCAACAACATTGTCACAGAACTTTGGGTCGGGTTTTGTTTTTTGTTACAGAGTTTTAAGTTTTCAGAATTTGATTATGAAAGCGTTTAAATGAATTGTGTCATACTTGATTTGATTTATTTATCTTTAATTATGTCGTCACTTTTCTATGCCATCAATAATCAAAAAATACCAGTCGAGTCGAGTAGCGCAGCAATCATTGTGATTGATGCAACGTCGATCTTCACCAAAGGCCTTACAGGCATCGACAAATATACAAGGATCCTCACCGACCAGATCTTGAAGATGTCTCTGCTTGAAGGGAATCCACTCGCATAGGAAAAGATGATCGACCTGTGTTGAAGTTGTGATATCCAGGCTAAAAACTTTTTTGTCCTAGTCTTAGTAGTTTTGATTATTGATGTTTTTTTTCGTAAAATTTTGAACAATAAAAAGGCAAACCTAATCGAATAAGATTTAAGATATAAAATTTGAAACTGAATGGAGTCAAATCAAATCAAAAACAATGCAAAACAACTTACTAATAACATTAGATCTCCTACAACGAAGAAAGAAAAAAAATAATCAACATATCTGAGTCTGAATCTATAGTCACCCTACCTGAAGTTCTTCTGTCACTTCCATTGGAAGGATGGCTTCGAGTGCACATATTGCCGCTTCAACGATCTTCACAAAGGAACCTGCACCGCTAAAGAAATCTCCCAACCTCAAACCTGGTAGTGCACGGACCTTAGCCTCCAAGTCATAGATCTCGCTCTTGATGATCTTTTGCAACATCAACTACAGGGATATAGGTATCGGAGATCATGTTGGGACTCAACTCAACACAATCAATTAGGCAAACAACACCAAATGTAAAAAATAACAACAACAGTGGGAGATGCAAAACTTGAAACTTGAAACCCACCTTGGCAGCGCTTTTCAGCAAGTCTTTGATGTCTGGATGGTCGCAAGAAGGAGCAATAGGATATTGATGTCCTACTGGCACTGTAGACTCTTCATCTGAGTAATCATGCTGTAGACCTGATGCATCATCATGATCCGTGGTCAGCAGCCAATGATGAAACAAATTCAAGTCCTGGATAGCTGTCTTGCAGCCAAACTCCCAATCTTGGTCACGCTGGGTGGAGATTGAGTTGGTCAAAAACTCCTTGAACATAGGATGTTTCTTGGCGTGCTTCACGAAGTACTGAAGTCGCTCTGAGTCAATAGAATCGATCGGATTCAGGTAGATGGTACCTTCCTTTTTCCCACTCCATTCATATGGGATAGGGAGCTCATCGTGCTCAATGAGAAATTTGTTGAAACCACGCATGTCCTCCAACGGGTCAGATTGTGACTCATCTCCAAATACCCATACCGAATCATCATCCATGGGTACTTCAAGTACAGAGGTCTTGACATACTCGATGTACCGTGGCAACATGTTGTGGCTCATGGCTTGACTGAGAGCGAATTCAAAGTCCCATATGTTCTTGGTTCTGTCAATATGCGATGCTTTCGATTCTGGTTGTGTCTTTTTCTGGTTCTCATTCTCTTTCTGGTTCTCATTCTCATTGTCAACGTCCATGGAATCACCAGCTGTGGCAGCAACCCCAGTCTCTTCAATCTTAGTCTCAGTCTCAATCTTGGCCTCGGGCTTCTTGGTCTCCAACTCGTCATTGTTCAAAGAAGGTTCTGGTGGTTTCTGGTTATCATCGACATCGACCTTGGCTTCAACTNTCAATCTTGGCCTCGGGCTTCTTGGTCTCCAACTCGTCATTGTTCAAAGAAGGTTCTGGTGGTTTCTGGTTATCATCGACATCGACCTTGGCTTCAACTTCAACTGTAGCATCGGTATCAACCGACATACCAACGGGTTCTGGGAACGGTTCTGGTAATGCCTCGGCTGGCACTGTCTCGGCTGGCACTGTCTCGGCTGGCACTGTCTCGGCTGGCACTGTCTCGGCTAGCTCTGTCTCGGCTGGCATGGGCATGGATGTGGTCTCAATCTTTGTCTCTGTAACTTCAGGAGCATCTGCTGCTGACTGAGATGGTTTTGCTGATCCCGATGATGAAGCGGTGGATGATGCTACGTGAAAGATGTTCACCATGTGTTGTTTGATGGGCTTGTCGTGGTCCTTTGGAGTGATCACCCTCTTCTTGACTGCGCGACCATCGTTTGGATACATCTTATCCATCAAATCCTCCAGCTGACACTGAAGTATATCAGGCTGTTTAGACTCAGACGAAGTGGTGGATATAGTCGACCGTTTCGATTCTCGTTTCTTCGGCTCCGCTTTTGGAGTCGCCTTCTTGTCATCTTTGGTGTTAGCCTTGGAGATGGAATCCAAACAAAAACTAGACTAACCAACTATATTACTTAAAAATAAATGATTNATGATTTCACTGATCAACTATAACACCAACCAACCAAAGTAAAGTACACTAAATTCTCAATTCCGATTCCCATATCTGATTGGGAAGTAGTTAAACATTACCAAACCCCCACAAAAACAAAACAAAAACAATATATATAATATAACTAGCAATACTAACATATACTAACTAACAAATAACATAACATACCCAACTCAATTCAAGAAACCTTGGAAGCTGGGTCTTTCTTTTTGGGCGCCATTAGCTTGANAATACTAACATATACTAACTAACAAATAACATAACATACCCAACTCAATTCAAGAAACCTTGGAAGCTGGGTCTTTCTTTTTGGGCGCCATTAGCTTGACGAACTGAATGTCAGAATGGCTGAATTCAGACTACGAGCAGGGCGACCCAACAAACAACAACAAACAAACATATAGTTAACCTTAAGTGACACATATCCGATGATGTCGTTGTTGCTGATGCATTGTATCATATCATCGATTGTTTGAATTGAAATTGAAATTTAACTGAGGTGTTCTTTTATTTTTTACCAAATTAATGATGAATCAGCTTTGGATGCCAAGCGGGCATCAGTATCCATGCTTTGCTGTTTGCATAAGCAAAAGGGAAACGGTCAATCAGCAAACATTTCATTCTTCAGGTCAATTTGTTGATCGATCAAAGCCAACATATCCAAAACAGAATCAGAAAACCAACTAACATAAATGACTAATACTGATATAATGCATGAAAAACAGATGTTACATTTTGCTTCTCTTACTCTTGCTTCCAGACTCCCAAGTATTAATCATCTCAAGTGTGTTGCTAGGAATAACCAGTGAGTCACTAGTGTTTTTCCCAAAGCTCTCGGACTATGGCATGTTGCCGTCTTTGGAGTCCTTAGCCTATGTTACATTTTGCTGATGCTATGGTACTAAAACCCGGACTGAAGAAGCTATCCCTCAATGCTTCTCATCCGAAGGGTCACTCGACCACATTCGAAAGCAGTCATGATGCTCTGTCCAGTGTCTGGTTCTGTCCAGTGATTGGAATACAGTTTCAGTTTCATGCGTTAAGTTTTCAGTTTTCAGGTGAAATTGAATCATAGTGGATAATGTCAAATAAAATAATCATAATAACAATATCATTTTCATTGGTTGTGATTCATGATGGAACTACATGATTCCGAAGGATTCACAACTGAGCAATAAGGAACACTAACACTACAACCCTTTTAGCCTTAGTATTTCTAGTCTCAAGTCTCAAGTTTCGAGTTTCAACATTCTGAACTCAGAAAAAAAATGGCTCAGAACCAGTTGCATCAGACGCTATCAGATCGAGACTTTGCAAGCACTGAGCACTGACGATATTGAGAGCAGAAACCAAACACAAACAATATTCCACCAAACATAACATAACATGTATAAATAATCATACTCACATTACACAACATGAAACCAAACATATGAAAACTAATCTATGCTCTCGGCTCTTGACTCTCTACGCACTAGGTGACCCAGTGTGTTTCAAGGCCAATGCCTGAAGTGAGCCAGGCACAGTCAGTTGCTGGTCGCGAGCCACCTTCATGGCCTTCGCGAGATTTCCTACGAGGTTCTTTGGTAAGGCTGCATTGGTTTCCAACGCACGCTTAAATCGTGACGCCGTCAATGTCATCACAATGGCGATCACAGTCAAAACACTTAGCATGTTATGGTGCACAGCTGTACAATCGGTCACAAGCTTGTTGATGTCCACACATATCGATTCGGGCTTCAATTGCAACATAGCCTCCATGGCTATAGGAAATGGAAAAAAAATAGCAACCCAAATAAAACAATGACAATATAATTGCATTATTACATTAAATTTGGATTGAAGTTTATAAACCTAGGGAAATTAATTCAAAAGATATATAAGAGTAACGAAAGTGAAATCAATCCTGACTCCAACTCCAACAACAGAAAACATTATCAAACAAAACATAAACCAACATTATGCAGTATACAACTAACATAAAGATTTGGCTAGTGTTATATGTTCCAAGGGGTAAGCTGTGTATCAATAAAAGTTTTAAAACCACGCCTTGATGCTGCTGAGACGATCTCCCAAAGCCTTGCACATATCGTTCACATTCACGTTTTCTGCGACTTGCTTGAGCTGTGGGAACTGGGTCAACGGTGGACATGGCGCACCATCATCTGGGAAAGGCAAAGATGATGCATCTGGCAAACTCATCGATTGGACTTTGGTGAGCATGTCTTTGAGCTCAGTCTCCTGAGATTGAGTATGGTCATAGTCCATTGCTATAGTTGGTTTTTGTTTTCCCTATTGTGTATACTTTAGTTGCTTTAAGATTACAATTACAATATACTAGTCAACCCTTTAGACTCTTAAAAGTGATGTTAGGATAATCACACATATCATATCATATCATATATCTTGGAAGCAAGACATAAACAAAAATAACACATACATGCAACAGAAAATAAGTCAAGATGCTTGCGTGATCCACCACTTAGCGGTGTGTTCATTCCCACTATCGATGATGCTGCCAGTGAATGTCACAAGCATTGTGTGCTCAATCTCTTTGTCGATGGTCGATTTGATCTGCTTCACAAACAATTTGGATATCTGCACGGTTGTCTCCATGTCGTAACCCGCTAACTTTTTGAACGTCTTGGAGATCTCGACCAAAGATGGATTTGGACTCTGCAGTGCCACACCTGTTTGACCCAGATGCTATAACATGCTATAACAGATGATACAAATTTGGTGAATAGAAGTTTCTAAGTGCTCAAAGTCTGTTTCACAACTCAAACAGTTCAACAAACATAATATGATATAAGTATGCTAAAGATAAAAAAANTCTTTTATGTTTGTTTGTTGAAGGTTTAATGTGTCAAGTTCAATACTTGTAAGAACTATAAACAAGTTTAAGAAAAACAACAACATATTATATATATATATTAATGTCAATGTTAATTATAGATTATGGTCATTCATAATAAAATATCTTTGAAACAAACCACCAAAATAGACAAAACTTTGAACACAATCAATAAACTCTTAACAAAAAAATAAAATTGAAATTTGAAATTGAATTGATAAAAAAAGTAAAAGTAGTATAATCATAATCTAATCTTATGCATCAAATCTTAAACCTTAATATAGCTTAGCTTGTAGTTACTTGCTCTAGCTTTGGAGTAACCTAGTTTTTTAACATCTTGCCTGTCAAGCATAGGGACCGAGCAAACTCCGACATCACAAGGATGGATTCACGAACATCGTCATCCTTCGGCAAGCATGATGCATGAAGAGACCACTGCTCGCAATTCTCCTTGACTTTGGTTACCCAATCATTGCGCTGCTGGTCTGACTCGANCATCGTCATCCTTCGGCAAGCATGATGCATGAAGAGACCACTGCTCGCAATTCTCCTTGACTTTGGTTACCCAATCATTGCGCTGCTGGTCTGACTCGAAGATAGCACTGGATTCCACAAGCCCAAGCATAGAGATGCAAACTTCCTTGCCATAGCTCTGTGCAATGGAGCGAACCTGACCAACTTTCAGCTTCTCAACCTTCTGAATCAGCTGTGTCAAGGTCCGATGAACCACTGCAAATTGTTCACTGAGTTCGTCTTCTTTTTCAGGTAGTTTGCCAAGAATACCAGCCTCCACCAATGTTGTTGTAAATTGTAAAGATAAAAAACTCTCTCAGTATTGAGTCTAATGATTTCATAGTTCAAACTTCAAACCCGCGAAACATGAAATGTAACAAAGCTAAACATATCATTCATTGAACCTCACTCACATTTTCGTCACAAAAAACCTAAACAACTAAAACAATTAGGCCTCGAGTCCAGTTGATGCTTGATTGAACGATGTCAGATGGGATTGCAATGTCTGGATCACATTCTGACCTCCATGCATCGAAATGGTACACTTGGAGATGTCTGTCAGCAAATCCATCATGGTCTTGATAGGCTTGTAGAACTCCAGGTTGGAAAGGTTCTTTGACATATGCCACGCAGACACATCTGGGCCATTAGACACATCTGGGCCATTAAAGACACCGTTGTCAATGGATTTGATGGATTCATCGATCCAGGGATAAACCTGATTGCATGGTTTGTTTCTGAAGCTTATATAAGTTAAGAAAAAAAACATATTATTGTGAATGCAATTTAAGATACTAGTTTACATATTGATTAAAAGCAAACAAATTATATCTAAGCTTGAAGCAATAAAACATATATCTACATAAGTCAAACAATCAACCAAAAGCAATACGCCTAACTCTTAAAAGTTAGGGAATAATTCAGAATAACAAGTAGCTTCGAAGACCCATCCAGCTGCAGTGACTTTGCAGGTAGCATTTGTGATTGACGCATGTTTCGCTGTCAGCACATCCTTGGAAACCTTCTTCTCCTTGAAGCTAGCCCATGCTGCATATACAGCCACGAGCTTGGTTGTCCTNTTTCGCTGTCAGCACATCCTTGGAAACCTTCTTCTCCTTGAAGCTAGCCCATGCTGCATATACAGCCACGAGCTTGGTTGTCCTAACAATGATGAATTGTTTTGAAGAAAACTCATAAACACAAAATATATTGATATCATAAATTATAATTTGAATTGGAACATATTCTTTATATATTATATATTATACTTATTTATTGTATAGAATTGTAATGTAAATCTAAATAGAAACCAAAAGAATATGAATTGTTTTGCTTAGTTGATATCTACTACATCAAATAGTATATTTATACAATCTATATTTATATATATATGATATATATAACATATATCAAATTGGTATCCACAGGCAGCACAATAATAATGAACTGTAATTCTTTTTAGTTCAGATAGACAAATACTAGATCCATAATTGATAATATCAACCTTGAAACCTGCAACCAACCAAATAGAAATAAAAACCACTATATCTAANGATGTCTGTCAGCAAATCCATCATGGTCTTGATAGGCTTGTAGAACTCCAGGTTGGAAAGGTTCTTTGACATATGCCACGCAGACACATCTGGGCCATTGAAGACACCGTTGTCAATGGATTTGATGGATTCATCGATCCAGGGATAAACCTGATTGCATGGTTTGTTTATGAAGCTTATATAAGTTAAGAAAAAAAATACTATTTTGAATGTAATTTGAGATACTAGTTTACATATTGATTAAAAGCAAACAAATTGTATCTAAGCTTGAAGCAATAAAACATATATCTACATAAGTCAAACAATCAACCAAAAGCAATACGCCTAACTCTTAAAAGTTAGAGAATAATTCAGAATAACAAGTAGCTTCGAAGACCCATCCAGCTGCAGCGACTTTGCAGGTAGCATGTGTGATTGACGCATGTTTCGCTGTCAGCACATCCTTGGAAACCTTCTTCTCCTTGAAGCTAGCCCATGCTGCATATACAGCCACGAGCTTGGTTGTCCTNTTTCGCTGTCAGCACATCCTTGGAAACCTTCTTCTCCTTGAAGCTAGCCCATGCTGCATATACAGCCACGAGCTTGGTTGTCCTAACAATGATGAATTGGTTTGAAGAAAACTCATAAACACAAAATATATTGATATCATAAATTATAATTTGAATTGGAACATATTCTTTATATATTCTATATTATACTTATTTATTGTATAGAATTGTAATGCAAATCTAAATAGAAACCAAAAGAATATGAATTGTTTTGCTTAGTTGATATCTACTACATCAAATAGTATATTTATACAATCTATCTATATATATATATATATGATATATATAACATATATCAAATTGGTATCCACAGGCAGCACAATAATAATAAACTGTAATTCTTATTAGTTCAGATAGACAAATACTAGATCCATAATTGATAATATCAACCTTGAAACCTGCAACCAACCAAATAGAAATAAAAACCACTATATCTAACAAGCATCATATCTTCAAAATTATCCTTCGTGATGGGCTGAGACAGAATGAAAACAAGCTCTTCGTCCAATGCACCCGTGGTTTCCCGACGGCTTTCAAGCAAGCTTGCTGCATCAGCCATCAACTTTGCCCCAATCCCTGACACAGCCAACGACTGGCTGAATGGAAGCGACCTGGACTGTGGGCCATCAAAGAAACAAACGCACAACAATAAAGAATGATTTGTTTAGGTGTTAATAGAATGTGAAACTTAAAGCCTATAACTTAAAGCCTCTAGACTTAAAGCCTCTAGAACATAATATGTTTAAAATTAATTTTGAATATGTTGGATTAACACACTAGAGATTGAATAACCAATCTATCCAACCCCATCTCCTTCTCCCATTAAATAGAAACCAACAAGCTACTGATCTGTCATCTTCTTCAGCTGCTCCAATGTAGCCAGCGATGACTGAAGCTCATCCAGGTTGGTAATCTCAGCCTTCATCAGATTGCACACAAAGGTCGTGTCCTTGATCAATGCCTCTGGAGATGTTGGCGCTGACTGCAAAGCACTGACGAACACCAATGTTCCATCCATCACAGCCTTGTTGTGAACGCCGAATGCATCCTCCTGCGCAGTGAATTAAATGCAAAATAAATTTGGTTTAGTTCAGCTATAGTTTTCGTATCACATTCCATATGGTATTTGTATTTTGGAGAAAAAAAATAGTTGTGGTGATGTAGAGTTTAAAGTTTAAACTTTGTTGATAACATTGGTGGCTTGGGATTGTTAATCATTATGTTAAAAAAATCTAAAACTAACACCCTTATGTTTAGTAGAATCAGGTTTCACGTTTCAAATTCAAAACCAAAATGTTGTTAGTTTTTTTTACATTGTTTAGGACTTGGGACTTTAGTTCATTGTTTTTGAATATATCATTTTTTTTGCTAAATAGCAGGCCTTCACCTTGAACTTGGTAGTTGCTGTGCGAATCATCTTCTGAAAGATCTGGGAGCAAAGTATCATGTAGAAATCCGAAGAAGTCACCTTGTCACCTTTGTCATCAGCGATGAATCTGCGATCAATGATAGCCTTGGTGGTCTTGGTCAAGGCATCCCAAGCTGACAACCGGAAGTTCTCGTTCACTAAGCTCTTCAGAGCACGTCGCATAACCGATCCATTGAACTTAACATCAAAGTTCGTCGTTGCCTTGTCCAAATAGTCAAGCAGATTGGTTTCGGATTCAAGCTGAGCCGATCCATTGAGACCTTAGTTTGTTCATTTGTTTGTCGTTCCCCTCTTTCTCCCATACAACATTAAAAAATAATATATTGTTTATTTCACGATTACATATCATAATTAAAATACATAATATAAATATTTTTTACAAAGTAAAAAATAATTAAATTAATAATAACTATAACACATACACATATGCTAACAATAAACATTTAACTAACTTAACAATATGTAGGCAATAATGCATAAACAAAAAAAGCACTAAATATGTAAAGTTTAGTTGAAACAAGTTGAATCCAACTATTTAATCACATCTTATATTACTCTTTATTTCAAAAAAAAATAGACATTAAGATCACTAATTCAAAACTCATAACTCCTAACAATGTCGAGAGTCACTATGAATCTAGTAAAAAAAACATAACTTGCATAAA
>BGPT01000069.1:39881-97154 GCA_003297045.1 Symbiodinium sp. clade C Y103
GGGTTCTCCTGAATCATTTTTTGGAACTTGCTCTCCTCGCCGATCTCTGCTGAAAATCCACCTTGTTCCCAGACCTTAGAAACATAGACTTGATTGAGATTCTAGTCTTACTTTTTTTGAGGTGCCAAACCAATAGGAACATTGCTAGTTTGAGAGAAAGAAATCGGAAATGTGTTTAGATGAAATATATTAAGTGTTTAGTAAAATCAAATGAATTATTAATCAAGGTACGATGACACATGGCTTACAGATAGAACCAACTGGAGCATCCCTCTTGCCACGTCCCCAAGGAATGTTAGGGCTCCACGAAGCTAATGGAGTATTCTCCAAGGGCCACGGTGAGGCATGTGTACTCCATGTTCCACAATAGCGACACTTACGACACTTCGATGGTTCATCGCCAGGGCCCAGCGATTGATTCGATTCAGCCACCGACATATCGCACAGCTCGGCACGATTCAAACACACACAAGTTTTCTCCCGATAAATACCGGAAAAAACCCAATGGGCCTTGATCCACAATATATGNCACCGACATATCGCACAGCTCGGCACGATTCAAACACACACAAGTTTTCTCCCGATAAATACCGGAAAAAACCCAATGGGCCTTGATCCACAATATATGGTAGTTTTAATGTTGGTAAGCACAGCTTAACTATGCATGTCCCTGCCACAACACAGATGATAGATTGTACAGTTTATAAGTTTATACATCATATCAAAATCCACTATATACTATGTACATTACATGTCCATTGCATATCCTGAATCCTGAATGTGACCATTATGCACCATATATATNAAGTTTATACATCATATCAAAATCCACTATATACTATGTACATTACATGTCCATTGCATATCCTGAATCCTGAATGTGACCATTATGCACCATATATATTTCCACTGTACAACCCTATGTGGACCCACTGTACATCCCTTATGTATACCCACTGTACACCTCTGTGTGTGCACATGTACACCCCTGTGNCCATATATATTTCCACTGTACAACCCTATGTGGACCCACTGTACATCCCTTATGTATACCCACTGTACACCTCTGTGTGTGCACATGTACACCCCTGTGTGTACACATGTACACCCCTGTGTGTACACATGTACACCCCTGTGCGTACACATGTACACCCCTGTGCGTACACCTGTACACCCCTGTGCGTACACCTGTACACCCCTGTATGTACACCTGTACGGACCTGGTGTATGTACACCTAATTTTGCTAACAAAACTAGGTTTTGTTANTGTACACCCCTGTGCGTACACCTGTACACCCCTGTATGTACACCTGTACGGACCTGGTGTATGTACACCTAATTTTGCTAACAAAACTAGGTTTTGTTAGCAAAAATTGCTAACAAAACCTACTTTTGTTAGCACTGTACAGGGGTACATTGCTAACAAAACTATGTTTTGTTAGCAAAAATTGCTAACAAAACCTAGTTTTGTCAGCAAACTGCGGAGGTACATACAGTGTGTACATACAACACGTGCAGTACGTACATACAATATGTACATAGTGGTACATACAGCATGTACATGTATGTGTACATACATACGTACATGTGTGTACACATGTGTACATGTATATGTACATATGTATGTGCATATGTGGTTACTAGTTTCAGATGTGTGTACATGCAATTACATACATATATATATATATNGTGTACACATGTGTACATGTATATGTACATATGTATGTGCATATGTGGTTACTAGTTTCAGATGTGTGTACATGCAATTACATACATATATATATATATTATATTTATTATATATATAATATTAATATATATATATATATGTGTATGTCTTACGTATATGTGTGTATTTGTTTGTTTTGGTTTCCAACTCCCATTCATTTCCTTTTTTTTTTGATCCATTTCCCTAAGCTGGATTCTTTGCACTATTGAATTGCAAATTTGATTGGCATCTCACCATTTGGTGATAAGCATTGCACCGGTGTTNGTGTACACATGTGTACATGTATATGTACATATGTATGTGCATATGTGGTTACTAGTTTCAGATGTGTGTACATGCAATTACATACATATATATATATATATTATATTTATTATATATATAATATTAATATATATATATGTGTGTGTGTCTTACGTATATGTGTGTATTTATTTGTTTTGGTTTCCAACTCCCATTCATTTCTTTTTTTTGATCCATTTCCCTAAGCTGGATTCTTTGCACTATTGAATTGCAAATTTGATTGGCATCTCACCATTTGGTGATAAGCATTGCACCGGTGTTNTTTTTTTTGATCCATTTCCCTAAGCTGGATTCTTTGCACTATTGAATTGCAAATTTGATTGGCATCTCACCATTTGGTGATAAGCATTGCACCGGTGTTGTACCAGCTATACCGAATGTCGCATCACCATCTGATCAAACCTGAACTGAAAACAAAATGTGATAAGAAAATAAAATAAAATAGAAACAACAATATATATATATATTTCAGCGATGACAAAACTAAATTCCAGAGAATATATAGTATTCATAATCTTACTAAACATACCTCCTATCAAATAACAAACAAACATAAGAAAACAAAAATGTTTTTTCTGTATTCAGAAAACAGAGCTTTGTGTCTAGAACCACCTGTTTCCTTGTCGCCAATTGTTGTTCCCAAAGACATCCATCGAAGTGCAGCTGCCTTAGATATGCAATGTAGAAACTAAAACAAAAAAATATATATANCCTGTTTCCTTGTCGCCAATTGTTGTTCCCAAAGACATCCATCGAAGTGCAGCTGCCTTAGATATGCAATGTAGAAACTAAAACAAAAAAATATATATATAGCCAAAAGAACAAACCAAAGAAACAAAAATAAAAAATATATATATAATTACAAGCACACATGCAGAGGTTTCAAAACAATAAAATAATTTCAACTATTAACAAGCTAGCAGCGAAAAACCCTTCCGGCAATTTCNATATATATATAATTACAAGCACACATGCAGAGGTTTCAAAACAATAAAATAATTTCAACTATTAACAAGCTAGCAGCGAAAAACCCTTCCGGCAATTTCTTGTATAGTTTCAAGATTTTGCAGTTCTTGTGGCACTTGCATTGAAAGCTCATCGTGTGTTGCCCTGGCAAATCCTCTTTGAAGGCTGTGATTCTACCTGCATGATTAAGTGATTAACACAGTTACAGTTATAGTAAACACTTAAAAANTCATCGTGTGTTGCCCTGGCAAATCCTCTTTGAAGGCTGTGATTCTACCTGCATGATTAAGTGATTAACACAGTTACAGTTATAGTAAACACTTAAAAATATTAATTAATATCATTGAAATCCCACACATCTTAAACACCAGCTAGATTTTAAGTAACAATTGTAGCAATACACTAACATACAAATAATTCAGCATAGATCAAAGGTTTGGTGGTTTACCCAACATTATAGTCATGTTTAGTCTATGTTAATATACCAGGCCTATTTCAGATTTGATGCCCTTCTTGAAGACATAGCCACGTTCATTGCACGTCACATCCACTGAATCATCAACCCCAAGGATTTCCACTTGTGTAGGGACAGGCTCAGACGATGGTGTTGCCCTTGAAGATGATGAGGATGGTGCTGATGTCCCTTCTGCATGTTGTACAACCTCTCTTCCATGCTCCTCAGCTGTGGGTTCGACTGATGAGTAAAAGCCTTATATAATCTACATACTTGAAATATATTATGTAGTCTGACCATCATCAATGAAATTTATCTATTCTTAGTTAGAATTTCGAAACAAAAAAGAGTAATCCAAATCAAATATAATATATACAAAATTATATATGTATTGAAACAACCAATGTATATATCAAATTAGCTACAATGTTGAATACATGATTGTCATTCATGACAAAAGGACCGAGAAAACATGTGTATTGTATTCACATATTCATCATTCTAAGTATGAACAAGTATTTAGATATAACAAAAAAACACATGGGTTAAAAGAAAAAAAACACAAAACAAAACAGATACAAGATTCTAGTTCTGCAGATTTCGCCCACTCTTGCATGAACTCAGCATCATCTATTTCATCTGGATCGAAACCAGGTGCATCATGATCTGAATCGACAACTTGTGCATCATCATCCATTACACGCTTCTTTCCTACAGAACAGGCTAACCATGTTGAGGTAGATCAATGTGCTTCTGAACCTTTCTAACATGAACCTAACTATCTAACCTTTGTGTAATCATAGTCTTTGGTTTTCATAAATATTTCAACATGAATACAAACATGCAACACCTCATGATGTTGATGTTTGTTTAAAGTTTAAAACCACAACACCAATCAACAGAACTACTTCGAGTATGTTTTTGTTTGTTTTCTCAAGGGCATATGATAGATTCACAAGTTATTAACTAGTGTTAAAGTTTAAAGTCTAAATTTAAAACAAAACTATATCATATCTGCTTTAAGCAATGTAGAACTTTTATCCCTATAGAATAAGTTGTTTTCGAACACACATGAAGACAAAGCCAACAGCAACAGTCCTTTGTTGGTCCGCCGTTGTTTTGTCGTTGCAGAACGGTTTTTGGTCGATTTGGATGTTGGCTTCTTTCCAGCAGCTAGCAACAAAGATGACAAAGATGATTGCGCTTGCTTCTCATCATCAGAGCTATCATTGCAATTGCCTTCCCCCCCAGCGACTTCCCAGATCGCAGCTTCAGGCAATGAAAAGGATACTCTGTTCAATGCCTCTACCTCAGAAACAGACTGACTGGAGGTTGCCTATTTAGATATCTTGACTTATAAGCATATTGTTTTGTATTTCTTTTTATTTCTAAAACAAGTTTTACCAGAATGATGCAAATTCATTATCTATATACATAAATATGTCGATCATTATGTTGATTGTATTTTATATATGATATATAAAAAGATACACTATATAATATATAAATTATATATTGGTTCATTCATCACCCAAGTGTTGTTGAAGTTGAAGCGAACACAATATAAATATCTTGAGATATCCAAGGTGAAAACAATGAATATCAACCAAGCTACCTTGTAGGGAACCACTGCAAGATGGAAATCGATATTGAACTGCAAAACCAAATCTCTGGCAAGTTCGGTATGAGACACTATTGATGGTAATGACACTGATTTCTCACTCCAGAGCAAATCTGCATCGTAGTTTCCATTGCCCATGTCATAGACCTTGCAGCCCCACCACTCTGCGGCATATGGTGAGAAGGTCCATGAGCACATAAGCCATGCTCGTAGAAAACGAATTTCACCTGTCTCTGTCCTTGGCTGGTTCGATTGGATTTTATTGTTATTCACTGACTAGCTTGTATGTTCACTTGTGGACCATATTTGTTTGTTTGGTAAAATATGACGTAAATTCTAAATAGAAAAACCACATATTGCCAATATACTCTTAGTATGGTATATCTAAGTTTAAATGACAATAGTATTGTAATATAATATAGTAAAGTATTAGTTTTTTTAATATAGCAATATTATAGATTAAAATAAGTTGCTATATACTTTTACTTTTGATTCGTTCGATACAAATTTAACATAAAGTTTGAAGTCTAAGCTTTGATTTTGTGATAAAAGTAAATTGAATACATACAACATGATGGTTAGGTTGATCTATCAATCTTGGCTAACCAAACCTCGCCTAAATATAATCAACCTTTGTTAGCTAACCCACAAACAAAACCAATAAACCAAAAAACATCAACACATAATCTGCTGTACATAAATTCAACCAGGATTCCAGCTGATAGCCAACAGCAGTGGATGTGGTATGTTACAACTAGGCCCTTTGTTTCGACCACGAACGAGGTGACGCTTTCGATGCATTTTCACAAATTTGAGCAAATGGCTTTCCAGCTTTTCATATTGCGAAAACTTATCTTTCAACACCTCTGCGCAGAACCCTCTTTCTTGATAACAGCAGAGTCTTGTTGATCCTGGGGAAATCTTACAATCACCAACCAGTTGGGATGTACGTGTTCTCCAGGCTGAACTGAAGTTCTTGACAAACGAAACGTTCTCCTGATCTGCCTCTGCAACCGTTTTCACTGCAATGCCAAATGACTCATCTCCAATCCCCATCACTCCCCATCCTTCTTGTACTTGCAGATTGCCAATGAATGCCGATGCATCGTCATGTGGTACGAGTCCTCAAATGGAAAGACCAAAAGCTCAATGATCAATATATATATTATATATATAAATGTGAACTAAACCAAGCAACAACAAAACAAAGCTAGGCATATATCAAACTAACCAGTAAACTCAATATGTATAGTCTTATCTCCTCTGACAAGATATAGGTATGATTTAGAAATTAAAAACAAAATGCATACAGTATATACATGAGTATATATATATATATATTAGTATATTATGATTATGTGTGTGTGTGTCGAAATATGTTATTCTAAATTGATTGGAATTGTTCAACCACTATGCACAACAGAGTAAATCATTATTTCATTTCATTTTAGACCAAGTTATATATGTGAATTTAACCAACAACAAGGATGGCTTGAACCAGGTTCCAAATGCTCATATATCATATAATATTGAATTATGGTATGCATCACCAATATGCAGATAATAGTTATTAAATATAAAATATCGAATAACTATATTTTTGTAAGATGTATGATGTATGTTCATTATCATTTATCAATTATCAACTATCAATATACAAAATCTTTCAAAGCTCTGCAGATGAGATTGTTGGTTATTGCTACCCTACTTCAGAAACGATATGGAAAATACAAAACAAAACAAACATATCAAATATAAACAATTTGTTGCAATGATAACGAAATATCATACAGATAGGTATCAATATCATTTACATTGGTTGATATCATATCAAACAAATACTAAGATGAATAAGACAACCTAATGCTGGCTAGTTTCTCGATTTGTCAAAGTAGCACGTACGATTGGTAACACATAATCCGTTGTGTCATTAGTAGTGAATCAGAACGATTGATAACACATAAGGTCATAAACTATTGTCATTGAATAGGTATTCAACAAAACAATGAAAAAAATCATAAACAACTCTATTTTACCATGCCAACAAATATTCATCCAATGAACCAAGTCAAGCTAAACATAATAAACTAAAGCACAAACATAAATAAACAGATGCAACACTACCATCTTCATCAATTGCACATCAAGTATCGTTGATGTTGATCTGTTTCATCGGGCAAACAGCTGATTTGAAGAGACGATGATATCTTCGAATCTGTTTGAACTGGTACAATCTTGTTCTCTTGATTTCTTGCACGAGCTTTTGCCCTCCATGTCACCCGCAACCCTGGATCAGATTTCCAAAGATGTTGACACTCCTCCCAAACCCGTCGCCGACACTGTTCTGATGACTCCCCTGCCGAATTGACCTTGGTTGACATCCTATGTCTGTAGAACATCCACCATCCATTTGTGTTGCCCTTCTTGGNGTCGCCGACACTGTTCTGATGACTCCCCTGCCGAATTGACCTTGGTTGACATCCTATGTCTGTAGAACATCCACCATCCATTTGTGTTGCCCTTCTTGGGCTTGAGGCCAACTTCATTGGATCCTTGGTAGTAAAGCAAATGCTGGAAATAAAGCGGTAATCGTTTTTTTTTTGAAGAATCTGTTGCATGTTTTTTTTCTCAAAAAGATCAAAGGTAAGTATGATCAAATCAAATCAAATCCTCGAATAATGTTACTGATAAATTGCCAATGGAATCTTTATATTTAATTCCGAAATCTAAATCTTCACGCGATGTTATAGTTCGGAATCGGACA
This sequence comes from Symbiodinium sp. clade C Y103, assembly GCA_003297045.1. Classification (NCBI taxonomy): domain Eukaryota; class Dinophyceae; order Suessiales; family Symbiodiniaceae; genus Cladocopium; species Cladocopium sp. clade C. Next base: position 47,719 of record BGPT01000069.1, read on the forward strand.
TGTCAGGAATGCATACTTTAAGAATACAATATCAATATAGTATGCTAAACTCCAAACGACCAAACAAGCCAAACAAGCAACTGTCATCATCAATTGGACATATGCCCACAGGAGCATCAGCTAGTTGCTGGTCACGTTCAGGGTTCGCTGGGAAAAAAACATTGTGCGGCTGAGTTCGACGAGNCATCATCAATTGGACATATGCCCACAGGAGCATCAGCTAGTTGCTGGTCACGTTCAGGGTTCGCTGGGAAAAAAACATTGTGCGGCTGAGTTCGACGAGCTTTAGCTCGTCTGTGTGCATGTTGAACTTCAGCGAGGAGGTGTTTGCAAATCATGTTGTGTGAACGGTCTGATCTGCCCCTGTTGGTTTGCCTCATTGATGAAGCCCTGCCAAAATTTGTTTCCACCTGGATGTTGTGATTTTTGGAGCAAAATGTTCCCTGAAGGATTTGATATCCAATACCATTCTCTGACAAAATGTCATCCAATGAGGTTACCTTGCTGCGAAAGGGACTTGTGAATGCCTTGTCCAAACAGCATGGTTTCATGTTCAGCAGAAATGATCCCAATGAAGATTTTGCATCGTCGGCCACTTGTGGATCAACTAAGAGAGCAAAACAAAGTGGTGGTCGTCGATATGGACGTACAAGCCTGCGCCAAACTGAACCCACTGTGACAGTCAAGGCCCAAAATAGATGCGCCACAAAGTCCGTTGGTCTTGTTGATGGCAAACCTTCCAGGATAGCAAATCACAAAATCACAATGATGGAGCCTGATGAGACTGGTTTGATCAAAAACAAACACAACAAACGCTAACAGACACAAATATGCAACACTTGTTAAACTTCAATAGTGCAGTATAGTGCAGTGGGAAGTTGNATTTTATTTGTTTTGGTTGATCATCCCCACCACCCATGGACCTCCCAAAACTTCACAACTCGAATCTGTCTTGTTTTGTTCAAATAAAATCAATTCTGACATCAAAGAGTAGGATTCTAATCCATATCTGACTGAATCAGATCAAATCGTTAGTCGCGTTGACTTCTAAGTAGTTTCATTGGGTGATCATACACTCACATGGCCCATAGCCAACCTTGTGTCATTTCGTCAATGGTGACTGTGCCACTTGACAAAACTGAAATCACGCCAGTGTTCATCATCGAAGATAGCTCTCGGATTGCAGTAGCTGCAGGTGACGTATACATGTTTGCCATTCGAATGAGCGGCGCGTTCTCCAGTGTCATCCATGTCTCTGCTTTTTGCCACCCCATAAAACACCACATCACCCTTTCCAACATTTGGGTAGCAAGAACACATGTCAGCAAATTGTAAGCTGTTTTTTCAGATTGCAACCACTCATAAACTTTGTAGGACTTGATGCGGAGAACCTTCAAAAAATTTTCCGATTCTGTGGCATCCCCCACCAATTCAACTGCTGAAACCAATTCGTTGCATTCCAGTTGTCGTTCATCCATGATTTGAGGGAGATCACTAGCTCCACTTGGTGACACATGCATAAGAAGAAAAGCTCGCCAAAGAATGTTATGATAGCCACAGCATAGTAGAAAATATCTAGAACTTGATCCGCATGTGGTCCATCTTGACACCGCTGGAACTGTTGGTTTTGCTCGGAATATCAATGCCTGAAAGTGACATGGTTAGTGACCATGGGTGGATGGATCATGNGCATGTGGTCCATCTTGACACCGCTGGAACTGTTGGTTTTGCTCGGAATATCAATGCCTGAAAGTGACATGGTTAGTGACCATGGGTGGATGGATCATGTCCCGAACCACTAAGAAGTTGAAATCATAAAGTTATAAAGTAAGAAAAGTAGAATGACGATGGATTGGAGAAGTTCAGTTACATATGAATCTGAATATGGATTGGATTGTAACAATATAGATCGGAAGCAAACCTTTTGATGCACCCTATTTTGATACGTGATCCCAAACATATACATTGTCCACTTTGGTTTTGTTTATAGTGGTGACATCGGGTAATCAATACTAAACCCAATGCTAAGGTACAATGATTGCATTCAGAAGTTTGGCCCTCGTCTCGGCAACATTCTTGCAGCAAAACACACCACTGCAATGATGATGTATATGTGGAGTATCCCATTGCCCAGAGTCCAACTTTGTAAGGTCGTCGACCTCATNCGGCAACATTCTTGCAGCAAAACACACCACTGCAATGATGATGTATATGTGGAGTATCCCATTGCCCAGAGTCCAACTTTGTAAGGTCGTCGACCTCATTTTTGAACTTCTCGATATTGTTGTTGCCGATGCACATTTCCAGGAAGCATCTGTTTCGACGCACAATGTCGGGGTCTGGCCTCAATGATAGCGATGATCATAGTCATACTTGAAAAGTGAAAGTGGAAAGTAGTGGATGAGTGCTATGTTATATATTATGATATGTTTAGTTTAGTTTAGACAACTAATTGAAAATCCGCCATTGGCCATTGCGTTGATACTAAATAACACAGATATAAAATGATATAAATTACAATATATCAAAAAAACTATGATGAGGAGTGATGATGGTGATGATTATGTTAAGGAATTCAACAACAAGATTAGACAAACAATTTGAACTTCAACATGTAACTGGTTATTACGCACCAAAACAAGTTAATAACACGGAAGATGGAAGTCATTACAAATAATAACTAGTTGCTATTGTTGTATTATATTAGTGTTGGGAATGTTGTTAGATGTGTGCCCAAGCAAGTAGACATGTCAAACTCTAGATTTGATTTTTTGTTGTAGGCTGTAGATACCACTTCATTATTCTGATTCTAAACGTATGTTTGTGTTTTGTTTTTTTCTGCATTTACCTTGAAACTTAAAACGTTGTAACTACCCGTTATCATCAAAATTAAAGGAACGACGGGTAGATGTATGTGTCGATGAGTGTATGCCTTTCTATACTATATACCCATCCTTCTAGCTGAAAAAAAGTAAGCTGCGAGAGGTTACATCTGATCGGATATCATCTGTGGAACAGTTTTGTTTTGATTTGATCATTGAGGTTTGTGCGCAATAAACAAATCTGTGTTGGTTTGCAACTTGCACAAATCTACTTAGATGCCTGCCATATCCAAACAAAAATCATTATTAGTTTTAACTTAGTTCTAGAATTGAATTTCATATATCAGCCTAGTCTTGCGTCAAGTTTAAACACTTCAACTATACCTGATTATTAAACATATAATCTTTTTGTACCCGGAACAATCGTATGTGTTTTTTTTCCCTCTAATATGTTCCTGATTTCAGATCTCAACTTGAACCCTCCAAGTCACTCCGATCCATACTCGACAATCACTGTCGCTGGATTCATGACCCACGCATGAACTGCACGTAGAAGATGGAAATAAGTGCTGCCAGTCGCCATGTATCCAGTCGCGTAGAACCTTCCAGTCGGTTCGTGGGGTACAAATGCAAATGTCTGAACTATACCATTTAAGATTACCATATAATTTATATATATATATTACATAGTTGCATAATCTATATTATATAAAGAAAACTAATTATTATGATATATCATAGACAATCAATAACATATTATGATATATTATCTAAAATCTAAAAATAAAAACAAATACAATAAATTATCATTTAACAAAATTATATTGCATAGTATATTATTTGAAAGAATATGTGTTATGAAATATATGATATATGCTAAACACTAAGTGAAAAATAGTAATAATGTAACATCAAATCCTGAAACACACAGAGTATACCATGATATTATATACAGTTTCAAAATAACATATATATCGAATAAACAATAATAGAATCAAACGATCTGATTAACATACCATAAGAATGCAGCTTTTAAAAAATACCAGTTAATCATATCTATTATATTACACACGTAGTCGCTAGTGTATCAGTTGATTGTATCTATTACTAGCCCTATGTATTGAAAAAATGTTACAAAACAAACATATTCAAAAATTAAACAAAACACTAATGCTTAACTTCACAAATACGAATTTTAATTCCGGAAGAGTTAATATGTTAACTATATACTATATAGTATAGAAATAAAAATAATAAATAGTTTTGATTGTTGATAATGATAGAAAATAGTTGCATACCAAGTAGCGACGGGGACAGCACAGGTATTCCACGCCAAACGGGTTCCGACGCGTGATTCAGTTCATGCCTTGGCTCGGTTGCAGCAGCTGCTATGTTAAACCTTATGACNCGGGGACAGCACAGGTATTCCACGCCAAACGGGTTCCGACGCGTGATTCAGTTCATGCCTTGGCTCGGTTGCAGCAGCTGCTATGTTAAACCTTATGACTTATAGCTTATAGCTTATTGTCAGTTATATACATATGCTGCTGTTATTGCTGTTGTTGTTGTTGTTGCTGTTGTTGCTGTTGTTGTTGCTGTTGTTTTGTTGTTGCTGATGTTGCTGATGGTGTAGTAGTAGTTGTTGGTGTAGCAGCAGCAGTAGTAGTAGTAGTAGTAGTAGTAGTTGTTGTTGTTGTTGTTGTTGTTGTTGTTGTTGTTGTTGTTGGTGTTGGTGTTGTTGGTGTTGTTGGTGGTGGTGTTGTCGCGGTCGTCGTCGTCGTTGTCGCTGTTGGTGTTGCTGTTGTTCGTTGTGGACGCCATTGTCTTCGTTTTAGTGGTGATGATTGTGCTAGTANGTGTTGTCGCGGTCGTCGTCGTCGTTGTCGCTGTTGGTGTTGCTGTTGTTCGTTGTGGACGCCATTGTCTTCGTTTTAGTGGTGATGATTGTGCTAGTAGTAATGTTGATGACGACTGATGACATTGGTCCTGTTGGTGGTGAGTGGTGATGGTAAACTGGTTAAGTTAGTTGATAAACACTTAAGAGTAAAGCAAATAGCTTACTTGACTAAATTATGTACCTGCTGTGGTGTTAAGTGATAGTATTAATATTATATAATTAGTAGTTATCACTGCTTTGTTGTTGATGATGACATATGGTCATGAGTCATGGTGGTTGATAGCCGTACTGGTGTTCAGAATCAAATTTAAGAATGAAGTTTAAATTTAAATCTGGAACAAACAGGGTGTTACTTTATGTATTTTTTTTAAAAAAACTTGTGTTGATCTCTCAAATCCCAAACAATGTTCAGGCACAACCAGTTCAAGATTTCTATGTCGATATTAGAGAAATATGTTCAATTAAATTATGATAGTTTCGGTTCAAATTGAATCCCAGAAACATGTCACAGTTCTTGAAAAGAACTGCAGCGTTGTTGGGCAATGCAGGTAACAGAAAGGCGTTCACCATGCGTCCATTAGCGCTTGCGTTGTCGCACATAAGCCGCATAATGAAAAAATCAGAATGCGAGGCCCAGCCTCAGTCACAAGGGCTCACGGTTTTAGTGTTTTTTTTTTTTTCGGTGCCTATTAGTGACTCGTAGTGCAACTCTATCAACAATAAAGAATCCATTTAGAGTCTAGAGTCTAGAGTTTCAAGACTAAAAAGTAAAAGTTCAAACATAACATAACATAACAATGCAATTACGGTGATGATACATTGTTGATTTTGATGACCCAGCTCAGTGTTCTTCTTGTGACATGCTTCGTGTTTGCATCGGATATCTTTGCTTGCACATAGACAACAGCTGTTTACATTTTGAAACTTACCTGAAGTCTATAATGTTACTATACTATATTTGTAATTTGTACTGATATTTACTATCTAATCTAGAGAGAACTCACAAGTTAAGCTCGCTACTTAATCGTTCTATGCAGGGATGCAAACCAAGGGGCTCCATAGATCACATGGATGGCGAGTGCAAATAGCTTCATAAATGTTCTCAGCTGTTTCGTTCTCTAGCACTGCTGGACAGATAGGAACCGTGGAGTGCCTTGGCATTGGCATGAATCAGTCAACTAACTCAACCAAGACTCATTGTAGAAGTCTCATTGATTGTTTTTTTTTGTAGTTGTTTTCCAACCTCAAGCTTTGCTACAGTTTTCACTGACGTATACTCAGTAAAATATTGAAATTGAAATTATTGATGGATGTTTTAAGTTGTGAGTTTTGTGGTTTGAATCGGATTTTTTACTCACCGAACAACAGACCATGTTTAAGGAATCAACCATCAGACCATGTTGTCATCTCGACCGTAATGCATATAAGGATCGACCACACAGATGTCTCCTTGCTCATCTGCAAAAGCTCCATGCGTTGCAACTCAGTTCCACATGCTGAACTTTGAATCCATGCATTTGAGGGTTTGGGTTTGGGTTTGAGCAACATGTGAACCAATTTCAACCTCTGAAGGCAACCAAAATTCTAAAAGCCTGTAAGAAAACAATGTTCAATGAGTTAGGCAATCACACTATGTGTTGAAACTACGATTGTATTATATGATATGTATAATCATGGTCAAGTCGCAAAGCAATGGTACTTCGCATCTGCATCAACGAGACCAGATCGTTGCCGTAGACGGAAGCTAGAGGCGTCAAACTCCAGGAGAACCGAAGATATCAATGGCTTAGCCTCACATAGCAGAGGGCCATCTATATTTGTAATGTGTAATTTGTATGTATACAAAACTAGTTTAACTATACATATATAATATATATAGTAATATGTATATATATATATATAATATATGTATATATATATATATAATATATATGTATATATACCGGTTTGCTTTGTCAAACAATATTATGAACAATGTTTTACATATATAGGCAGTGTGTCTTGCGTTTTGTTTCAGATAAACTACTTATAGTGGATTCTAAATGTGATAAAGTACCGATATTGACATTATCAAGTTATGGTTACTATCCTTTCACCGACAGTGTAATGTATATGCAATGTATCAAAACTAGAATATAATATTCGTATAATCTTGTCTAATCACATCAATGTTTGTGTTTTGTGAATTATTTGTTTTATCAATGTATTGACATTTATTCATATTCATATTCATACTCATACTATAGTTAGGTTACCTTAGTTTAGTTGTCATTCATGTATGTCATTTGTATTAGTATTATTCGGTTTTCTTGTATGGCCCTAATCATGAATGATGACACAGATCATGGAATATGATTGGTTTGCGATGTTGCCTTGCTGCCATATTTGTTTGCATATTCAAACGATACATGGTACAATGTTGGTTGTGGGCTGTTGGGCTTTCATTGTTGTTTTCATGTTTCATAAGTTTTCTCAGAAATAGATTGTGGTATTATAATATCATAAAACCTATCCCTAGTACAATAATGTGATATAGTGAATGTAGATACTGCACTTGATTTTTAAAAAAAAAATATGTTCGTTGTTGGGAACAAATCATCATGTACAATGTGTAGTATCATATGTCAAACTTAATAATGTAATTTGAATTATCTCTAATGCAAATTAAGAAACTGGCTAAACTAAATCGTCTCTATAAGGTATGGTAACTTTAATTATTCATTGGACCAGATCCTGAAGGAGTAACCGAGTATGTGACTTGAAAATTGTTTGTATTTTGGATTGTGTTACAAACATACTACCATAGTGATTGCAAAACGATACAAATGAGTCTCATCGCCATGTGGTGTTGGTCTGGTATTGGTATTGGTTCAATGTAAAATATTCTGCAAAAACTATAGTATTAATACTGAAACTCAGCGTACCCAAGATAAGACTCGACACAAGTTGCGATCGAAGAAGTCCATCTTGCAATCGTCGCATAAAGAGCTCGGCCAATGCACATCGAACCTCGGCCAATGCACTTAGACTCTTAGACCACAAAATGCCAACACTGGGATATAGGTACAGCTCTATGGTTTGAAGCTGAATGCCATTATGTTAAATTCAAGCTGAATGCCATTATGTTAAATTCAAGAGTCCAGATGCTTATTGGAAATTGACAACAATGAAGTTGAAAAATCAAACAAATATAAAAAGAACAATTTCACAGATAGACTCTAGACTCTAGACACTCTAGACGATGTGTTGTGATGTTTTTGCTTTATCATTTATCAGTATACCATTATCACGTGCATCACTATCTGGAATTGACGTCAAATAACTTGAAAAAAAATATTTAGTTTGAAAGATCAGCCATGTCACATTTGCGGTGTGAGAAGCCGATGCTTCCAGCCAATAAGCCAACGAGTTCAAACTGTACATCGAAGGAATTTTCCCATGCAAATGAGATGATATACCACTTTGGCGACAACTGTGACCCAACCTCGGTGTTTTTTGTTGACAAAAATGCAGTCGTGTCTCCAACCCAAGCCCTGCAGCTATGTGGAGTTGACCGAACATCTTTTGAACATCTTTTATTGTGGTTGGGGGACATCTTTTATTGGGTTTATGCGGTGTACTCAGAATTGATCGAATTCGAGATTGAAAAGACTCAAATTCAATGAGTTGGATCCCTTGGTTAGCTGATGGGGAAGACATTACCTGCTAACCAAACAACACTCACAAAAAGAAAGACAAAAAACAAACATAGTATATAATGTCCAAATCCAGAAACGATGTCCGCAACATCATGTATGGAGTCCATGTCCGATATTTCCCACGACCCGACACTCCAGTCCTCAAGCGATGCTGCTTGCCTTCTGCGAACGCAACATCGCGCTTGTTCACCGCATGTTTCTTGATGTAGACATCCACAAGTGACCTGTCACAAGTTTAGAATATCAAACACTACCGACTGATGTTGGAATTTGAAAGTAATGCTGAAATATTTCAGATGGCTTTAAGACTCAGAAGACTTTATGTTGTTTGTTTTTTTTCAAAGTAGAAATGAAAGGTTACTATTGAAAATTATACTTTATAAGACTGCAATCTGAATCTAAACGAAACAGAGTACCTACACGCAGAATTGAGATTGGAATTCAAACACCAACATGTATGTGTTCCGTGTTTGTCCATGCTATGATGAATCCATAATCCAAAGACTAAACGATACGTAGTTTTGTTTTGTTTGCTCAGCAAGTCGCCTGTGTGACGTCTCCTTTGTACTCAGTTCACGTCGAGTCGCGGCCAGTTGTCGACCTCAATTCATTTTTGTCACAATTAGTGAGATGAGATGAGTTGATTGATACTGATACTAGATTAGATAAATGATAAATCATGATAAATCCCAGACTCCAGACTCAAGATCTGAATGTTCATGCTCATACCAATACCAATTGGCTTTACCGACTCATCATATTGTATAATTATGTTAATCTATAATATATATATATATATTATATTACATGAATTACTAATCATACAACTCGACGCATTCAAACCAAGAACCAAGCATTGCCCCAATGATGGATACATACATTTTTTTTTAAGGATTTGAGGGTCATATGTTTTTTTTCCATCACACCTACAAATAAACAACAATAAGATAATAAGTAATAAGACGAAAGCACCAGTGATTCAACCGTGATTCCAATGTTGACTGACACATATCGTTGCTTCAAGATACCATCACCGTCTATATCTGAGGGCCCTGACATTTTGTCAAGAATCTGCCAGTAGCACGACGGTTAGGACGTTCCGGTTCGTCGGCATAACTTTCCGAGCTGAGGCGTCTCAAGATGCCGTGGATGACATTTGCCATCCGGTGTAATGTGGGCAAGAAAATCAGCATCAGCAACTTCATAAAATTATTGTTTGTGAGATTTAGAATCTAGAGTTTAGAGTCTAGAATGGTGATTTATGATTTGTTGTTACGAAGATGTGAGTTGTGACATATTGTTTTTTGAATCGAATCCAATTCAATCATATCTCTAAAAGAACAAACAGTGTTAGGTGCCTCATACATCATAGTCATAAAAATTGTAATTATATATTATTATATAATTGAATTGATTATATAATAAGGTTATAGGTTCATTGTATATCATCCTCCTCTGTAGTGAAAGTCAAACTTTGAACTTTGAACGTCAAACTGCTTCAAGTCTGATACTTGAAATCTCTGTTTCTAAAATGCTGCATCAACAAAGACACATAAGAACGATAAATCAATTCAATCAAATGACGAAAGGGAGAGAAATGCATACAAATTTCCGAAGTATGAGAGGCAGTTCTGATTCAATATGCGAAAGTGTGAAATTTGCTTTGTCTATGTCACATGCGCGCAAGTGTTGTTGTTTTTTTTCTCATCGATCACAGCCAGAACACACGGTACTTCAACTAACTAGGATTGGGCACACTGATTGGATTGGTTGCCATGTGTATATGGTACAGCAACGTGGAGCATCTAGATTAGGAGGCCATACAATGGTCAGGCATGATCTCACTTCTCAAAACATTAAAAAAAATACAGCCATAGAAAGACAAAACAGCATGATCAAACAACCATTAAAACTATCAATAAACTAATTACATCCTGACCGCCATTGGCTGCCTCCCTCCCGACACATCTCATCCCAACATAGAGTTCGCTCAATGACCCTACTCCCTCAGTGAGTCATGAGCCACCACCACTCTACTGCTGGAAAATAAATCAACAATCCAAAATCTACCACACCACTACCACCAGCCGTGCATAAGTTCTCGTTCTGAGAGCACACGTTTAAATGGTGAGTGTTTCGAATACCAAGGGTTGGGCTGTACAAACTTAATCGGTGTTGAGGCCAACTGCATGAGAGACTTTTTGCCTTTGGATTTTGGGGGTTTTTTCGATGAAGAGTCCGACATCCTGCTGTCACATGATTTCTTGGATGAAGAGTCCGACATATCGCTCGATTTCTCCCCCACTTGTCCAGGTTTGGTTGGTGTCATCGTCATCTCAATCTCAAGGGTCTGTCCAGTCGAATCGCAATCCATTGCTGGATAATTCACCTACAATCTGTCCTGGACTCCAAAATGGCTACAGCGTAGCGGCTTAAATGAATCGATTCGGAATCAATACTCCTGTTCGATTTGACAAGATTCACCACGATTGAGATTTGGTTGGTTGATTGAATGAGTGGATTGGGACTGATCAAACTTACATCCATTGCCTGGTGATATTTATGAGTCAGTGGACTGGTATATTGATAAATAACAAATATCACATATATGTAGTGTTAGTAATATAGTAATAGATTCGAAGATTGATAATTTTATTCATTTGATGCCTCATTTATCAAAACTAGCTACTGTTGAACAGTTGAACATGTAGTTTTTCTTTTATTTTGATGGGTGTGATTTATTTTGATTCGGGTTAACGTCATGTTAACACTTGCCTCATTGGAAGTCCTGAGCCTTACATTAGTTTAGGTCTGTTACAATACACATTTTACATTGTTCAATAGTGGTCGTAGATGATTCTGAATCCAATAATNCCTCATTGGAAGTCCTGAGCCTTACATTAGTTTAGGTCTGTTACAATACACATTTTACATTGTTCAATAGTGGTCGTAGATGATTCTGAATCCAATAATAATAATGTTGATTGTCCGTTGTTCATAGTTCATTGCCGGACCCCATTGAAAATTGTCAGTGTAATGAACATTCAATGATTTATGTTTTCTTTGTTTGCACCGACATCACCCTCCCCCCTTCATTTTAATCCTCCGGGCATGTTACGTAGATTCCACACAGCCTTCTCATCATCCCCCTCCCAAAAAAANTGTTTGCACCGACATCACCCTCCCCCCTTCATTTTAATCCTCCGGGCATGTTACGTAGATTCCACACAGCCTTCTCATCATCCCCCTCCCAAAAAAAAAATGCCAATGATGATATAATATGATATGTTATTATTTGTCCAGTCCATCTTCACCATTCAATCAATCAATGATTATGGTGTGTTCGGTCGACTTCAGTTGCCGCAGTTACTTAAGTTGCTTTTGAACTTTAGAGCTTAGAACATCAAAACAATACATAGTTAACAGTGGTTAAGTTAACAGTGAACAGTAGTCACGCNTGCCGCAGTTACTTAAGTTGCTTTTGAACTTTAGAGCTTAGAACATCAAAACAATACATAGTTAACAGTGGTTAAGTTAACAGTGAACAGTAGTCACGCTGGTCACCTTGACTGAATGAAATGTCATGTCAAATGTCAAAGAAATAAATTCACATAGACATGGCAAGTAACATACATCGTATCTGGGTAATACATGGTAATACTATCATATCATATCATATAATAATTATAGTAATATCAATACATAGATAGATAGATATGAAAGATTAATATCAGAATTAGAATCATAACATCACATTGCAATACATTGCACGTGTGGCACTCACATACACAAGTACCCTACAAGCAAAAGAACCGTACGCACACATCGCACGCACGTACCGTATCAGCAAAAGAACCGCACACACACGTCGCACGCACGTATCGTATCAGCAAAAGAACCGCACGCACACGTCGCACGCACGTATCGTATCAGCAAAAGAACCGCACGCACACGTCGATAGTACATACGTATCGTACTCTTACAACCTCCGTACCGTGCATCTACGTACAAACCCTCTCATGAACCTTGGTTTGCATAGCTTTCGAGAATAGCTAACTTATAATCAATCAAGGATATTATGGCTATTTACCCGCTTATTATAGAAGTGGAACTGCACCCCTGAGGACAAAGATGGGCACTTACTACGTGGAAATAAGATAAATCTGCTGCCATCCGAATCAACCTGTGGCAAGGAGCTCATAATCAGTCCCAATGAATCCGCTTGAACCCAGTGGAACAAGGTGAAGGGCATCAGGGAATCTGATGCTTCCTTTATGGTTGTTGGTTTTACCCTGCTATATATTTGGGTGTGTATCCATTTGATTCTATCTGTCTCTGTCATTCCGAGTCATTCTTGATCCCATGATATCGGGTTAGTTGCTGCTTTTCCGGGCGTCGATACATGATATGGTTCAATGTTACACTCTCTATTGCACCTGCAAGTCCATGTTCATGTTTCTTGTTCCTCAATTTCTATCGATTTCTTGGGTGGCAGCTGGAACTGGGCTTGAAAGAAAACAATACAAAAATATGTGGTGTTCTAGCCACCAAAAATTGTGACACAATCAGTATCACCTCCCCGTCTTCTTGCAGAGTGCCAATCTGATTCTTACTCTCAGCCCACTCAACAGTGAAAGCGTTTTGGAGCAGCGTAAGAGTAGTGGCGGTCGTCGTCGTCGTCGTCGTCGTCGTCGTCGTCATCATCGCCATCATCATCATCATCATCATCATCACCATCATCATCCCCCTTTATCCCATTTTATCCCATTGGGCAACGCTTGGTGCGGAGGAAGTCTTCCCCAATCGGAGGGGCGCCTCTCCAGCACGGCCCCAGACTCGCCCTCCAAGCGATCGCACAGCATACCTGCGGCGTTGAAGTCTTCATTTGATAAGTTTTGTGTGTCTGAAAATAGGATATACGGTATATCCCCCAATGAAATCGCCATTGAATAGGGATAATGATCAGCAAAACCATTGGATTTGGGGGTACCCTATTTTCAGACAGACCCAAATCATAGTTCATCATTATTCCATATGTTTGAATCCACATGCTTCTAAATGTGAATCTCAATGGTTCAGCGATGTTGAAATCATTCTGTGTCGGTGCACTGACCTTGACCAGCTGGTGAATCACCATTATTGTTGGTAAATCACCATAGTTTTTGGCTAGATCACCATGATTTCTTGGGGGTAATTGGTAATTACCAAACTGGTAAATCACCATATTGAATAAGTGGTACTCTAACCATTCTTGTTGATTACCAAATTTGTGATGGGGGAAAAATCACCATATCTATTGATTCAATCACCCCTATCCCCAGTCCCAAATGGCACCCAGCACTTCGTCGAAGTCTTCGCGACGCAGGCCCTCGTAACGATAGGCCAAGGTTGTGAGGCCGATGACAACCTCAAGAAAAGCTAGGCACTTAGATCGTGGAGTTGGCTAAGGGGCCACCAGAGATGTGTTATGTTTTCTTGGGCGGTCATAAAGTGTTATCAGCCCAAAGGAGAACAGAGTTTTTCCAATGACGTCTCTTTTCATCTTTGGGGAAACTAGAAGGGTCTGTTCGGCATACATTTTAGAGTACCGTTCATGTTCATAGAAGCAACTCTTGGGAAACTAGAAAGGATAATCGTTTAGGCATGCCATTTACCTTTTACCATCAATTTAACTAGGCTGGGACCCCTTAGTCAAGCAACCACGGTCATAAGATGTTCTAAGCCCAAACTACCTCAGACTGCTCTACTTAATTCAGCTGACTTAGCCGACTAAGCTGATTGGTGAATTTCTTGGCGCTATCACCCCTACTCGTCTTGAAGCTGGTACCCCCGGTTAGTTTGGATGCGTGGTTCTATCGCACAACCATGGATAAGTTGGATTCTGATCTCTTCCCACCATTTTCAATCACTCCCAAACAAACACTAGTTCAAATTGAGTAGTGAATCTGTTCATGTTGGAATACAACTATTATGAGGATGGTGTTGATTCGGATAATTGCTATTGGGTTTTTGGAGGATACACAGTAAATTGCTGCAGTTACTCCCAACTCCCCAGATTTGGTGGGAAAATGGCTAGATAAAGAGGACAAATTACCAAGTTTCCCCCTCCAACTTGTGGCCTTCTTGAAGCTTGAATGGTCTGGAGCAACCCTGATTATTGATGAATATCCGCAATTCTTGCTATTAAATCACCATTTTTGATGATTAAATCACCATTTTTGCGGGTTAAGTTCCCGGTTTTCATGATTAAATCACCACTTTCCCAAGGCACGTCAGGGTGTGCGAACTCGCTGGACTGGGATGGAACGTCCTTCCCTGAGGCCGCACAGCAGTTGAATCTAAGCGATACATTGCATGTGCAACAAAAATGGGAATATAATATGTAATATGTCGGACGTGTGTGTGTATATATATATATATATACATCCATATGTATGTATATATTTATATATTATATAGACCGTATATTGTATCTTGCATAATCAAGTCTCGCAACATTACCTAGTTTTCACCTACCGGATCTGTTCGAATATACAAGCTGTGAAAAAACTGGAGGCTTGATGAGGCTTGTAATTAGGGTCATTAGGGGGAAAGGGATTATAAGCAACAATTGGCGATGATCCTCTCAGCGGCCACGACATGGGAGCGACCCCATCATCTCGTATTCCTCTGGAAATCCACCCACAAAAACCATAGTGCCGGCTCGGAAGCAAGAGCGGTCCACAGCTCACCATGCGTTGCTTAGCTGTTCCCCCATGGCCAATGTTGAATACGCAGAAAAAAAGCAGTCCATGTCTAGCTGGATTTGACGTACTTCATCAAATTGCAAAAATCAAACCCAAGCAATTTTTGTTTGCCCCTTTGCATCATCTATATAACAAGGACAGCAGATTTCAGCACGTTCTTAGGAGCTCCTAAATTCGAATTTTGCTCATCAACCTCCCCAGATCGAAGCTTTCACCTACGAATGGAATGGCCAGCTTGGCGCGGGTCAAGGGCATTAAGGGCTGCTCAGCCAGCGCGGCTGCCACCTGCCCAGCTTCACAGAATTGGCTGGACTTCAGTGGCAGCAGAAATATAGGATTTGTGGCTGATTTACCATTGGGTTCAACCAAAATGGATCAATTTCCAGCAAGAATTTGTGTTTTGGGCGGTCTAAAAGGTGCAAGGAATTCACTGCTCCAGTTTATGGCTTTCAGGAGCCCCCAAAATGTCTCACCCCCTTTTCCACGAATCAAGGACTTCGATATTTACCCAACAAATGCATGATTCATAAGACTACCAAAGTCATTCAAAGTCTAAAGCCCAAGAATGGCTGGTGACTGTTCCAAAACTGACCCGTCCCTCAATTTTGGGTCCATAATCCCAGCCCATAGCGCCCTCAGACTCGATGGCCTGTTCGGAAGACATGATCCCAAAGGTCACACGGTCGATCTTCTGCAGACTGAAGGGCAAATAGACCTGGTGGATGCGGCAAAAAAAAACTATCAAAATGGCACCAGGTTTGATGGGGATGAAGACAATTGGGAGGAATTGGGAGGAATTACCATATTTTCAAACCCGCAGTGCAGGCGGAGGGGGAAGGAAAAGATCCAAGCCGCTAACCCTCCAAGCACCAGCAGTGCACCAGGAGCTTGATGTTTTTCGTCTGTTTCAACAGGCTTTCTGATTGACCCGAAACATTTCACCATGCAATGCTCTTGAGTGGAGGGCATGTCTAATTTCCTGAAGCGTGGTAGAAACCTCATGATTTGTTGAAAAGACTCCACTTCAATCCATTTTTGGTGGCCTTTGTCATTTGCAAGTGCAAGTCCTGGATGGCAACTGTCTTTGGACAAGTTTGAGGGTCCATTTGGTGAGTCTGTCCAAAAACGGTGTACCTCAAAATCAAATGGTTCATCATCATGTTCTCCATTAACATTGCAATGAATTGGTGGCAAATATCACATCTCTAGACAAAACCATGACCATTCTGAACATTCTTCATTAGTTAAGTCTCTACTTCCCACATCTTAATGAATGTTACCCTCTGGCAATGAAAAATATTTATAGGGTAATTTCCCACTACAGTAAAACCTCCATTTACTTCGGGGATTTCCAATTGCTTTGTTTGATTCCCAGAGGGTATTTGATGCCTGTTTTTGAGCCCCATGTCCGGCCAACACCTACAAGGCCCCACCCAGCATCTCCCCACCTGCAACCAGTCCCAGCTCCTCGGTGATATCAGGTGAGTTTCTCAGATCAAGATGGATTTGGAAGAGAATCTTTAGATTGGATTGGTTTAAGGGAAAATTACAGGAAACTAACATATTTCATAGGAAAAGACATGGCTTCCGGTTTCGATTTCCCTTAAACCAATCCATTGATAGATTGTACATATATAGCATGATATAGCATCATAGAACATCATGGTTAATATAACTTTTACACTACCTTTGTTGAAGTTCAAGGCTGTGGTAACCAATAATATTCCAATAATACTTCAAAGCCGCAGCCTGTCCATTTCTGATAGACATCCCTCTGAGTCAGTAGACGAGGAAAAATCCTACAGTATGTTCATGATCGTACATGTATTCCATGTCAAATATGTGTTTTCAATTTTGTCGACATTCCCTTCTTGAAGGAGAAATACATGGGAATACTGTTTATAATTAATATATGTATATATATTCTGTGCGTCCAGGGAAACTGCGATTTGTTTGTAGTATCAGCATTAGTAAACACCCAGACTGCCCAAATTGGACCAAATTCCAAAGCCTCATTTTGTGGTTGTGATCTTCAAATGAATACCTTCATCACATAACCCTTCGTTCTTCTTTGGTGATCTCCCCTGCATCACCGGCCATCGCATGTGCTTCAGCTGAGTTCAGTGATCCGCCAGGATCCGCCCCCCCCGGACTTGTTGCTACGCAAGTTGTAATCAAACGTGGCAATTGGAAATCCCCGAAGTAAATGGAGGTCTCTAGCTGGGAAAATCATCTATAATCATCTATAATGTGGGTTAAACAATAATAAACCACCCATTTGGGAATGGTTTATACCACCTATTCATGGTGATTTGGGGGATGGTTTATTATTGTTTTACCCACATTACTATCAATGATGGATTTTCCATTGCCATGTTTGATTACCAGAGGGTACACCCATTGAATCCCATGAATTAGGTTCCCAACCCCAAACTGGTCACTTTTAACTGGCAGCTACGGCTATTTCAGAGGTGCCGTTCACTCAAAATCCTCCTCTGACTATCCCCTGCCGTATGGGTACACCTATATATCAGTAACGGTTGGACTTTATCCAAAAAAAATGTGGGTAGTTACAACATGTTTGAACCGCATTTGCAGCTGGTAGAGGCCCCCTCGTTCAGCCGCTGAATCCATGGCTCAAATTCATGGACTTCGCATCTTTCGCTGGCAGCTTCTCAACACGTTCACCTCTCATGGCAGCTCCTTCCTGCAGCCACGAGAATCCAGGATATAGAGCTGTAACAAACTATGGTAAACCCAAGAATAGATGGGGATAACATAGGATAATGGTGGGAGAACCTTGGGATATATAACCATGACTATGATAGTAAACCATCCCCAAGTTTGAAGTTTATGAAATTGGCTACACCCCTAGAAATAGGATGATGTACAATGAACCTCCAGTCATGGTAAGTTCATGGGATGGTTGATGGCATTGGGGTTACCACATGTTCGAACTATGGAAATTGATGCGGCCCAGCCCCTTGCTGTCCTCGGTTTCCTCCAGCACCAGACGGATGTTTCCGGCGCTCAAGGGCTCCACACGCGTGGCAAAGTAGTCAGACCGGGCCACTGGCTCAAACTTGCTGCCGACTACGCCTGGTACCAATGGGACCATCTATGGGGGGTGACCTATCACGGGGCTTGGTTGAATCATGAGATTAAGCTGGAAACAGGAAGAATGTGGCTGGAACGGCAACCTCTACCCGGCTACCCCGGATTCGATTATACTCCCACTTGGACTAGACCGGCAGAATTGCCCGAGCATTTTGCACTGAAACCACAGACCCAACTACTTCTGATGAGGAGGCTGTGGAAAGGGGATGGGTCAAAATTTGATGCCATATATTTGCCGGGTATGAACATCCAGCAACTCCAGCTATTTTGAGGTTCACCAAATCATCAGGTCTTTCAGCCATACCAGTACCCACATCCAAATTAGGCACAACGCATGTTGCAAGGGTACTTGCGCTGCAGTAGGGACTACAAATGGGTAAAACCGTGGGACATGATCCCATAATTATGGCGAGATACCCACGGAACTGCGCATCCAAGTATATTCGCCCAAAAAACAGGTTACGCCCAAAATCCATGGCTGAAAACCTCAGGGTCCCCATTAAAATTGCTATGTGAACCATTTGAATCCTCCATTTTTTTAGACAAACCCAGCTCGAAGGAAACAACAACTGCCCAGTTCAAGGCCACTTTTCTTCGGGCACCTGCTCCATCTGGCCGTGGCAGCTCCAAACGTCCCGGGCCACAGCGAGCGCCGAAGGCACCTCAAATTTGCCCAAAGTCCATATTGTCGGAAGGTTTAGCTTCTAAACTGCCTTCGATAATATATACATATATACATATATATATATATATATGTAATGGTGTTTATAAACCAACAAACATAACTAGAGGCCTGTGGGTATTTCCCATTTTTGGGACCTTCCAGTTCCAAGGCGCCATTCAGCACGTCCAAGATCCAAGCGCAGTTGGATCGTGCCACTGCGCTGCCGCCTCCGGCGCGGGCCAGCAAGCCTTGCCAGACCTGCGGGACTGTGACAGGGCCACCCTGATTGGGATCTCACCATCGGTCCTGGGGATTTCATCAGACTCAATTGGGAATGTCATGGAATTTCACAGTACTGTACTTGGGAGTTTCGTGGGAATTCTTGGGATTTCCTGGATTTGTTGGGATACGATGGGATATATAACCAACTTAAGATGATTTGGGTTTGTCTAAATATGAGATACCCCATATAGTAATCAATAATGGTTTGCTGTGGAAAATCCCCAATGAGTTCGATGATTTTAAGCTATACATAATAAGTGCCCATTTTGTTCGTGGATTTCCCTCTGCCGTGTTTGATGACACCAGAGGGTAATGTGGTGAATCCGGTCTCGTCAACCTTGATTTGGGGGATGGTTTCAATCCCAGTGAGATTGGGAACGGTTTATTGTTCGGTTCAGGTGCTCTTGATCTTTGGACAAACCCATATAGCTTTCATGAATGTATTGTCGGGAAGAAAATGTGAGGAAACCCTCCCCGTTTGAATCTTGAACAGGTGGGATTTCCTTACTGGTGCTTAGTAGGGAATGGGGGTTGCTGGGATGATTATTGATGGTTGTTATAGAGGTCATTCCCCCATTCCCTACTAAGCAAGTTTCTTCAGTCATTTTTGGATCTATTTCAGATACACTAGTTGGTGCCTTGACCAGAAGAGATCATCCGATAAGTCTGACTAGAAATGCAGAAACCTAAACTCAAGAGATCCAGTATCAGTGAATAATCTCGTTAAACAGAACGCTGATTAAAGAAGAATATACACTATTCAATATAATATAAATTCATAGCTATATTTTAACTCTATATGTCTATTATATGTATATATATGTGTATATATAATATGGAAATCATATTATAATCAAATTCATGTTCACCAAGAAAACATCATCACCTCCCTCCTGTTTCAAAATGCCGCACCTCCATAGATGCTTCCAGCTCCAAGCGCTGCGGGGTCACCCGGTGCAACAGATAGGCGCGGACCTCATCCTCCGTCAAGCCCCGGTCCTGTTTCGAAACGGCCCCGGCTTCTGCGGTAGGCCACGGGAAGGTCCAGGAGGATCCAAAAATGGTGGGAAACCCCTTGGAAAACCCTAGGAAAACCTAGATTTCAGTGAGGTTCCAGTGGTAAATGGTGGAAAAAACCCATGGGAAAACCAGTTGGAGGTGATCTCCCATTCTGAGAGAAATCTATAAGTATCCTCTGGTAGTCAAACAGGGCTAGAAATGGAAGCATTTTTAGTGGGAAATTCATCTATGAACTTGGAAGTCTGTATTGCCATGCTTGAATACCAGAGGAGAATGGACTTGCCACATGTTTTGTCGTTGGAAAATGACTCATGCCATCTCATGCCATCAATGGTGCTAGTAGTACACTTATCTACATGAACGGTATATTTTCGGGTATGGGTAATATGCTTAAATACTGAAAGTAAATCTGATTCACTAATATACCTCCCGGATTCGCAAAATGTTGCCAGTGTTGGATACGGATTGTCAATCTTCTGGGGGTAGGTACGGCAAGCTCAGCACCAGAACGGTGCGATTTTTGTGTTTCTGCCTTCAACAATGCATGTGAGACTTGTTGGCACATGTGGATGTCTATCGTTACTGTTTCTTGCATTCCAATCTGGATGATCATATGCCATTCTCTGGATTCAGGTGATTCCCCTGGGAAATCATGTCAACCAATCTGGAAATTGGTGATGTGTGAAATCACAAAAAGAATGAAATGTTTACCCACCCCCTGCCCATGGTGGCATTGGTGGTGGTCGTATTCAACAAGTCTGTCATTTGGGTATGGATCAAAACCCTGCACCCTACTGTTCACACCAAACATTGTTGGTGTATAGCTGGATAAGCACTCGGATATTAAAACAAAACAAATAACCCCTCAAAGCCTGTGTAATACTGATGTCATCCCCATTTGGCTGTGGCTCAAAATATTCAAAATGTGTTTCCTTGATTTACTCCAAAGATTGGATGGCTTACATTTCACAGATGATCAAGTCTAGCGACCCATGACTACCCCTACAGCTCCAAACCCCTTCTGAGACTGTATTTGGGGATATGTAGGCCTGATTTTTGCGGCAAGAAAAGAAGACCTTCTCAGATTTTGGAGCACCGAAAGTACAAAATGTTGGGCCAGCCAATTTTTGTCAAATGGTTTGATACTAAACATCCAAGTTGGAGCCACCAAAAACACTCCTATCCCATTAATATATTGCTGGATGAGTAGATTTACTATGATGGATGATAATCCCCCAATAAGCCAGTCGTATAACCATTATAACTTCCCACAATATCACAATAATAACCCATAATGGTAAAATGTACCAATCACCATTCGGTTTAAAATACAAAACTAAACGCAAAAACGGTACATGGTTAAAAGCTATTAACTATCATGAACTCATTAATCCAATGTACTAGCCAGGCTGATGGCTATTTTAAAATGGAACTAGTACAATTACTAGTTACTAATTATTAATAGCCATGATTACTAATCACCAATCATCAATCAAATGTCCATATTAGATTATGATATGATTACTAGTGATTAATCACTAACTATCATCAGACCTATTACCAATTATTGTGATTACTAAACACTCATCACTATTGTTATTGCTAAACGTTACATGAACCCATCACCATTCCCGGGCGGCGGCGCCTCCCGGTTGCCGCTGGCTTGCTCAAAGGCGCGTCCCACCTCAGCCAAGCGAAGCTTCAGCCCCGGAGGCGACTGACTGGTATTATAACCATGGTGAGCCAACCGCCATAAGCTGGGATATTGGGGGGTTCCAAAAAGGGGGGTACCCCAAAATGGATGGTTTGTAATGGAAAATCTGATTCAAATGGATGATTTGGGGGTACCCCCATGGATTGGTTACCTCCATGTAAGCCCTAGAACTATGGTAATATATCCACTTATAAATGGAATTGCACTTCCAAAGAGTTATGTTTGTTGATTTATAAAGCCCATTAAGTAGTTCTGTATATCTATCATAAACCATAGAAAAAGCCTGCCACCTTTCTCTTTTGATGGCGGAAAAGTGGAAAAACCTGCGACTTGGTCACTTCGCAAATGTACAGAAACAGATTGACACCAACAAAAGATGGAAGATTGACGACCACCAAAAAAAGGTGGATTCGATCCGCGAGAACGGTCGGGTATAAATCACCAAGAAGAATCCTAGAATGATGTGGAATGATGTGGGATGGAAACCTACCACAAGAGAATCTGGCACTTTGATCTCCATCAGCCCTTGAGATTGAGGTCCAAGAGATTGCAGGTCGATTGCGAAAGGCACATGCAGTAGCTCAGTAGCCATCCATCTTTTTGGGGGAGGATCCACCAGGGCACAGCTGCGAATCTAGTGGCAGCTTTTTGAACATCTCTCATGATTTCTCATGGATTGCCATCAACGGAATCTGAACTGCATCAGCTTATGAGTAGAAAGTGCCCTGGTCACTGGGGATCCTTTACCTCCAGAAAATGCTGTGAATGTCTTGCAGCTGTTGGCAGCCTATCCATGTTGATCCTCCCAACTGAGGGCTCCTGGCATGCTCAGAGGACAACCTCAGTGATCAACGAGCCCCACAGATTCTCGCAGGTCCTCTGTAGAAAATTGCTTTGTACCTACAACATCCTGCAACTATAGGAACTAGTTGGTTTCACAACCGAACCAAGATCACTTACTGGATGCTAGGGATCCTCGTCCCAAAATCGGGACGAGATAAGAATATCTAAAACCACCCAGTAGACAGAAGTGTTCAGGTTATTGAATGGGTTCCCCGAAAGAGCGTGTATTGTTCTTGGAAACTAAGCCATAAGCCACCTTGGGTATGGATCGCAATTTCAGATTTCAGACGTCCAAACCTACTGAAATTGGTAATTGTTCCTCTTCAGGTTGCAGTTTTTGACTTATCAGACTTGACCAATAAGTTTGATGGGTAAAACAGTTGAAACCCCCAAGTTTGTGCCTCTGCGGGTGAATCTCCCCCAATATTTCAGACTTGACCGAGGTGCCAGAGCATCAGCCAGTCGCACATGATGGGTTTCACCTATAAAAAGCTGTGGCCACATGGAGGCGCCCAGACTTTTGGCATGGGAAACTGGTAAACATGGGGGGATCCTGTTCGCCCTTCATTCTAAGAAATCGTGCGGCAAAGAATGGCATATCAACAAGAACCGGGAAATAGGCAACCAATGAATTCAACCACTCCGATCAGGTATAGTGGTGAATTCCAGAATTGTCCTCTATGCCCAGAGTTTTCAACATGAAAACTAAGGTTGTGTCAGGTAAATCTCCACCGCTTCGAAGATTCGGTACGGCTTGGGATACCTATTCCTCTAAAATCCAGGGGCTGGTTGGGATGTACCAAACACCATGAGATCAAGATGTCCATTTTTCCTTTGACGGAGTCATCTTTTTGCGGAGACTCATAGTTCAACCCTGATGTCTCAGGCCAAGCGCCTGCTGGGTTTTCTCCAGATCTCAGAGACTCAAAGAGCCAACCAAAGAACCCATAGCCCTCAGCATCTCCAAACAAAAACATTCAACATCATTCAACAGACTTGAACAGACTTCAGCCTCCAACATTTGGAAACCACATTTCTAGGTCCCAATAATAAACGACCAGATTGACCCCACAACCAGCCTCGTGATGGTAGAACTCCTCGTTCAACAAGATTAAATGCGGATTCCGCTGCAGGTAGCGACTGTCGGCTCCGTTGTGGATCACTTCGCCCAAGGTTTGAAGAATCCTGAGTGGTACCATCTACTTTAGGCTTTCTCCCAACAGGGCGTGGTAAATGTCACGTTTTGGATCGTTTTGGGGATTTTGAACATCACCAAAACAAGTATCTGTTGGAGTTGGAGATTATATCCCCAATAGTTGGGTGATGTGAAAAATTAGGACATCCAATATCTGGGTTCTGGTTCAACTACTGATAATGATTGAAGCCACCAATCAAATATGGATGATGCAAGCACTGCAATTCTTTTGGTGGGATTTCGGACGTGCATATCTCTTGACTCCCAAATATAGTTGGTATGTCCTTCTCTCCGTACAGAAAGGCTGGCACTCGCGCTTTGTTGCCATTGATTTACTGTTGCTGGAACTGTGTTATCCCCAATTTTCCTGCTAAACAAATCTCCATTTGTCGATATCTGTCAGCTCAATCCTGCCCTGCTATATCGGTGCAAAATTGTCACCCATATTCACCCTCATTCATCACATTTTGCTTTCTGAAATCACCCCCATCATATCCCATCATCGTTCGTCGACCAAAGGTGAAAAGCCCTCAAGAAGGGATGGATGATAACTTGGAACCTTTTAGATATTACCCTCTGGTTACTTGACATAGCCATGGAAAACCACCATCTTTAATAGGTAAATCACCATAAATCATCTATAAATGGGCCATGTTCCATGGCTATGTTAAATAACCCGAGGATAAGTTGCTAAAAAAAAGGTTGCGTTATGATTCACCAACTGAAAGAGTTGAAGGTCCTTTGGGGATGATTCCCCGAATCCACAAAGCAACACTGGCCACAGCATACCAGAGACCCCCTTTACTTCCGGAAAAAGACTCCCCAGGTCTAAGAAAAACTGGGACTGGGTAGAATAGTTCTGATTCCTCATAGATCTCCGGCCTCCGGCTGATTTTTGTTTTGACTGTGCAGCTATGGATCAAAATCACATGTCACACCAAAGTTACCAGCCTTCATGGATGTTCATGTCCTCATTACGATGGTCCCATTGGTATGATCCAGATTGCGTCCCACTGATTTTGGCTATGAAACCAATTTGATTAACATCTCCTTTGTGGCGGGCTCAAATCTAAAAAACACGGTTTCGCCCCTTCGCCTTCTGTCGATCAATTTTCATTGCTCAGCATCTTCATTTCTGGTTGTCCCCATCTACCATCTAACATTCCCCAAACAAACAGTCTTACTGTGAAAATTGCCACTAATGAAAGTAATCTTCCAACCCTTAACTCATGGCAGCATCGTCATGTTAGTTGACCATTGGGCCATGTTTCTCCTTGGCACGCAGCGAATCCTTCAAGTGTGGCGGCACACGGCCCTTCTCAACGCTGAAGAACCCATCAAGGAGATGCAACACCACACGCCAGCGGTCCTGAAACTCCAGAGGAGCAGCGGGACCTACAACGGGTTTAGAAATGGGTGTGTCCAGATGGTATATATGGCTGCAATTTTGACGGGAACATATAGTGAGAAACCAATAGATTTGGGGGGTGCAGTAACCCAGATAGTGGCAGACTGATCAAATTATTTGAAAGCGATCATTGGATCACACTATCCCAGTTGCCATTGAGAATGGATCGTTGGCCACACGATCCTGTTGCCTCTGGCTGCACACCACCATCTTAGATGCAAAAACACTAAACCCCCGACATTTGCTGGTCATACGCCACTTTAGATTGGCTGAGGCCCCATGGTTGCAACAAACATCAAGCGAGTGATTTCCCAGTGGCTGGCGCGTGTTCGATCAAATTCTTGGGTCCAATGGGAAAGTTCAACTCCGAACGCAAGGGGTGGAGGACCAGGTCCACTTCATCGATCATACCTGGCGGAGCCAGAGCCGTTCCGAGCTGGGTGGAGCGATAGCGGCAGACTAACATAGCAGCTATGGAAGCCACGGCTCATTTATAGAGGATTTACCTAGTAACAATTGTGATTTTCCATAGGTATATATTAAAATGTTTCACTCTACAATTTTTCCATGAGATGGAGAGAAAAAACGACAGGAAATGCAGGAGTATCAGCCATCATTGATACAAAAGTCTATGGGAGTCGGCATTTGTTTGGGGTTCTAGAGAAGTTTGTCCAAAAGCACGGCACCTGGCCAAAATCCAATGGTTTATCATGTTCCCCCTTGAAATTCCAATGGTCACCTTAAATTCCTAGATGTCCAATTTTTTGCAGATTAAATCCCCCATTTCCCAAGTGATCCCCCCCTGAAGGCGCACAGACTCCCTTCTTCATCAACTCTAGTGCTCGACCCATCTGCACGCATTCACGCCTCGGGGATGGCTCACATGATGTTGAAGCTTGGATTTTACACAACCATCTAACCTTTGGAATCTGGCATGATAAGCTTGGCAGCCACATCCACCAATGTACCAAAATGTTTTTCTCGCCCCACCTCATCTGAGTGGTGTTGCGCCGGGCTTGCCGATCATTGGCCAAGTCCAATTGCTCCAAAAACCGTAGCTCCAGTGACTTCACATCTCCAGGCGTTGTGAGCAGCACATCACCTTGGGGCACCGACCGCAGATCGATTTTCAGATCCACAACCAATCCCCAAAAAAAATGAGGCATGATGAAGGTACCAGTGATTGTTGGGTCAAGCAATTGCTCCGAAAAATGTCCGAAATCTCATTCTGAGGCCATCAAACCACAATCAGCTGAAGAGCTCATCTCCCTAAAAGCCAAGCCGCCGTGGCTCACAATACGTCCCAGGCGTTCAGATAAGGCTACCTGGCGACAGGCCCAGGAAGCTCCCAAACAATCTGGTGATCTTCTCAGATGTTTTTCATCGGAAAAAAAAAACATCAGGTCTTTGGGATTCTCCCAAATAAAAATGTCAACAAAAGGAGTGTCGCCTGTGGAAAACTTCTGGTAGCCCCTTAGCTCCCCATTTTTTGGTTGGGAAAATGCATGGCCATAGCTCCGAACAGTTCCCTCCCTCATCCCTTGGGATTAGTTGTCAGAGCTGGATGCCGAAACCAGTAGTCCGCTGACAGCTCCATTCCCATATCGTTCAGATGATCTATATCTGTATATATCATTATATATCTGTATATCATCCTTATAATACATCATCTTATATCCTATACTTTTATATCCTATACTTTTATAGAACGAATGTGGACTCATTTGGACTATCTCAATACCAAAACAACTTGACTTCAATCGCAGCATTGCCATGTTCGATTTGGGTTAAACTGATATACTTCATCGCCATTGATGACCGACTGGAAAAGCGATAGTGAATGACCATTGACAACTCTTTCATCAATGGATATCTCTTTGATGAACCGCCTCCAGGTCTAGGGATCGGTCGCATTTGAAGGTCGACACACGCTTCTGCACCACCGTGGAGAAGCAGTTCCTCGTGGCGAAGCGCTTTTGGCTTTTGAAGCACCAAAAAGCACCGAAGGTGCACCAGAAATTCATTGTTCCATGAATGATGAAAGACAACCAAAGAATGATGAATGATGATACTTACACAAGCAATCCTTGAAGTTGGGGCACCCTATAACTTCAGCCCAGCTTGGGGCTGACGTCCTTCCCACGCTGAGCTCAAGCCGAGCATCTGCAGCACAGAGCGCGACAGGCTGATCAGGGCCGGTGGAACCACCAAGCAAACGATGCGGCTTCCGTTGGCGTGCATCAGCGCCAGCCTTGGTTTCTCCTATATGGATCAAAACATGTCGAAACTATGCAGCCCTGGTTGATGTTCATATCAAAATTGCTGGGATTGATGGAGGTTCGGTTTATCCACCAAAGATATATCACCAACTGCACAAATTGATAGGTTTTGATCAAACATCTATTCTGGGTGATTTCAGGCTGGAATTCGTCAAAATGTATTCCAAGAGTTAGATGTGTGGGTTGTCTCTGTTGGGTCCAAATTCAAGTCAAATTCAAGTCCGACCGCTGGCTTGTGCCGGATGTTGCTCGTGTTTTGTAGCATAGTAGGTTCCGGTAATTCAACATAGCTATGGGAAATGGATGAAAATTGCCCATTCATAGAAGATTTACCTATCAAAAATTGTGATTTTCCATCGCCATGTTGAATTACCTATCTTGCTATGATTTGACTTTCCTATCATTTTTACTTAAGATCACTGTGGTGGATGACCCTTCTGAATATGGGATACCTGGGTTTGTCTGAAAATACTGTAGAGTACGCCCCAAATCCCCTGGTTGATCACATGTGTTCCAACTAAAGATGGATATTCCGATATTCCTCAGTTTCAAACAAATCAAACCGGTGCTTGGCCACGGAACAGTGGAGACACCACCGAAGTTTTTCCAGCTCCCATAATCATCTGCTTGACACTCGATTTGCCTCACCAGCCAACTTCCCGTGGAAGATGTCTAGAGGCCTTCTATGATGGGGTATGGTGGAAAAAGCACCAAAACAGAGAGTTCACCCAAAGTAGGGACTTTGCTACTCAAATTGAGTACATGTCCAAAATTCAGGCACGCCTGGGGTCACAAATTGACTAGTCACTTGATAGGGTCCCGCAGATGCCGAAAAGGGTTTCAAGGATGGTAGTTCGACTATATTTACCCCACAGATTCCCAGGTGTCCAACTTTTCTATCGCCTTTGGGGTTGCTATAAATAGGATGAAAGGATAAAACCCATTTCGCCTGATCTCAAAGCATCGGAGAACTCGTTGACCATCTCGACCTGGGCCGGTGTCTCTGAAAAATGGGAGACTTACCACCCCAAAATACCAATTTACCATCTGGTAATTTAACATTGCCATGGAACATCACCTTTTTCAAATAGGTAAATCACCCATAAATGGGCCACTTTCCATAGCTATGCTAAATTACCAAAGAGAAATTGGGGGAAAATGATGATGATCAACCACCGGATTTTGGAGTAGCACATCTTCAAGCAATCTCATCTGAGGTTGGGAATGATCATCTGGTCAGACTAGCAGGTGGTAACTGCACCTAGCAATGGGAAACCTGATTCAATCAATAAAAAGAAAAATATAAAATATATATATATATATTCAAAAATATGTTCCGTGCCATATCCCAGAGAATCAGCTGAAAACTGGTAACCCAAGAAAGTTCTTGCTGAAAACGGGTCCCCACTGATGTTCCCTTTCGTCAAATGCATGTTTGCATGAATTGTGTTGCCAACCAGAAAAATCCTCTTACCAAAAAAATAAAAGATCCTAAAATCATGATTGAATATCAGGGTGGCTCCCAAGACCCTAGGGACAAGAGGGGAAGTGCCCGCAGCGCGCCTGGCGTGGCCGCAGTAGGAAGCCAGTGACAAACTCGAAGACCAAGTAGTGAGGATCGAAGATGCCCTGGCTTTCCCAGTGAAGTTGGATCACTGAACATTCCGCTGAAAAGATCGGCCAAAAGAACTAATCCTTGCCTTGAAGTCCTTGGTTCCTGCGCTGGAGTGGGACCAGTTGTGGGACAGGGAAATCACAAGTCGGTGTTTCAAGAATGGGGTTGGCAAAATGCAGAGGGGATACTGTATCACAGGAATTCAAAAGCTTAGTGGCGCATCTTGCAAATGGCCAAAAGATGAGTGTGAATCAATAAGTGACAATATCTCCTTGAGTGTCTTGCTGGCATGATTCCCACATTGAAATTGCCTTTATCAGAATGGTTCTTAATTCTTACTATCCCCATTCATGAATGGATGTTCATCTCTAGCTGAGAAGTGAGGTTGATAAACCACAAAATGGTTTCTCTGAAAATGAAAAAAATGTTTATCATCACAATGGCCATAACTTTGGGTACATCGCCATCTCTGAGCAAACCCAATTCCCACATCTTGGGGATATCCTCCGAATCAAACAGTGCTTGCTGGAAAATAGCCCATTTACTTGCATGTGTTTCGTCTCAAAAATCCCCCATTTATATCCATTTGCAGCAAGTTTCCCACTGCCACATGTGATGACCAAAGGGTAGCCAATGGGGACACCAGGGCGGCCTTCCACTTTGTTGATGTAGGTGCGTTTCGAGGCTAGAAGGCCACTCAAGACATTTGCCTCACGAGAATGGAGCGTCCCCTTTTACCGGGGTCAGAACTACATCGGTCACAACGCGGGAGTTTCAAGGAAATGTTGTAGGCAAAAATCTGACCCGCCAACTATCGGGGTGTCCAAGTTTCCCTTCAACAAAGTCTGGTCAAAGTCTGGTCTGTTCCCCTCTGCAGAGTACCGAAAATCCAGGGCCCTAGGGCGGGGTCAGGTTCGTGAAGGTGCTTGGTGGTTGAATTGACTCCATGGTGGTCCATACACAATGAATCACAATGACTACATCTTTTGAATGGTGTCCTCCCATTGGTGAATAAATATATTGATTTATGTCCCGACTTACCTTGATTTATACTGCCGATTGTTGTATAATCTGTCCGTGCGGGCAGTGTACAGTGTGCCATTTTCTGCCAGGGCGGAAAAAAGAAAACATCGCTGATTTTGAGTAGGCTGGTGGGCGTGTTCAATAAAAGCACTCTACATTGGTTAGATGAATCACTGACTTTTCCACGGTTAAACCCTTTGATTGATTATTATCATTCCCAAGTCAGCAAAAAAAAACATATAGGAGATGACCCCCTTTTACCAACCATCATTTACAGTGAGGGTGGCCGGTGAGGCCGTAAAATCAGTTGCCCAGATCAACTGGCCAGCTGCCAGAAGTTTCAGTTCGATCAAACTACTAGATTTCTATGAATCTTTATACCCCGGTGGAAAACCATACACATCACTAACATCCCACAAACATCATCCAGAAACCCTCTATCCTCATGCTTAAACACATTTTTCTAAAGTGGTTAACCACATTTAACCACTATAATCTCATGATAATGCCCATTATTAAAAAAAAAAAAGCTTTCTGTTTGGGGAACCCCCGTTGTTCACAGCGGGCCATTGAAAAACGCCGGGCCTTCTCTCCCAAGCCGGCGGCCAAGGCCACCGCGGAGCCTGGAGGGGAAGGGATGGGGAACTGATGGCATTGCAATGGTCAACCTAAGAACAGAAGTAAAAGTAATGTGGGTAAACCAATAATAAACCACCCATTTTGGAATGGTTTATAGCACCCATTTATGGTGATTTGAAGGATGGTTTATTATTGTTTTACCAACATTAATAAACAAAGGAATGACAGGCACTTCATGGGAATTAGAAAATGAAAATGCCTATCATGGGAATTATCGTTAACCATGTTTCTTTTTTTAAAGCAGTGGTTGATGATGAATAGAAATCTGAGGTTTCAACCAAGAAATGACGGGATTGGAATGGGATTTAGAATATTGTGATCTACAATGTTTTTTTTTGACCAACCATAATGGGAGTTATAGTTTGACTTGACCAACAATGATGGCATGCACGACCGGATGAATTTCAACACATGGATTTGACCAGCAAACTTGGGGATTCAAACCACTAATAATCATGACAATGGAGGTATTGAGCAGCAATAATGATCATTTAAAGGGGTACTACCAAGCAACAAGGCTCATTGGCGGGATTTTTAGAATTTTAATGTCAAGCCCTGATTTTGACTCAGCGGAATAGGTCTGTTTGAACTGGGAGTGCCACCGAATCACTATCCACCCCTATGAATTGGTTGGGTTTATTTAATCCCTACAGTTGGGGTATCTTTGGTGGGATTCAAGTTTCCATGATATTGGGTCCATGCCTAGCCCCACAAAACTAGGAGTCTACAAGTGTCTACGGGCTTTATCAAGTGTGAAAATCATGAACTATAACTATACATCCAAAAAACATCGGACACTTTCGACCATCCTGACTGGGGTCCAAAGAGGAGAATCGAAAATTGTTGGCGATCATTGGCTATCTTGCGACTACTTCTGGAGACATCCTAAGATTTGCCCATGGCATCCGCAGTTCCGTGGGCTCTATCCTTATCTAGATTTAATTGCTGGTGCCATCCCCATGTCCCACTTGTTTACGCTGCCCCTTTTTTACTAACACATGCTAATACCACAATCTCGAATCCTGTTGAATCTTGATTCATTCTGGACTTCCTGGCAGACAACCCCTTTCGTTTTTCATGCCACCCAAGACCCTAAGCAGTGCACCTGCTGCTTCAGGATTGGCCAAAAGATCCGACAAGTCCTCCCAGGGCCATAAGGATGGGTCTAGAGTCTGAACAGAAACTATGATAGCTTCATGCCCGAAGAAACCATCCCTTCAATGCGTCAAGAATCTTGACCCGGGCCCGATACCCGAGGCATACTACCGAAAATCTGACATAGAAATAAACGATTAACAAATGCGAAAATATTCTTCCACGGCCCGATTTGTTGGAGTTCACCATGGTTCAGTGTCTTTGATGTGTTTGTTTTTAGGACCTCCCACAATTTTTTGTGGGTCGTGTTTTTGAGGAAAAAACGGGACATGCATGCAACAATTTGGGTACAAGTCAACTGTTCAAAGCCTGAGACCCAAAAAGTTGGATCAGTTCTAGTTTGGTTTAGTCCTGACACCATCCAACTTCAGGTGTATAATCACATGGTTTACCATGATATATACCCAAAAAATAACACTTTGACCTGTCTCCATATTGACCATTGACTATAGATGTTTCGTCCCCAGATTTCGCAACGTCCTGACAGGAATCCAGGGCGCGGCATGTCCTGGGCCAACCCATTCTGCAGGACAAGTGGGATTTCAAGGTTCGAAGAAAGGAACTGTTGAACAGAAACATACAGAAACTATATGGGGACTACAAACATCAAACATAGCAAGCATAAGGGGATTGTCATGGGGATTGTCATGGGAATCATAGGGGGATTATGGAAATCCACCAGAAACCATGGGGATTAACCAATTTTGTGGATTTATATCAACATAGTGCACCCCTCAAGCCTATTAAATTTGATGGACCGTCATTTTCCTATAAAACTGCCAGGTATCCCTCATACAGGAGGGGTTGACTCAATTAATGGCAATATCTTCGGTGATTTATGTGCTTCTCAGGGCACCGATTCCAGTGGAGGATCATCGTTTTCCACAATAAAATTGGTATTGTTTGCGGGCAAGTCTCCCATTTTTGGGAGAATATCCAACTTTTTGTATTTTGGGTTGCCAACCCATTTTTCAAACACATCCATATAGTTGGTTAAGCATCGCACCACTAACATTCCAAGGTCTTCCCCGCCAGTATGAAACCCAGAAGCGGTGGTGAAAACATCCGAACTTACGCGCCTGAACTTTGCTGCTTGGTTTTTCAATGTCCCCGCCAACACAAAAATACCGTAACAGATTGAACGCAAAAAATGGTTAATCATCACCAGTAAAAAATTGCCATGAATTTGGGTACTCAGTACTCACAGTACAGTACTCATATCATGGTTCACCACGACTTCTGAACCCCCAAACCTAAAAGTGGAAAAAACAAACTCTGCTTTTCGGAAAACTCGGAAAACCGTCTTAGAAAAGAAGCGTCGTGGGTTTTGACACCCCCTCGCGGCAGCCCCAAAAAAAGACTTGGAAAAAGGAGGAATAACAATGTCATGTTGTTGAAAAATAAACGCATGATTGACCATCTAAGATACCGCTCTTTCAGAATCGGATTTTACATGTGACTACTTTACTATACTTGGAAGTTGCCATGCTCACACTTGGATAAACCAACAGGACCGCGATGAGTCTCATCTCTGCCAGGCAGCTGAATGATGCGGCCCGCCACCAACATCATCTGTGTCAGGCGACTCAACAAGCCTCACAGCCACCATTCAGCAGACCAGGTTGGACATGGCTGAGTTGGACATGGTCCCCGCTCATTCCTGGACTCCTGGATGTATGTGGATGAATATGCACATTAGATGTACATGATCATGTAGGAAGGTAAGTAGGGAACTCCATCTGCTCCGTGATCAGCTTTTCTGTGGCAACTCTTTCAAAGGATGTTGTACAAAAAAATATGGCTGTGGGAGAAAATGTGAAGAATCTTCTTCATGTCAAGAAATCCATAGCCGCCAGAAGAACCATACTCATCCGAGCTAGTGCCGTTTGTACGTCCGAGGACCAAATGACCCACATTAGTCTTTGGGTATGAACTTCTGACCCACCTCTCCCATGCTCAACTCTGCCCATGTCTAGCCGGGGGTGGAAAAGAAGAGAATTGGAGGTTTCCTAAAATAGGGGTACCCCCAAATCATCCATTTTAACAGGATTCTCCATTATAAACCATCCATTTTTGGGTACCCCCATTTTAGGAAACCTCCAATTGAACCCATCACCATCCACCCCTGTATTCGCTATGACCAGCTCCACGGACATCCCATCTGACCTGCAGCTGCGCTGGGCTTAAGGAAGGGATTCAGCTTGGCAAAGTCAGATTCCTCAGCCCGGCAGAAAATGCCTCGAAGACCAAGCACAACCAGGGTTGTGCCGGGTTGCTGTTTGAAGGGTTCAAACGAATTTACCGTTCAAACGTTGTTTCGAGAAAAAAGTGGTTAAACAATACACGTCAAGGTGCTAAAAACGAGCGTTCAAACATGCATCTAAGTGGACTCCCCCATTTTACCTCTGAGCAAGGCAAAGTGGTTCCTGATGGCTGAAAAGCGTTTCAACGCTTCAAAATGGTTCAAACATAAAACATTGTGCTTCAACATGATTAGACAGATTCCAGAACCCAATCGACTCTGCATGGAGTAGTTTCAAGCATTGATCAAGCCTAGATTATGTTTAAACAACTATCGCCTGTATTTAAACCTGTAAATGTTTGGGGTTCATGACCAAAAAGGTATTCGAATAGCGCGGAGCTTAAACGATGTATATTCAGTGTTTAAAATGTCTAAATGTGCTTGGACAAACCCTGCAACCAACTGGCTGGTAGACCACAAACAAAATATGAAGCATCCCTAGATATACAAATCAATGCCATCAAATACAAAGTTACTCACAAATATTCCAAGATTCTCCGGGTTATGTACAATTTGGGCTGAACTAGGACGAAGATTTCTGGATGAGGAGCTTGCCACTCAGGCGATAGCTTGTGAGAGCCAGTGTGGCCTTTCAAAAAATAATGGTCATGTAAGTAATGTGTATGTCTACAATTTCAATCGGGAAAAAAACACCAGGTTTCTTATCTGACACTCTACAATTGTGTATAATAGCATTGCAGTTCATTTATGAAACAGTAGACATTCGTGTAAAGATAGGTAAACATATGTAAACCTAACCAGACCCAACCGGCCCAAGACCCAACTTGAAGAATTTCTGGCCGCCTGGCCCTCCGCAACCCGGTGAAAGCCATGCCGTGGCGAGCTTCAGCTTCTGGGCTCAACAGCCCGCAGCAAAGGTGTTCAAACCACAGGGTGGCTTCCAGGTCAGCATGGCCTCGCATCCAACGGGGGAAGCAACCATGGATTTGTTTCGCTTCAGGAAATGAATACATTCAATGTTGGTTAGTAATAATTGAGTATATGATTATGAAATGACTATTAATATATGAAATGATTATGACATTATTACGACATGATTATGTAAATGATTATGAAATGACTATGACACAATTACAATTGATTGGATCGGTTTAAATCCCCTTCAATGACACGGGAAGGCATGATCATATCATGGTTCCCTCCATTTATTTTGTCACTTTCGGGAGTGCCATTGCTATGGCAAAGAAGTGAAAAGGTCATAGAATCGAAATCTTCACTAAAAACTGTATCGCCATCGGAGAGGCTGCATCCTTCTCAAAACAATACGAGGTGAACTCATGGAGCTGGCCAACTGTGTATGGCGTCTTCTGAGCCCCTCATAAACAATCGTGGCTGGAAAAAAAATAGAAATGCCAATGACTTTGCATATTCAAATGGAACCCTTTTTCCAGTGATGTTGGCTTGGCAGAGCGTGATTCCCATCATATATCCGATCATACATCCGCATTAAGTTCCCATAAAATCACCATTGAATCCCATCAAAATCTCCGTTTGATCTCATTAAATCACCATGAAATCCCATGAAATCACCATTGGATCCCATCAAAATCTCCATCTTTGATGATTTTTTAAAGCTCAAATGTCCTCCACCTTGACATCGCCAAGAGGCGCAGCAGCCAGAAGCGCAGGCGGTCACGCAAGGGCGGTCCGCCGGCATCAGGGCCTGGGGCCGAGCAGCGGTTTCCAGCCTCCAAGAAGTGGGAATTTCATGGGATTTTTACCATCAAGAAGAGGATTTCCTGGGATTCAACAGCAGAGAGTCCCATTTTCCTGGTGATTCAATGGGATTTCACCAAGCAAAAATGGCGGAATATCCCCAGTCTTCCCATCTTCATCTATTTATCCTACTCTCTGGTGATCCAACATGCCAAAGGAAAGGAGCACAGGTGAACTCGAGGAGAATCCATTGACAAATGGGAGATGTTTGGATTTTCCATTGCCATCTTTGTTTGATCAAGGGTGGTTTTGTGAAATTGCATATCATATATATATATATTATATATACCTTAATTAGTCTATGTAGTATGTATACGGTATACGGCTGATTTGGTGCTAAAATAAAATGTCCCTGCACAGATAGTCGGAAAGACTTCACAGTCTTGTGGGTGAAGTCCTTCTTTCTTCCCTTTTGCAGGGGGGCCACATCAGTTTTCAGTTGGGTGATTACTTATTCTTGGTGGTTGAGTCCCCTTGTTTTGCTGGTGACTTGGTTGAATCCGCATTTTATCATCACATCTCAAGTTTCGGATTATTTCGGATGTTTTTTTTTTGTTGGGGGGGGGTTAAGTTGCATTCCAAAAAACCAACTGAGGGGGGTCCATGTCTACTCTTCAGGGGTTGTGTCTCCCCCAGTCATCACCGAGCAACCGAGGTCGATATCGTTGGCATCTGCGAAGGACTTGTTGATGGCCATGGCCTTAGAGTCGTGTGGTGGCCATGGCATCATTTCCCCCAGTTCTCATGGTTATTTAAGGAATATGGCCGATGGCCATCACAATTTCTGCCATTTACACAATATCATTCTGAAACAACTGAATATCGTGTCATTCATCGTCATTGATCTGGCATATCGGCCCCAAAATGTTTGGCTGCTTCGCATCACCAGCAACAATCACCAACAAATTTCCAGTCAATGGTGGTTCACCAGCTTGAACCCCTGTCCTGGATTTGCATTTTTTCTGCATTGGAAGAAGGAGCAAGCTGGCCAACTCTCCATCTGAGGCGCCACAAATTCCTCGTCTTTGCTTTTCAGCTTCAAGAGTTCCTCCCGCAGCCGTGCCATCTGCTCTCGCGCCTGCGAGGTCGGCCGGACATGGCCGTTGGGTCAAGGGGTTGACAGTCGAGGAGTGGATGCAAAAAACCAGCCAGTGGTTGAGCATTACTTGGTGGATTCAAGGGACACCCAGTCTGGAACACGCGGATGGATGTCACATAAGATGCTCTTGGCAGAAAGGACACGAAAGCTATATCCCACATGGTCATTTGATCTCCTGCTTATGCAGATCCGCATCATCCTGAGTCGCATCATTCTGAGTCAAAAACCCGGCACGAACTGATCCTTTACCGAAAAGTCTGGTATTCCTACTATGCCACGCAATGTATCATGGATAAATTGCAATAATTCATCAACGGGGTAAGGCCATTTGGGGATAGTTACCAGCACTAACCATCATTCCAGTGACGTCGCGACGTGAGGTCGCAACATCATTTATCAAGATGGCTCATAGTTCGTATCTCATTAGTGCCATTACAGTACTAGTTTCCCAGAATATATCCCCATATTATTTTGTTGGTTAATTACCTACAATCAATCTACTGGTACATGTCATGACTTCATTGCAAAAGCTCCCCCCATATAATTAACCTAGCAAATATTGTCCCTCTATGTGTGGTCCCCCAACGCACAATCCAGCCGACAACCGACCACCCTATTTCTCTTGGAAAGTTGGGCACTACCCCACGAGTGTTCACACCAAAATAGCTGCTGTTTGTGGACATTCATCCCGCCAAGTTTGGGATCAGTCATAGGTGTTCATCCATCCTCACGTATGCCATGGTCAAACATGGATTATATGCCCATGTATTGGGGGATGGTCATCAATCCATTTCAAGGGACTTAGATTAACCCATGATGTGTGGATTCCCATGGGGCCACATTCATCCCAACCCATGGCAGCCCCACCTTGGCCAGCGCGCTGGGGTCACCATTGGCGATCGCCTCCCAGGGAACTGAGGGATTTGACGAGTTGACCATCAACCACAGGAAGCTCTGAAGATATGTGAATCACATCCCCCAAATCATCAAAATTGTCTGGAAAACCCTCCGACGATCTACTCTCACTGGCTGGCCGGAGAATCCTCTAAGGGACCCGCAGATGATGTACCTCTTTAAAAACCAACAATGTTGCATTGCCAAGTTCGATTACCCGAAGGTGAGTCACTACCAGCAATGACTAGCCACCTTTTGTAGTCTTGTGGAGATCCGTCAACCCTGGTTGGGTCCAAGAACCAACCCAAACGATCGATCCGCATCATAGATGCTTGTTGGAGGACAACACTTCTTACCTTTGATTCGAATAACCCACCTTAGTGGGACAAACCGATACTTGTGGATATAGCCAATAATTGAGTGTGGCTCGCAAACAGAGGGTACCCATGGACCACATGTGTTTTTGTCTGTTGTGTTTAAGCAGATTTGACGATCCAAAACTGGTGGTTTACCCTTTGACCCGAAAATCCCGTAAAACGATGAGGAAACAGTGGATTTCGGTGATTTTCCCTCAACTTTCAGCCATTCAACAAGCAAAAACACAACCTTCACAACCGCCACAACCCGTCACAGCGTCGCCTTCACATGCTCCGATTGCAGCATGGTCAGGGTGGGTTTCTGTCGTGCGTTGCGCATGCGTGCGCAGAGCTTCACCTCCCGATCCAGACGCGATAACATGCTGATGGCCTCGGAGTTCAGTTGATGGGGGACCAGTCCGTAAGTTTAGGCAAGGCTACTGCACCGATGGGAAGTTAGGTATTGCTTGATATTGGATCATGATAAGAAATTTTATCGTGCATTCTGCTTTAAAAAAATACTAGGCATTCGGAGGTATCACAATCCGTTTATTCTAGCCAGGAATGGCTGGTCATGTTTAGGATCTGACACAATTTATGGGTGTAATCATTTTGGGAATGTCTCCAAAACTCCATTCCATCCCATCATGTATCATCAAGTTCAAGATCAAAAAGGCGGTTCTGCGGGGATGCCAACCATGGTTGGAATAAAAGGGGTTGGATTAATACCCTGGTTACCCCGAGTGAACGTCCCCCATGTCAGTCTTGAAATGTCTTGAATCATGATCTCCAGTTTCACTTGGCTCAGTCTACATCTTTGCTGATCAAACCGAACTTGAATGGTTAAAATATGGTAAAGCCCAAGTTTTCTGTGTCAAATCCCCACTGTTGTTCATTGGTCAAACTTAAATCTCGCCTTCCAATGATCAAAAGAAACGGTTGAAAGAATGTGTCATGCCTCAAATCATTTCAAATCTCCTCCATTTTAGTAGCAAACTCCTCATTCTTCACCCACTTCCTGGCGTTAAACCGCTCTCCCTCGCGGTAAAGGCACCACCCGATGCTTGGCTGTTGGATGGTTGGCAAGGTCGAAAGGCATTTCCCTGGGCAACAACTGGGATTTTGATCGAGGGAAATCGCCCATAAAGGGATGTTTTTCCTGGGAAAAGAGAGGAAAAACCACTAGAATTGGAGGTTTTATTGGGAAAATCATCTTGAAATGGGGAATTTTTGATTGCCATGTTTGAATGGATTTTGATCATCACACAAGATATGCTTTTTTGGATTTAACAACCAAGAAAGATGATGAAAATTAGGATTTAACAATGAAGCAACTGGGATTGAACCGACGAGAAAAAATTGGGATGTAGCGAACCATGGCAAGAAAACTCTCAGATGGAAATTTTGGATTGTATCACTGCCAAATTACTGAACTATCATCAAGCTTAGCTGCCCATGAGAGAAAGAAAGTGTATATGAATAGTTCAACAGACTTATTCACAATTTTGCATGGCTAAATATCGATCTTGAGTGACTTATTCCCCCTGTTTTCCCATTTCTTATGGTTAAGCCCCCAGTTGTGATGGTCCAATCCCCATTCTGATATATTTTGAATCTTAAGCCCCCATGTCTTGCCCCCTCTCCCCAGGCATCACCAAGAAACTCGGCCAACAGACTGCTAGGCGGCGTGTCCACCAAGTGCTGCTGTGCAATGTGCTGCAGCGGCACCGTAGCGAGAGCCTC
Organism: Symbiodinium sp. clade C Y103; assembly: GCA_003297045.1. Lineage (NCBI taxonomy): Eukaryota > Dinophyceae > Suessiales > Symbiodiniaceae > Cladocopium > Cladocopium sp. clade C. The sequence continues at coordinate 87,967 of BGPT01000069.1, forward strand.
AACCTCTGCACTGCTCATGTCGGCCTGGGAAGCAAACGCCCATGGGAATCCGAGGGATTCGTTGTGCCAAAGATAGGAACGACGCGTCAAAAGCCATGGAATCACCTGGTGAACTGGGTATCATGGGGTATCTATAAAAATACCTGCACGTATAAATAGTAGGTTTTGATCCAACATTGTATTCGAAAAGTCAATTCGTGCCCTCATCGTTCCGTTTGAGGCTCCAGAGTCGCAAGTATTTAACCAGCACACATACGGTACATGCATTCAAGGTAGAAACCTACCTGTACTTTATCTCAAAGGCACTGAAAAGCTACAAAGACATGGGTTTGTCTAAAATGGTGCACCTCAATATGTCCTATAGTCATAATTGTCCCGATGAACATGGCCGTAAACCTGGGCAAGTATCCCCCCTCGGCGGAAAAAAACATGACAATGACACATCAGTTTGCAAGCTTGTTACCCTCTGGTAAGTTAGCAAAGCTTCGCAAAAACACCATGTTAAACAGGTAAATCATCTATAAATGGGCCATGTTCTATATCAAACCGCTCAATTTCCGGAGAGTAACCCCTCAGAGAACGCTCGCAGCCTAGACGCAGTACCCTCCAACCACCGCTCGGTACAACTCAAGACTGCCAGTGATGGGCAACCCAGCAAACAAGCGCCTGATGTATGGAAGGGCTGGGATTCAAAGGATTATAATGGGATTCTAATGGGATTCTAATGGGATTCTGGTGGAACTTGTCATTTTACCCACTCTTGGCCTTTCAAAGTGACCGTTTTGCGGTGGAAACTGACTCTTTCAGAAGTCTGGGAAAGAAAAGGCGTGGAGTTCTGCGTTGCGGCAGGTGGTTTGTGATTCGTTTTTCTTACAGCTGATTCGTTGCATCCCACGCCACAAACCCAACGCCCAACTGCCTTCTGCTGGAATTTCAGGTGCAAAGAGTAGCCTTGAACAAAGGCCACCTGGGCACCGAAAGGCGGCCAAATTCGGTCTGATTTAGCCAGGAATTCCCAGATGGATGTATCTGAAAATGGGGTATGGTCGCTTGAATAGAGAAAAATTTGATTCACCAATGGATTTTTGGGGTACCCCGTTTTCAGAGAAACCAGTTCATATCGGAAAAGGGGAGGAATTGAGGCTGTTTGCCCCAGTTGTTCCAACATGTCTTGTGGTGCCCCACATGCGTAGCGTTTAGCTATGTAATGCTGTGTTAATCTGCCATCAAAGAGATTACCCTCTGGTAAACTAACATGACTATGGAAAATCACAATTCTTAATGGGAAATCCACTATTTCAATGGCCATTTTCAATAGCTATGTGAGTTTACCGGAGGGTATATTATCTAGTTTACAGTGTGTATTTATATCCATCCCTTTATCTATGTACTTCACCTTATGTTTTCCTTTGTCTCCTAAAATCCAATGGTTTGCCAGTCGTGTTCCATCATTTCCCCTATGAAAGTCTCAGAGAACCATACCCCTCTACCCCCGGAATTATCCCAGAAATCTAGAGTTATGGTCCTTTACCTGTTATAAGTCAGTGATAAGCCCATTTATGGAATGATAAACCCATATCAACCCGTAACCATTTATAATCATTTACAACTGGTAAAGGGCTTTTCACTGTAGAGGGGTATAGAAAACCCACTATCTTCGTATATCCCCCCCTTGGGCCTTGCTGTTGATCAGGCCGCTGGAACCATGCCTCGTCCACACGCGACTGCATGGGTCTCGGCAGCTCCTGGCTGCTAAGCTTCAACCAACAAAAATGCGGATGAAAATGGTGATGAAGCAACAATACTTGCAGTTTAAGAGGGCCTAAACATGTGAAGCGGACATTTTTGGAGAGATGAAGAAGGCATTTTTTGGAGAGATGAAGCTACAAGAAGGGATGTAAGATGTTATTACAAATCACAGTGGTGGTTTAACGGTTAAAAACATATGAAAAAGGTGGCTTGGCCAGCGTCAAAGCAGTAAAAATGGTGGTTTCACTTTGACAACCTGGAAGCATAGGGTTCGAACTTACATAGGCAAAGAATCATAGTAATAGGGTTGGGATCATCGTACCTACATGATTTTCTGCGGCAATTTCGGGTGACTTCAAAGAAAAAAACAGGACTTGCAATCACCACTGTGTTCAAAGCACTTTCTAGCTGGTATGGAAGCCTTGGAAGGAAGTCTGAGGTCAAGAGCTGAACCTTCTGGTGGATCTGTGCATTTCCACATGTGGCTGTTGCTCCCGTCCCCAATGGTGCGCCAAATCCCCAGTTCGTTCTTAAGAGCCTCCCAGTTCTTGTTCACTAATCACCAAAACTATTAGCTTCCCCTAAAAATGACTTCAGTATACCAACAACAAAGACACTGACCAAAAACAATCTGGGTCCATTGGTACACTATATAGCCCCTTTAGGTCACCCCCCCATTGATGGGCCTGAGGTCGTTTGATCATGAATCAACATGAATCAACCATCTTTCCCAGCTGCTCCATACGTAGTAAATATGTACCAACATCCGTCCCAGAATTGGCCCAGATATATGTATGTAACTATAGATGAAGATGCATGAAGCATCTGGATTTCTCCAAACCAAATCAGGCTATACCCCATTCCATCCACCGGTCAATGACCATGTCCATCCATATTTCCAACCTTTGCCATTTCTATTAGGGGGCAGTTTTATTACCCTCCGGTAATCAAACATGGCTTGCTGGAAAATCCCCCATTGATTGATGATTTTCCTATAACACCTCCATCTAGTTCGGGGATTTCCCAGCCAGGCACGGTTGATTGCTAGAGGGTAAACTCCCCCCATGGTCAGACAGTGGGTCATCACCATCATTGGATTGGTTTAAGGGAAAAATTACAGGAAACCTCTATATTTCATGGGAAAATCCATGGTTTCCTGTAAATTTTCCCATTAACCAATCCAATGACACCAGTCACCGTTACCTGAAAGGACTCTGGCGAAGGAGGCCAAACCAACTGCATACCGTCCGCTGCTTGGACGACGAACTGATGGATCTCCTGCAGTTTCTGGTGTCCCAGGTTCGTTGCGGTTGGGAAACCAACAAATTGATACAAATTGTGGATGATTCATGGATAGCCAATGGACAACTACAATGGATAGCTAACTAGTGGATTAATGGATAGTTGGAAGAATCATAGTCAGCTAAGTTAGTGTATTCAGTAACACGACTTGGATCTATGGTACGTATCTCTAGTGTTGACGGGGATTGTATACCAAGTTATGACTGGGGGGCAGCAGTTTGTGGTAGTTCAATCAACCACAATGGTGGAGTTGGATCGGTGGGTCCGAGTCTTACAGGATGTTGTAGATGATGTCTATGTATAATTGCCACCCTTTATATCATTGGTTGGTGTCCGATGGGTGTGTTTGAAACTTCGGAGCCCCAAATTTCGATGATTTCAAACTCATGTTTTTTCCCGTGAAAATGGTCACATTTTGGACACACCCCAAGTGGTCCTATCGTTCGGGGTGCCATACCTACCATCAGCTCAACCAAGGTGCTGTCAGCTTCAACTTCCACTGCCCAACAAGTCCTGGGTTGCGAGGGTGAGCTCCCAACGATCAGCTGGATGTGAATTGGCTCATAGGTGTGTCCGTTTGGGAGTTTGGGAAGGGTCAAGACTGGGCATTTCATACCAGAAATGGAATGAGCTGAGGCTAAAATTCTGTGATTCCCAGGCATGTAAATTTAGACCTAGGAATGTGCCGTTTTGCTTTCTATGCTTCAGGCCCCCTAGACAGCGCCTCTTCCCGCACTTCCCATGTTTGTCTCTTCATGACTTTGCTGATCTTGTTCGGCATCGACATCCAACCAATGATGACTAGAGTTCAAACAAAACAACAAACCCGGATCGAAGTTGCGCTGCCTAAACTCACTTCGAAGTCCAATGTGAGGATTCGGCTCCACCGACTTTAAACCTGGTGATCCTGGTACACCCTCAACATTCCTCCTTACTCAGTCTCACACCCCCAAACACATGCCAAGAACTGCGCACAAAACGGAGGCTTTGCCCAGCCCAGTGACGAACTTTTTTGGGTTTGGTCAGCATCGGCATGGATTCACCTCACAGTTTCTGGGCAGTTTGATTTCGGAACTTCCATTGGACAGGTCCCTGGAAAATCTGTGGTTTTTCAAAGGGGGTGATAACTCTAGGGCTGAACCTGGGAATTTGATGTTTTTTTCCTGGCACATATCCCCATTATTGGTGAAGGGGCCAACTTGTTGCGGTGGTATTGCTATCTCTACCCAAAAGAAAAAACATTTCAGTATAGTGAACACAACAAGTGTATGTAAATGTGCCGGTTGGCAAGATTTCCACAGAGACATCTCTACCCATTCTTTCTAGGTAGTGATCCTGTCCTACTTGCAGCGATCGGCCCCTATCATTTTTTGACTCGGGGTACCACTCATAGTTATAGTATCAGTTCACTTCACTCACGGGTAGTGACAACCCTACCTTATTATTTCTGCAAATAATCCCACACTTTACAAAGAAAAAAACAATTTCTTTTGTTGGTTATCAAACTGTCGCATGCTTCACTATCAGGATTTGTACTGCTAGTGTCGGTACCCTTTCTTCAGTGATGGGCCATTGGCTGATATTGGAACACCTTCACACATATACTTTCCAAATGGTACTAACTAAATACTAAATGTGTTTATGTTGTATATACTGTATGTGTATATATATATATATACATGTATGAGTATACTCATGTCTCTGTACATATACCTAGACCATAGAGATATTGGCCATTCGGGGGTCCAGTTCACTATTCCCATCTATTCCCATCGGTCACCAGTGCCATGGTGCAGATGTTGGGATTTTGCGCCAGGATATGCAGCAACGAGGCCAAGACCCCGTGGTGCCGCGAGCCGGGCATTAGGTGCAGCAGCAGGGTGGAGTAGGTGTGTTGGTGCCTGGCGAAACCAAGAGATTTTTCTTGCGAATCCTGTTGAATCCACGGAGATTCACCTTGAATCCCATCAAAAATGGGATCTTACTATCAAAAATCGTCAAACATTATACCATTCCGGAAATACTCTTCAGCATCTTTTCGGAGATTTCTGAAACACTACTTAAGTATGTATGTCTTAAACTTGGCTAACCCCAAAACCCTGTAGTTTATCATCATCTTTTCCCCATTACAACGGCAATGGCTGCTGGTGGATCCCAAGACAAACCTGCGTCTGACCCGTATGTCCATTGTTTTTTTCGTAGGGTCCCCCAAACAAAATTGCCGAACAGTATTTCCAGGACGCTTTCCCCCAGAAATGTCCAGGCGTCCCCAACACTTTTCCATGACTCAGGGTGCTATCCACCACCTGTGACCCTACCAAGCTGCGACACGGCCGTCTCCTTGGCTCGGCTCAAGCGTGCTCCGGTGCTGCAGGTGAAGAGCGAGTAGAGGAAAGCCCAGGTCTTGGGGGCCTCGGGACCAAAAAACACAAGCCAGGGATTCCAGGGATGTGTTGGGAGAGCTCGGGTGGGTTGTGGGGACCTGAAAAGTTGGGGAAAACCCATGGAAGACCCAATACAAATCATTGTTTTTTGGGGGGAAAACCCGTGAAAAACTTTAAAAAAAACGTAGTCGTCATAAATCTCCACAAAAATGCAGGTGAAAATGATAAGTTTCCCCATTTTATGGCTGCAAATTGATGTATTAACCTGTTTGTTGACATGCACCGTACTTTTGAAATCGAAAGTGATGCAGGGCCCGTTGTTGCTCAACTCCCTGATTCTACCTCCTTGAAATCTAACATGGAACCACAGACATTGCCGATTCCAGCAGGATGTGTAACCTGAAAATCCTGCCTTGGGGTTCAAACTTGGTTTTTAAGACTTTTATCAATTTGGTAAACATCAAGATTGAAAGCCCGAAAAACAACCCGAAAGGGAAATATCAGGCATGATTCCGCCGTGCCATCAAATCTTCTGCTAGGAGGCATGCCCATATCCCTGTATCCCCTGGAACCCGGCAAGTTCTCTCCGCAACCCGGGAACAAAACATCTTTCCTCCACCCGGGTTTGGGCCAATACCAAGCAACCGCAAAAAATGGAACTTTGTTATATATATATATATATCACATCCCTCCATAGCCCATGCTCCAAACATGTTTTCAGATTGTTCAAAAAGTTGGAATCCAATTCTATTCCTTTGGCCCTTAAACCTCGATATTCTCCATCTAGAGAGAGAGAGAGAGAGAGTGACCTACGGACTGCTTCAGTGGAGATCGATGCAACAAATGCAGGATATTGCCATCAAACAATGCTGGAATTGATGATTCACAATCAAGTTGAAAAGTGGTGGAATTCTAAGCATACCAAATCAGGATATAAACTTAACAAGCAACAGCAAACTGTGGATTCAAATGGTCATTTCACAGTCATAATGACAGAGGAAAGACTTACCTCACGCCGATGCAGCCTTTTCCCTTGACGACAGCAAGCATGCCGCACTGGTATGTGCCTTGGTATATCCTTGTTGGGCTTCAACAAGGGTAGACCATGGCACATGCCAGGCACACTCCAGGAGGTGAAACACGTTGTCCATCCATGCCACGAGGGGAAGCTCGGGTCCATGGGGATCCACGTCGGGAGCTCAATGCTAAAAACGAGGCCCAGATTGTCCACAGACCTGGCCGCAAGTCTCACTTGGCGCTTCCTGCCAGTGTGGCTACGAAAAGCCTGGCTCCCCCTGGCTTCAGGAAGCTTGTCTCCGTGCTTCTACGTGGGTACGTCCTGTTCCGAAGTAGTTGTCATAATGGCCTGTAGAGGGAGTGCCGTGTGAGTCATATGGCACTCCGTCTGCAGTGATCATCCAGTTTGAACATGAAGGCAACGGATCACTCATCCAGGGGTTGCCGCCATGTCCCTATCTCAAGAAGATGCAAAAGTCTGGTTTGATTCAAACCAGACTTTTGCATCTTCTTGAGATAGGGTCTGGAGGTGTGTGCCGACATTTTTGAAGAATTTGAATACTTGCCTTGCAGGACATGTTGCGAGCAAGTATCCAAATTCTTCAAATACTTGCCTCCAACATGTCCTGCAAGGCAAGTATTCAAATTCTTCAAAAATGTCGGCACAGATTCACAATTTCGTGCGCATTCCCTCACTTCTTTGCGTGAACAGAAATTGAAAATTGAGTTCCACAAAACCTGCAATAACATGGCCAGAGCGACACAAAGACTTCTCAAGGGTGCGTTCAACCAACACTACCGCAGCGTAGAGGTTTGACATTTCACGACCAAGAAACTGTATCTCCTAAATTCAGCCCAATGGACTCCATGTTGAGGGAACGGGCAAGTCGACTAGCTTATATTCTCAGTATATGCTCACTGTTGTGTTTGTACTTGCTCGCATGTCGCTTGTTTCTGATGTTTCATGTTGACTTACATCCTTCTTCCAACGAAAGATCTGTTTGCTAGTCGAACTTTTGAAGGGATCTATTTTCCCACACTGCCGGAAGCCACGATTTGACACACTTCGAGATCTGGCAAAATGGCCACCTCAACAATCCCCTCTGACCTGTCAAGGCCTCCGTGTTCGCTGCCGTGTGAGATCCGCAGCGCCATCTCCAGGTCGCCCGGCCCAAAAAAACTCGGCCCTTTGGAGACGACAAATGGCTGAGGACCCTGTCGTTTCGCACAAGTCTCAAGTCGCTCAACATGTTTCAACAAAGTTCAAGACATGTCAATGGAAGCAATGGTACAGCAATAAATATGGGGGGTTCCTAAGATAGGGATACCCCGAAATCATCCAAGTCATTAGACCATGACTTCGTATTGGAAGCCATGGTGACTTGGGGGTACTTGGGAATCCCCCATGACTTAGGAAACCTCTGTATGGAGTTTTGATTTGCAAATTTCTCCTCCAAGGTGCACTGCCATAGTCCTTCAAACTCATCTTCCCCTGCAGCATCTCAAAGGCCGTGCTGATGGCCATGGGGAACGGCAAGCGTCGCATCATGGGGATCTCCTTAGGCTCCGGAGAAGGGGATGGAAACCATGGGATGCGATGGACATGGTTTGGAACACCACAGACATTGCAAAAAATAAATACTATATTATATATATATATATGTATATATATATATGTATATATACATATATATATATATGTATATATATGTGTGTGTATAGAGTTCGATATAGATAGTTATACAATTCAGGACATAGAATGATATATGATATATATATATAGATACATGATCTAAGTCGAATAATGACCATGAAATGATGGTGAACTGATAATAAAATCTGGTGATAGAATCGAGTGTGATAAGGGATGACCGGTGGGAGATCATTGCGAAATGGCCGAGTTGGGGTAGCCGGGAAATCTGGGACCTTGGTTTCAAATACTCTAGTGAATATTGACAAGGGAAACGAATGGAACCAGAAAACATGAAGGACATAACCCAAGAAAAGTGGTCACTGTGATATTGTGGTCATTCATTGGTTTAAGCAACAAAAAGAGGCTGGAAGTCCAACATCATCGAAAAATCATCCAAAAAAATCCTAACCGACACACCGCTTCTCCAAACTGGACCCCTCCAGCCCAGCCAGAGCCCGCCCTTCACCGCTCCAAGTTGCAGGGCCCTCCTCTTCTTCCACGTCGCGGCGGAGCACTTTCTCGGCGCCCAGCACTTCCCACAACAAGTCGAAGAGCGAACAGAGCAGCACCTGATCCGCTGATCATCCCAGGATGGAACATGTATTGAAATATGACAAGCCACCAGCCAGAATCGCCATTGGTTATATAGCCATCATTATATCCCCATCATATCTTCATGTTAGATGCTGGAATCATGTTGAATTCCTATGAATCCACCTGGGAGGACCTGAAGGACAATGATCCGTGATCACGGTGATAGCCATGGTAAGAATAGGAACGATTGCTTTCGGTCATCAAGCATTTCTGCAGAATCATCAGAATCATCATCATCAGAATCACCATCATCATCATCATCATCATCATCATCATCATCATCATCATCATCATCATCATCATCACCCATCATCACCCATCATCACCCATCATCACCCATCATCACCCACCATCACCCATCATCACCCATCATCACCCATCATCACCCATCATCACCCATCATCACCCATCATCACCCATCATCACCCATCATCACCCATCATCACCCA
>BGPT01000069.1:98584-180528 GCA_003297045.1 Symbiodinium sp. clade C Y103
CCCATCATCACCCATCATCACCCATCATCACCCACCATCACCCATCATCATCATCATCATCATCATCATCATCATCATCATCATCATCATCATCACCCATCATCACCCATCATCACCCATCATCACCCACCATCACCCATCATCACCCACCATCACCCACCATCATCATCATCATCATCATCATCATCATCATCATCATCATCATCATCATTGTCATCCTCACCCACCCACCATCACCCATCATCACCCATCATCACCCATCATCACCCATCATCACCCATCATCACCCATCATCACCCACCATCACCCATCATCACCCATCATCACCCATCATCACCCATCATCACCCATCATCACCCATCATCACCCACCATCACCCATCATCACCCATCATCATCATCATCATCATCATCATCATCATCATCATCATCATCATCACCCATCATCACCCATCATCACCCATCATCACCCATCATCACCCATCATCACCCACCATCACCCATCATCATCATCATCATCATCATCATCATCATCATCATCATCATCATCATCNCCCATCATCACCCATCATCACCCATCATCACCCACCATCACCCATCATCATCATCATCATCATCATCATCATCATCATCATCATCATCATCATCACCCACCATCACCCATCATCACCCATCATCACCCTTTGATGTTTCCACTATACACACCATTACAATACACTAGCACCAAATCCTTTCGTTTTTGGTGCTAGTGTCCGATGAACACTTCCAGGTGCCAAGGTTTATGATCCCAATCCAACTATTGATATCTATGGACCCGAATGTCTAGTAATAGCGACTAGTATACTAGTAAGAATAATATCAACTACTATATCAACTATTATAGAAATATATAAATATGTAAACTATACAGATCTATACAGAATGCTCATGACAAACAGATGACCGGAGCGAGCCACGTTCTGATCTTGATGCGTCTGCCAGAGCGATTCCTTCGCCTTGGGATCACCGGAGGCGTGGAGTCCGTAAAGCGTCCACGGATGACTCCAGGGATTTAGTGGGAGTTCATGGGATTTCACTGCATTTCATGGGGGTTGAATAGGGATTTGAATAGGGAGTTTATGAGATTTGAATAGGGAGTTTACCATATTTGGCCATCAACAATGGGGATTTAATGGGACTTAATGGGAATATAATGGATAGAAGATGATATCAGCAAGTATATATAATGATTTTTGCTTGTAACCCAATTGTTGTTGAATGTAAAATCATTTCTGTTGGGTACATCCCCATGTTCGCTGGTGACATCTCCAGGTGGATGGGTCTACATCTGATTTAACAGTGGCAAAATACCTGTGGTCTCGTCGGTCCCATCCCCCTTTGCCAGCCCACTCCCAGTTTTCTTCCTGCTCGAAACCCTTCGTAGTGACTAAGTCACCATCTTTAACCCCCATGTTCTTCATCAAATCTCCATGTCTTCAACTTCAAAACGGCCCCCCCCCCCTCCCAACCTTTCTACCCCCCCAGCCACCCCAAACCCCCCGGTCGTCCCCATCCCAGTGACCCTCTGCGGGCAGTGCAGATAGAGCTCTTCCCCAGGCCTTGCGCCGTCGCGGCCTCCGAGGCGTTCCAAGTACTTGGAACCTGAGCTCGGCCCAGCTGCCAAGGCCCTGGAGGTGGAAGATGTTGGAAGAAGATCTGGTTGATGGTTTCATCCATAAAAAACATGATATCAATGGATGATCTAGAGGGAAAACTGGGAAAAAAATTGAGAAATGTTGGAACATGTTCAAGTCACAAGACGCATTGTATATATAGAGGGACAATTGGAAAAGACTTTGTTGGCGGTTTCAACACACAACATCAGACAAACATCAGGATGTCTTTCCAACATACATAGGGATCTCGACCCCAAAAATGCCAAAGTTCAGAAGGAAATCGCTCTTTCCGGCGGGGTCTGTCAATTTTGGCCATGCGACGGTTGTCCAAAGCCAGTTCCACACCAGGATCCACGGTGTAGTCTCCAAAGACCTCCACGACTTGGTGGCTACCACTGCGACAAGTTGAACATGGAGAATTTTGCAACAAGAATGAAGCTACCCTCCGCTAATCAAACATGGCAAGCTGGGAAATCCCCGAACGAAATGGTCATTTCAGTAGGAAAGTCATCTAGAAATGGGGAATATTCCAGCAAGCCATGGTTGATGACCGGAAGGTATTTACCAGCAAACACGAGCGGAGGTAATCAATCAAAACTGAGTTCGGTGGAGATGATCTCACCATCATCTATTGTGAGATCAGAGAGTGAGGTCCTCATAATTTGCCCTGAAAGTAGTGTATCCCTAAACGAAATAGTTAATGATCATTATCCCTCTTAAATGGCTATAGTTAGGGATATACCCTATTTTCAGACACACTCAAATGCCAACCAAAGTTAAATCGAAGACTTGAACAGGTCTCTACTTCTTTCAGTTGGACCCTGGGAAGGTTGCCATGACTGGCTTGCTGAAAATCCCTCACTCCACCCACTTCTCCGACCCATTTCTTCGGATGGAAACCAAAGATCTGCTTGAAACAGCAGAGCAATTCTCTGAATGGTTGTATCCCCACCAAATGGATAGTTTTAGATCCCTTCCATCCACGAACATATCCACGAGCACGATAGTCAGTATTCACATAGACAATCTTCCACATATAAGTATCCCCAAAATCTCATCAACATGATAGGTCATTACAGGAATGGTACTGATTTCTTTAGGTTTTGCTGGTTAGAATATCCACAACTACTTATGCTAGTTTTTGTGGTCACTTGATAAAATGCCCTATGTTTGCTGCTTAGGATCCTCATATATATATATATATACATACACACACACATGTATGGACTACATAGATCTACATAGATATAACTTCCGGCAAGAGTCGAGAGAAGCCCATTGAAAGATATCTCAAAATCAGAATCCCATGAAAAGCTGGTGAGTTTTGCTCAAACTCCCCCTGTGGTTCCTCGGTGTTGTCACGTGTTGTCGGCCTCAATGGCCATGGATCGGATCTCCTCCTTGGTCTGTGGAAGTTGCGAGGCTCTCATCTTGCCTGGAAGGACGTCGGAACTTGCACGACCCATGCGGAAACCAGACAAATGGGCGACACATTTCTGGCTCTTTGGGTCCAAGAAGTCACAGATGTATAGCAAACTTTGAGAATTGTTTTTTGAAACAACCATAGTGGCGATGTTTCTCACAACCATAGAAACAACCATAGATGAACCAACCAGTTTTGTGCTTCTTCATCACGGATCATCCCAGTGGACCAGCGATAGATTCATCGGTGTCAAAATGGCTACCCGGCCTGGTCAACATACAAAAAGCGATGGAACTTTTTGGAAAATTGCCTTCTTTAATAGGTGAATCAGCTAGAAATGGCCATTTTCAATAGCAATGTTGAATTGCCAATCGTGTCTATGTCTAGCAATTTGAAGCAACATATTTTGGGTCTAGTGATCTCACCAACAAATATTTGGATGGATTGTTGAGGCCCCCTGAGATAAGCTAGAGCTGTTTTTGGCTTTGGAGGTTCCAACCAATGGCCGGCCCATGAACCAATCTATTGCGCAGCCCAAGAACAAGTCAGAGGTCACGATAGTGAACTGCCAAACGCGACCCAAACCCTTACATCTCCAAACCACCAAGAGGATTCCATAAAAACTTCACCTTATGGATTGGTTTTCGGGAAAATCGAAACCGGAAACCCCCATATGTCATGGGAAAATTCATGGTTTCCGGCTTCGATGTTCCCTTGAACCACCCCGTTGAACTACTGTGAACTCACTTCCGGTTCCGAAATTCTTTGCATCGTCCAGGCACGGACCAATTGTCGAAGCCACTGCTCCACCTCCTGCGCTTCTTGGAAATTCGCCAACTTCCTCTCCTTTTCCTGGGCTTAGTTGTAAATGGAGGTTTAAGTGGGAAAAACATCGAAATACTGGCAAACTACTGGGATTTAACGGTTTCTTATATAGTGTGATAAGGATAATCATGGGATACTAATGGAATACAAATAGGATAATAATGGATTTACCCTCTGGTAATTTAACAGTTTGCTATGGATAATAGCCCATTTATGTGGAGAATCTACCTATTAAAAAAATGCTGTTCAATAATAGCTATGTTAGTTTACCAGATGGTAGTCGGCTTAGCGAGGGCAGAGATCTGATGATAGACAGGCGGTGACTGAACGTGCCAGCTTTGAAAATGGAAGAACTGAGGGCCGGACTGCTCCATTTCAGGACAAATCATATGATATTCTCATAAACAATCTTCCTCCATAAATTTCTCCAGAGGATCTAACCAATGAAAGAATAGTCTGATAACCGCTTCCACCATTCATCTAGAGGTGTTGAGCCCCAGTTGAACACCGGCAACACCTTCGCACATCAAGCATCGCTCTGCAGCAGTTCCACAAAGCGCTTGATGCGGGCTGCACCCCATTGACCCCACCAGCGTTGACGCAACACACCGACCTCAACGATGTTGAACGACTGGTGAACGACTGGGGGATAGCTGTGCGCTTTTGGATAACCTGTATAGATAGCTCTAGCAACTCCCGAAATGAAAAACCTTGAAAGAAAAATCTTCATGATCTATCTGTCTATATCTGTCTACAACAAATGACCTGCCTATAGTTTATAGTCTTGTTTAATCTGATTTTGGGGTGGTCATGGTTTGTAGGGTCTCCTCTCTCATCAACTGTTGATGGGAGAGAAATCTCTACCTAGCAGTAACAAAGTGTTGAAGGGGTTGCGGGAGTACCTGCTCAAAAATGTCAAACACCTGCAACTGCCGTGCGAAAAAAGAAAGGAATGGTTCGCCCCATCCATCGACTTTCTTGACAAGCCTCCAAACAACGTACAACTCTTGGACTCTTGGAAACCCAAGCAAGAAAGATAAAGATAGTCAGATCTTCCCAATCCACCAAATTGTTGAACAAAATCGGACGTCACGCAGAGAACAGACATCATTCGACCCCAAGCCGCCTCGTTCTCGATAATCTCTAGACACTTGCGAATCTGGCTGCAGAGTTGCAGGACGCGCAGTTCGTAGTCCTCGCTCAGCCGCGACCTGCAGGAATCCAGTGGAAAAAGTGAGTCTCTAAGATTCTCTAAGGTTTCCTCAATTTGTGCCTCAAAACAGTGATCTATGTATATATATATAAAGTATATATATAATATATATATATAATATATATATATATAATATATAATATATATAATATATAATATATATAATATATAATATATATAATATATAATATATATATAATATAATATATATATATAATATAATATATATATAATATAATATATATATAATATAATATATATATATATATAGTATATATAATATATAACATATATATAATATATATAACATATATATAATATATATAACATATATATAATATATAACATATATATATACATCATCTCCCAACCACCAACTTCCCAGTCTTTCCCTTGCTGAAACCATCCATTCCCCCACACCTGGCAGTGACGTGGGCGATTTTTCCCAGGTACCCCGCAGACTCCTCCAACAAGTCCCAGGGTAGCTCCATGTTGGCATCCGACACTGCTAGGGAGACCTGCAATCCTGAGCTCCATGATACATCAAGTAATCTCATCCCCCATTCATATTAAAACAACCCTCATTCTATGGTCCCAAAGATGTGGATTCATCCCCTAAAGCATGGTTTCTGGAGGCAGTTTTGTATTAGGGGGAAGGGATAAGTGTGTGAACCATTACATTACTGAATTGTACTATATGATTGAAAAGAACCTCGATGGGTTAAAGCGATCATAATTGGACGCTTTGAACTGAGTGTCAGATTCTCTTTCTTCGTGGGCGGTTACTAAACCATATCAAACATCAGTAACACTCAAATCCACCGTTCTTGATGCGTTAAGCAATGGGACGCACCCTGCAGAAAATAATGTTGAAAACGCATCAAGCAGGATTCAATATGGTTTCATCTGTCTTCACCGGTTTGCGAATATTGATAACAAACCATCTATAACTATCCCATATATTCCGGGCTTGCTCCATGACTCAACCCATTCCCAACAGGGGTTGGTGAAATGTCCCACTTGAACATCATCCAAAGATGGACCATCTCCAGTAGAAAATCCTCCAACAATTTCCACTCTCCCCAATGGAACCTGTCAGTACAAGATCTCATCTGCGTAGATGATGTTCATTCGTGTTCCTCTTATTTTACTTTTGAAATGTCGATTTCCCAGCCCGAGGGTCCCAACCTCTGGTTGGAAGCATCAAAAAATCGAGAAATTCATCAACCACTACCACTACCACCCCCTTGAATTCCCAATCTGGCGTATTGATGGTTTATATCATTTGCGTTTTCCAATTCACATCCCCATGTTATGGCTGAGTAAAAGCCTCATTTTTTGAAATAGAATCCACACCAATATACCCATCCATCCCCTTAACCACCAGTTTCCCTTAGCCCAACCGCCCTACACCCAGCGTCGGTTGGCATGTGAGTCTGGGTGGGGATCGCTGATGCGTCCCAGGTGTTTGAAGATCTGCATCTCATCCTCCTCGTATTTGGCGTCGGTGCCCACGGCACTCACCAGGGCCGCCACCCCGCGGTAGTCACGGTTCATCCAGCGCAGCATCATCACCTGCAGCTGCGGGAAACCCTGTGATCCTGGAAAAAAAAAACGAAGAAAATCAGATGAGAAATCTATGTATGATGTATAAATCTAGAACTATGTATCTAAAATCTGTATATATATATATATGTATATATATATATATATGTATATATATATAATATGATGATTTATGCTGTATATGTATGCGTATCTCATAGTCCATTTTGGTACCTGAAGCCTGTTTTACTGTACCCCACTTGGAAAGTCAATGGTAGCTCTGGGTCAAACCTATTTGCAACTTTCATCACCCCTGTTGGATGACTGGCCGTCGCCGGAAATTAGCGGCTCTGGGCTGAGACCATACCTATCCGCGCATAAGAGAAGCTGAGCAGCTCAATGACATTGCTCTGTGATTTTGGATGTTTGGAGGAGAAATATATTCAGGAAACAAGCAAAGTGCTCATGAAAATTCACTAAACAAAACGTCTCATTGTCTTCAATGGTGCTTCAACATCTCATCTTACCTAGGGGATTAGGATTCTTCGGACATCAAAAGCACCTATGTTGAGACAAAAACATAGTGGAAAATGTGGCACCTCGATGCACCCCTCCACTCTTCCTCATCGTGAATAATCTATAATGTGGGCAACCCAATAATAAACCTATCGTTTGGGGATGGTCTGTACAACCCATTTCTAGTGATTTTGGGGATGGTTTATGGCATTTGGTTGACCACATTAGTTACAGAACATGAATTCTGGGCTCACGACCTTCCCCAGATTTTTCTCTGGCAGGCGATCAGGCCAGGTGACATATAGCGCCGAGGCCAGGGTAGGCGTTTGCAGGAAGGACCGTGAGGCATGCACCGGATAGAGGAAGGTCTTGTTCTTGGCGCGACCCCACCTCGAGCGCCACTGGAAGGCCCCCCTTGTTGGGGGGAAAAAGAATAGGTCCGACATTTCTTGAGGGTGCAGGGTGAAGCAAATTGCTACACGTGGTTAAAATACGTTAAAATCCTCAACTGAATCAAATTGAGAAGAACTGGTCGAAATCCCCCCTTCTGCTCAGATACTCATTTTGATCGATGAAATTTCCCCCCTTTTTTGGCGCTTCAATCCACCACCTGCCACCTTCGCTCAATTCCAAGAAGCCAATCAGAGTTGCCACGCTCCAAGACCAGTTCAGTGGAGAAGGGATCCGACCCCACGTGCGGACGGTGCACCTGGGACGCTTGGAGGAGTGGATGAATTACCTGCTTTAATGGGATTTAATGGTTTTCTTTCATGGGATTTTATGGGATTTAATGAAATTTGCTTGGCTAAATATTGTTTTAATTGGATTTAATGATGATTTTAATGGTTTAATTTAATAGTGATAATCTTGGGATAATAATGGGATAATAATGGGATATTAATGGGATATTAATGGATTTACCCTCTGGCAATCAAAGATGGCAATTGAAAAATCCCCTATAAATGGAGGTTTCTACCTGGGAAAAATCATCTATAAATGGGTGAGGTACCATTGCCAACATATTTTTGATCAGTGTGAAAATTGGGTGCCCTCTTATCTCGTGGTTTGCCATTATCATGCATCATCTTCATCTTCACCATCTTCACCATCATCATCATCATCATCATCATCATCATCATCATCATCATCATCCAACTTAAGATCCTGCTTATACACCTCCGGATAACACCGTGTAATTCTCAGAGGGTAGACTTGCTGGATGAGGTGTTGTTTGATGACCTGTTCTATTGCAGGGTTCCCAACACCTTTCTAGGGCCAAACGTCATATTTTGGGGGTCAACCACTACCTACAGCACACAAAGAAAAAGGTAGGGGCACAGTGTCGTTAAGACCTGCGATCCTTCAAACAGTTGCAAACAGTTGCCCCTAATAAGAAAGCTCGGTCTCCGCATCAAAAAAGAATCTTGAACCCTGGATCATTAGGGAGAAAGTCAGGAGTTCCTTCCAGAAAAGCAGTCCATCCAAATCCATACGTCCGCATGCCACCCCCCTGGACCTTGATGTTGGGCAACAGCGCAAAGTATTGCTGGTTGGAGGTTTGTAGCAACAAGGAGTGCGGCATAGGTTCAAGCAACTTGGCAGCCTGTCATTGGTGAAACTGGGTGGCTACTATGGGTACCCCAGCTGATTGAGCCATTGGGTACCAATCAGCAATTAAACATGTTAAAACCAAAAAAATACCGCTTTTAATGACTTGGTTACACACCAATGCCAAATAAGTACAGCAAAATATCAACATATCCCTATTCAATCACATTCAATTGGTATTTTTGACATTTACGTCCTCATAAAATCTATATAAAATCATATAACATCTACATATTTCTTGCTTAAATCCCCCTTTACCTCGCCAGTATAGCATGACATTATCTCACTGCTGGTTGAATCCCAATTGTTGATGGCAAACTCCCCACCGTATCCCAATGTTTGGTGCTTAAAATCCCATGAAATCCCACTAAATCCCACTAAATCTGATGATACCTGGGATGTTATATTATTAATTATTATTATATAATAGTACATCCCCATTTTCGCTAAAATCCCCAAGGCATGGCCAGCTTCCCGCAACGTTTCCCCCGGTTCCGCCTGCGTCCGTGCGAAACTGGGCGGCCCCAACGGCACCGACAATTCGGCGTGGTCCAGGCTCCAAAGGCCGCGGCTGCCGTCGGCGGCACGCTTCACGGTGAAGGACAACAACCTGTTAGGCAATGCAGATTTCAGGGTTATGAAAGTGGGCTAGTGTGTCTTTTACTCTGGACAGAGAAATAGATAGATAGATGGATGGATAGATAGATCGATAGACAGATAGATGGATGGGATGGGATGGGATGGGATAGAATGTTATAGAATACTGTACAAGATTGCAGAATATGATAGCCAGGAGAATAAATATACATTAGACATCTTACGAATAGTTGCATATAAATATATAATAAACATATTACATTGTGGCTAGTAACTAGGTCATAAATATAGAGAACCATATATACACATACATCATATATCTAAGGAATGTAAGGTTACATGACATCTATATAGCCACATATTATTGCAGAGGTATAAGTGCTATAATATCTGATGCAACCAACAAGCTTCGTTGGAAGATTGAAAAATTATGCGACCCCAGAGCGAGGAAGATCATCAGGAACGGGTTTCAACTTGGACCCCCAAACTGTCTAAACAAGAAGAAGGGGACCCCATCTCAGTTGCACTTTTGAAATGATCAAAGTCGAACATTGAAAAGATATCTAAGCCTGGTTGGGGGGACCTCATACCTCTGTTTCAGTGCTATGGGGTTTCCTTTTGAAGGCCCAACAGATCATACATGGGAAGCGAATGAATGTTTGGGTCTTTCCTGTTGAAGACCTTAGCTGGGTATGGTCAAAAACGGAGGAATGCCTTCAAGATCCAACAGTTTCCATCGGAGAAACTGAGGTTCCCAGAGATGTAAACAGAGAGAGATAGCACCAAGGCTTACCCATCTAAATTATGAAGAAAAATGCTGAAAGAAACTGGCTCTGACTTGTCATGTGCAGCTATCTCAAACAAACTTAAACGAAATTAAACAAAATGCAACTATGATCAACCAAGTCAAAACATTTTTTTTAACAGCTGCTGCTCAACTTTTGGCACCCAAGCAAAGACAAAGTTTTTTTCACATACGCATACACACCAGGGCCACCAAACAAAATTCTGCCAATCCCATCCAACTCAGACATCCAACTTCTGTCCAACTGCAAGCCAGCAACAGCCGCGGCATTTCCACGAAATGGATGGGCGGATCGTATCCATTGGTCGCACCCGGGTCTCTTGGGTCTTGCTCCGTCCACGCTAAGATGAAGGACAGATTCTCCAAACGGACCAACGTGCGCGCCATGCTGTGCAAAGGCGTTCCCTCCTGATGTCAAGATCATCATGGTGACATGGCTGTGCTCACCAACCCATATGAACCCAAAAATCTCAACTTATGATCCTGTGTGAGAAAGGAGAAAGCACCAAACACCCTTTGAGGGAACAACCCACCTCGGACCTTGCATCACAAAAACAAACACTGGTGTCCGACTTGATAAATAGAAAAACTCCAAACATGCGCGCCAAGTTTCTTTGGCATACAACAGATTCAGCAAGAACCAGGGTTTTCTTCCTGCCGCCTTCCAACGTTTCCGCACCAGCGCGCACCAACCGCGGTGCCCAGTGCTGGGAACCTTCTTCACCTTGATCAGCTTGATCTCGAGGATGTGGTCTGGATCTCGTTCCTCGGGGAAGTGAGCACTTGGAATCCCATTGACCCCATGGGTAGCTACACCCCAGGTTGGGGGGCGAAATTGGGTAGATAAAGAGGCAAAATGACTAGCTTCCCCCCCTTGTGGCTATCATTTACCGGTGGATCAATTGCCATTTGAAGTTTGAAGCAGCAAATTCCCGGTTTTGGTGTATGTCTGAAAAATGGGAAACTGTTCTCCCTGGTAAACCAAGAAAAAACACTTGGAGCAAGGATCATCGAAACATATTCAACCTTTTCAACCACTCAAATGCCAAGTCGCACCTGATTCTTACAACAGGCAGGAGTGGTTAACGTGGTTATTGGTGTCAAATTCATTCGAAGCACCTACTCCCACACCTCTAATCCTCTTCTGGTCATGCTTGCCATCCATGGCACTGCGGGTCGTTCGAACTTCCCCACAGCGAGACTCTACATATTGAAGCCTAGCCCCAGCAACATCCAAAAATTGCACAAGAATCCTGGTGTTCAATCCTTGGATCCTTTCCTCCATTCTCCCGCTTTCTTGGCGTTCAAGATTGTGTGTTTCATGTTCTTTGGGGTCACTGAGAAAGTCGTCTATACTGGGATTCCGCGAATGGATTGTGAAAATGCCCTATATATATATATATCTATCGGTTAGCAAGTATAATCCCCAAAATCATCAACAAACCATCATTTGTCAGTTGTATCCGCTGATATCCTCATGTTTTCATGGTTAAGATATGTTAAAATATGTTAAAAGTCCCATTAAATCACTGTATAATCATCAACCAACGCATCATCCCCAATTTATGTTGGCTAAGCATCCTCTTCCCCTTCCAAGGTCTTTGGATATCCCCGGATGGCTCTCCAGGGCGACTCATTCTCCTTCGCCAGGGAGGTGTTTGCTTCAGAATTGATTGGGATATTTTGGGGATTTTTATGGTGTGAATTATGGGTCCACATGAAAACTTATCTTCAAAAACATAGACACATAACGGGAATCTAATCAAAACCTGTCATTGCAAGGGTGCAGCAAAATCAGGCACCTGCCAACTTCAACAGCTGTTCCTGGTACATGAAATACTTCTCAAGCAGCCCTTCGGGAAGTAGGCCTGGACTTTGTCACACGCGACGTTTGGGCGCAGGGGCCGGTCATGAATCTGTCAAGATCCATGGAAACATCCTCGGAATATCATGGAATATCAAAAGATATCAAAACCTCATTACTTTTTGCGGAATTTGGGGATCATTGCCTCGGTTTCACGTCCAATGCTACCAATGTGTGGCACGGTCACGAAAATGTCAGCCATTGCTTTTTGCGAGGTCGAATCTTCCAGGAGCTCTCGCAGGTTGTGAAGCTTTGCTGTACATAGTATAGAGATATATGATGTATCATATCTGTACAAGTCGGCTTGCGCGACCAAGAATGGAGCAAAAATCCACTGATGGGCACCTACTAGCGAGAGTCGGATTATGAAAGTGTTGTAGGCTGCAACAGCCATAAAACGGATTTCCATTAGTAATAAGTTGGAGAAGTTAAAACACAGTAGCTGGCAGGTGCTCATCAATGCGTTCAAGTCATTGAAACCTAATTCGACGTCAGCAGAAAGGTTCAAAAGTCCGTTCAACGTGCGGAGATTGCCCTGACAAAGTGCTGAACGTCCATAGCTGATGCATCACTCATGGATGCCCTCTGTGCGGAGGTGGAGGATGGCCATGAGGTCCATGTGGAGGTGGAGGATGGCCATGAGGCCCACCATGAGGTCCAACGTGATGTGGTTGTCCATGAGGTGGACCACCAGGATGTCCACCCCGCAATGCCTTCAGCTTTGGCCACGCACTTTTCACATCCGTGCCATTGGCCGCTGCAACCTCATCAGCCGGTGGAGTTTCAGTGGCAAACTCTTGGTCCAGTTTTCGCCCATGTGGTCCTCCGTGTCCACCAGGTCCATGAGGAGGTGGATGGCCATGTGGTCCATGTGGTGGGGGATGGCCATGTGGTCCATGTGGAGGTGGTGGTCCAAATGGAGGAGGAGGAGGATAGCCATGCTGGGCATATGGAGCTGAGGGATAGCCATATCCATGTGGTCCGTATGCAGGTGGAGGATAGAATGGAGGTGGAAACCCACCGTAAGGCACAGGACCATGAGGCCCACCATGAGGCCCACCATGAGGCCCACCATGAGGCCAACCATGAGGTCCACCATGAGGCCCACCATGAGGCCCACCATGCGGTCCACGATGAGGTCCACCACCACCAGGATGTCCACCCCGCAAAGCCTTCAGCTTTGGCCAGGCGCTTTCCACATCCGTCCCGTTGGCCGCTGCAACCTCAGGTGCTGTGCCCGGGGGCGCTGCACCCTGAGGTGGAGCCTGCAAGGACTGAAGCTCTCCGCCAGTGGGACCATCAGCAGGCACTGGAGTCCGTGAGTCTTCACCCTGCACCGTGTCAAGGCACACAAGTGCCGCGGCAAAGCATGCCAAACACTGCAGCTTCATCGGTGGCCAGCACTAGGACACCCAGGGTGCTCAGCAAAGAATGCTGGAGCCCAAAATCAGAACGCAAGATGTCTGCACGGACAACCCAAAGGACATGTGGAACCAGCAAAACAAGGAAATATGAAGGCGATGTAATGGCATCCTACCAGTGTGGCAGGCTTCAGCATGTATGCTTGATTTGACGCATCCAGTCGGAAATTAATTCTTCAAACTCCATTCTTCAGGGTTCTCTCTTGAGTTTTGAGGGGATATGTGAGGAAAGTCCTGGCTCACTCTGCCACATATTTCAACCAATATTGGAAACTGCTCTGCCCACCGCCCCTGCCGACCGGTTCCAGCAAGCCTTTCAAGAAGCGCTTGGGCAGATACTGCTCGCCCTCCTTCTGGGATCGTTCCCATACCTGTCACCAACACATAGCAAATCCATGTCCAAGGCACGATTTCACATTGGAGAAGCCGGGACACTCGGAAATCGGGGATGGCTGGATTTTGCAACCGCCGAAGCAACCACAATCACAACCACTTCTGAAGGGTATCACTGTAGATGCAATTCACCGTGAGGGTGCTTTCCATCAACGTGGTTGCCATCCGAACTTACCAGCAGCATGGGATTGTCATTTATCTAGATTTGGTCTCATCGCACATTCTCATGCTGGTTCAATCCCCCAGTATTTGCTGGTCACATCACCAGGTGGGCGTGTCTGAAAATAAGGTGCCTCCAAAATCCTCTCGCCATTCATCATCATTTTCCCTGTTAGAATTGCCATTTGGGCGCTATAGCCGTGCTATACCCCATCTTCAGACACGCCCAAATCATATGAAGTTGGTTGTATATTCCATGATATGCCCAGCAGGTCCCATTAAATCCCTATTGTTCATGCTTAAATCCCCATAGAATCCACATTGAATCCCATAAAATCCCCCTGAAATCCTTGAGGGTTAAACCGCTGAACCCTTCATGGATCCAAGTCGCCGTCCTTTCCTTCCTTTCCTGCTCTGTCTCATCATCACTGGGCTCACCGTCCGACCATTCCTCTGAGTCATCCAACCTTAGAACAGAGTTGTCTCCCAGGTTTCTGGAAGTTTGGAAGACTGGGATGATCAATTGTCATTTCAGGTACCTAAATTGGAGATACCTCCCCATATGCAAGGGTTGAATTTCAGGGGATATGCCCCCAACAGGTATGGCATTAACAACCAATGGTTGGGTTTAAAGGAAAATCGTCACCGGAAACTGGCTGGTTTTACCCCCCAACTGCAGAGATTTCCTGCGGATTTCCCCCCAGTCTGGCAGACAACCACCAAACACTATTGTAGATCAATATTAATTTGTGAATGAAGCACGCCAAGCAGGCTTCACTCATGGCTGACTTCGGCAATCAACGGGAAAGTGGAAAGTAGATCAATATTACTGACAACCAACAAACAACGAACCAACAACCAACAATGACATTGTTCCGGATCACTATCTTTGGCCAAAAACAGCAGCAATGCACCTGCAGTTTAATATCGGATGTGCGCAAATTCGGGGAGCAGATGGGGAATCTAATAAGATCGGGCGAACTTGATTGAGAAATCCAATGCACCAAGCAAGCATGAAGGATTGTATGAAAGTAGGGTGTATCCGAAATCTACAACATGTTTTGTTCTTTCAAAAGGGATTGTTGTATGTATATACCCGAGCATGGGACGACCAAGACCGCGCACCACTAACAACAACCCGACCATCCGCTCGAAGATCTCGAAGGTGGTTGTTTTCGTCCATTTAAAGCCAGATGATTTGCTCACACACCACTGGCAAACAAAAAACCAGGAGAATTGCACAGGAAATAGAATCGTGACGTACAGCAAAACTCAAGGTAGCCCCCCACAAGCTACCTTTCGTGATAGCATGATCCTCATCCCTATCATTGGCTTACCACGTCTGTCAGCATAAAAAGGTCATGAGCTCTGTTCAAACGAGAGACAACCCAATGCGTATGATTCACAAGGAGGCTTTATCAGATTATCCAACTGGCCACTTGATGGCAAAAATGATGGTATGATGATGACAATATGATGATCAATCCATTCGTCGATTCATGCTGGTGAATCCTCATTTTGCTCAGTTCACAAGTTCATATCGTCATGGCTCAAAACCCAATCAATACCCTGTGTTTCACACCAAAGTAGCTGGTAAATGAATGGTCATTAATAGGTGTTGATCCATCCCCGTATAATTAACTCGACGAGAGCTTGGCAACATCATATGTATAGATAGATAGATAGATAGATAGATAGATAGATAGATAGGTAGATAGATAGATAGATAGATAAATAGATAGATAGATAGATAGATAGATAGGTAGATAGATAGGTAGATAGGTAGGTAGGTAGGTAGATAGGTAGATAGGTAGATAGGTAGATAGATAGATAGATAGAGATATAGAGATATAGATATAGCTATAGGCTATAGCTATATTATTCTTGGACCAACCCCAGTTGCACCCAGCCAACTTCCCAAGAGTTTTTCCATGGCCACGGCACGGATCCGCTTTGCCGGAGCCAGCCCCCGCGCTGCCGTCGCTGTGCACATCCTTCACGATGGTGCGCGACATCACCTGGAACTGATGGCAGTCCCCCAACTGATGATTTAGACAATTTATTGGGATTGTAGTGGGATTAAATTGGAACTTAGTGGGATTCAATTGGAACTTAATGCAAATTCATGGAACTCAAGGGGGAGAATTCATGGGAATTCGTGGGAATTCATGGAACTTCATCGGATTTGAGACGAATTGTGAAGGGATTCATCCCAATTGGAGTGAGGTTCCATCAACTATATAAGTAAATCGATTACATAGAACTATATGAAATTCTCCAACTGGAGCACAACCCCATCCCTTGATCATATTAAATACCACATGGTATCCCAAGTCATGAATACATCCTATACTAAACTATGGAACTTGGGGGGATTTTAATGTTAGGGGAAAAGAGATGAACAGCGATGAACGATTTCCAGTCAGGTGGAATAAATATCCAGCTAGGGATCTCTTATGAATCCCCGAATTGTCAAAGGCCTGTAGGGTTTTTGGAGCCCTAAACACGACAAGTAAGAGGAAGATCTGATGGATTAGACTCTGAGGATGTGATGTTCATATCATAAGTTCTTATCTGTCCTCTTTGGCCTCTGCGCTCAAGCGCTAAATCTTATGGAAGATCTCATGTTTAGAGGAAAAATCATATTGATCAAACTCTTAGTGAATGTGCAATTCTAGCCTCTGCAGCTCTTTTTCAAGTCTGCTGAAACTTATAGTGAAAAAAGTGATTTTCTACCCGGTGTTTCACGGGAAAATACACGAACATCATCGAACATCTCCTGTAAATGGTTAGATGTATATCATATATATATTATGTATTATATTATTTCATTGCATCCCTATCAAATCCCCATTGTTGCTGGTTAAATCCCATGAAATTCAAATCCTCGTTGTTGCCGGTTGAATCCCATGAGATCCTCCATTTTCAGACACACCAATCTGACATAGTCCCAGAGACCACGGACGGTGGCTTGTCTTGTAAGTTCCTCAGGCCGTTTTGGCGAGAGAGAAGCCAGCCACGATGGAAATCTCCAAAAATAGCAACGCCCCCAAGACTAGAAAAACTTGGAAAGCCTGGAATTGTACCAGCTAAAAGTATCTAAATATCATCCACTTCATCCTGCAAAAGCTGTTCCATCTTTTTTCAGCACCCCAGTCGTGTATACTCCGTTGTTCGACCCAATCATAGGTGATGTTGTGACAAATCCCAGGCTATTCATCCCTCTTGGGATCAGTGGATCAACCGAAAATGTTGAGTGACATGGAGCTCAACACTTTTTTGTGGTTTTGCATGCTGACTAGACAGTGGTTGGAAGGTCTTGACCATCTGGGGTCTCAGATGGCTTTGTCTGAACAGCTTGAGAAAAACCTTCAAATCGGGTCAAAGACCGCATTGTCCCAGCAGAATTGCACTTTCTTTTAGGTATCTCCCGTCTTTGGACAAGCCGAGATGGTTGCCTTCCTGCTTTCAAGAAACAGATCCGGAGCTCCGGCTTCATATCTTCCCCAATCCTCACCCATGGCGATGGCCGGACATCGCAAGGGGTGGCGAACAAAGAACACAGAAGCAGTCATCTTCAAACAATGTTTACCTTTGAAGCATCCAATTTGGGGGATTCTTTACGATTTTTTCATGTTTCATTCATGTGTGTATCTTTTTCACCGCTGGGATCTGAAATGTTGGGAGCCATCCCCATGTTTGCACCCCATTTTTCTAGGTGAAGGTGCCAGCCACTTGTTAAAAAACCGAGTCACAGGCCAGGGATCGTCGCGATCGTTGGGGGTGGGCTGCTTCTCTGCCAAGCAGTAGCGCGCATTGGTGGTGTACTCCAGGGACCTTTAAAAACGGGAGATGATCAGATGCAGATGGGTCCAATTGATTGCTTTCCCAAGTTTCCATAGTAAAATACGATTGCAAAATAGGTTCTGAAATAAGTAAGTTTGGGTCATTATTGGGCTAAAATGTTGTGCCATAACAAGATGGAGTTCAAAATTGGTTTGTGCGATACGAAAAAATTGGGGGCACTAGAGGCTAGAATGAATCTCTCAGGTTGCTCCCAGCATGCTACAATCTGTTCCCGGTTGTTTTCAGATGCAAAATGTCCGGCCACCAACGGCACCAACCGATACCTGTAGTGCTGATGTCCATAGGAATCGATCTTGAAGATTTGCACCGCGCGGAGGTCGCGGAAGATCATGACTTCCTTCCACACCTTCCCTCGAACCTGTCGCCACCCAGGGCACAGGAAGGTACAGGTGATGGAAAAGGTCATGCTCTAGCAATTGAACATCGGAAAATCTTCCATTTGCAGATGTCTACAACCAAAAAATTGGGATTTCCATGCAAGGTTGAATTAGAGGATAGATCTTCTAGGAGGATCCCAAGCAATAAACCTGTCCAACTGCACGCCTGGGTGTGTGCTAAAACCGCATGTGTTCCATCGAAGTTTCAAGATATTGATGGTAAATCCGTCATTCTTCTTATCTCTGGCCAAACACATATAATGGATCAAATATATAATAATAATCCCAAAGATTTTCCCAGTTGGTACCATTAAACAAAGTTGTTGGTTCCATGATTTATGGGTTCAATCCAGTGCTGTAGCCCTCGGTCCAGCTCACCTTTGGGTGCACCGCTGCCAACACGATAACCGACGCGCTGGGGTCCGTCTCTTCCAACAAGAAGAACAAAATGTTCTGCGGCACCGCCGGGGGCACGAAAAACTTCAGCCTCCCAGGGCCACAACGACGTCATCCATGGCACAAAGATTGCTACAACTGCCAACCACAAAAACACGGAAAAATGTGGATATAGTTGAAGAATACTGGCTAGTACTGCTTGTGTGGCTAGTCTGTGAGGATTTTTATCAGCCGAAATGTACTCCCTAGATGGGTAAGTTGGCTTATGGCCAGCAATTGGAGGGCCCATCTGGCAGGTGGGACCCCGTAGGGCTTCACTTCATGCCTAAGCTGATATGTCCACAAAAAAGTTGGCTTTTAGTGATCACTTTAGTGTGCGAGATCAATTGTTAAACATAAACATGTTTTGTTCTGGAATCTTTGCTCCGGTTTTCTAATAGGGTCCCCAAGCTTAAGGAAAAGAATGTAGTAGTTGCCAAAATGAAAAACACCACAGAGTAAAAATGCGAACCAGCGAAATGATGTTTACCAGAGAAAGAGTTGAAGCCAAAATAGGACCCAATGATGGATGTATGGGCCGACAGCATAGATCAAAGATAGACATGGGAAACAGAGCCAGCCATTCCAAAAAATTGTCAATTGGGCCCAATATCATCCTACAAACCAGTAGGTGTTTATTACGTGCACGCATTTGTAGGCTACGGGCCTTTTCTTGCAAACAATGAGGATGTGATTTCATCGCGCAAACGCAGTTGTTGAAGACAGGATCCCCAAAATCACAGATTAGACACTTGGACAATGGGAATCATCATGCCAGGTCAGAGTTCAAAATATGGGTGTGTCTGAAAATGAGGCATTTAACATGATTTATATAACCCACATTTCATGGCCATGTTCATGGGAAAATGATGTGCTCCCCGTGGCTTTTTGGGGTTGACCAAACCCGAGGCTCGCAACCTGACCGGTTCGAAGAGTTGTGGTACCCACGCTTCGTGCTCTTCAAAATCCTTCCAGGTCCCTGAACCCGCTGCGTTGAGTCACATAATCCCCCAAGAATCTGAGTGAATTCATGGGATCAGTGCTGAGAGAACAAAAAACATGCATGAAACCACCAAAGATCCACATTTCTTTGTCATATCCGCCATCTTTTGTTAAGTATTTCCGCCAAATGTTGGGGGCCCTAAATCCCTTCAACCCCTGAGTCTGGTCAAGTCCTCCATGTCGTACAAACGCACATAGTCCCCAGTGAAGGGCAGGTTGCCCGCCGCAACTCCTCGACGACTTGAGAAGAGGTGGACCAGAGGAAGTCCCCATTCTTAATGCCAATGCATATGAACTCAGGTAGCTGACACCAAAGTTCCGTGGTTTGGCAGAAGCGTTCACCTACCATTTTTTGATGACCTCGGTTTTTGAAACGCCCTGAGATGTCGCATCGAGCACCTCAGACCTCACTCAGAAAGCACCCCCGTGGCGTTCGTGGCACCGGGCCTTCCCAGCGCGTGATTCGGTAGGGTTGCGACCTGGGTGCACCAATATCCAGCCAAATTTTCGGTGGTTTTGGGGGGTGTCCAAACAAAGCTCCTCAAAGCTACCACCTGTTGATTATGAACGTTCCAAGTTTAGCAGAGTGTCATCTGGATTGTCAAACAAGGTCAAACCTGTGCGAGTTGCTGACTTTAGTCCATCTTTGATGCCTGAGGCTCACCTGTCCCCTCCGGTAATCAAACATGGCACTTGAAAATCCGCGATTGATAGAAAATCCTCCGAGCTAGAAACCGCCATTTAGGCCGGAGATTTCCCAGCCAGGCACGTTCCGGGAGGGTAAATCCATTCATATTCCATTCTTATCCCATGATTATCCCTATTGAACCATGTAAAACACCTTTAAATCCCATCAAAACACCAATATATACAGAAACAAAATCAACCTTACACCAGTTACCCCGTCACCACCAGCAGCTGCCTGGGTGTCCCAACAGCAATTCCCTGACGCGAACCAGGTTCGTACTGAGAAGTGCAGCACACTGCACAGTTTCGGCCTGGCCGAATGGCAGGATATGGCTAGGATATGACCATCCCCTAATTCACCATAAATGGTGTTATTACCCTCTGGTAATTACACGTAGATATAGAAAATTGCCATAGAAATAGTGGATTTTCCCATTCCAAATGGTGATTTCCCATAGTTATGTTAGTTTACCAGAGGGTATGTTTTGTTGATTTTGTCCAGGCACATTTTTCAAGGCTTTCATCTTTGCGCACTGTCCCTTGCAGGAAAGCTACAGGAGGATTTTCCAACTGGGTGTCGGTCAAACATCGGGGGCACCTGGCGTCCAGCACCACTGGTCAGCACCTGGAGAGATAGATCCCGCAGTGTATGGCTTTGCTGAGCCACTTGGATTTTATGGGGATTTTACCATCAACAATAGGGATTTAATGGGACTTACTGGGGATATCATGGAATATACAACCAACTTCATATGATTTGGGTGTGTCTGAAAGTGGGTTCCAACCCCAAATAGCCAATCGAATAGGAAACATTGTGATTTACATTGATGAACCAGTGGATGGAAGGGTACCCTACGGGATTTTCAAATCCATATCAGTCAATTTGGGGCGAACAATCTGAGTCCTTTGCAACAGACACCATTTCGGTCATTTGGGACATCCTTCAGATAAGGACGACCTGTTTGAGCTGTAAATAGATTTTCCGCTTGAGAATGCCCCGCTCTCACCTCGCTCTGCTCATCTTCTGCATCTGACTAGATAATTAGATAAACCCAAACAAATCACATGTGTTCCATATTTTCCCTCTAGAACCCCAAAAAAAAACAACATTTTTTCCTGCAAAAACCTCAGCACCCTGGTAGTTTCAGGCCCCCGGTGCCTCTTTGAAGTCCGCATCATCACAGGTATCCGCTTCCAGAGGCGTGACGTGACGCCCTCGCACCGTGACCTGGCTCGAAGTTGGAGAAGTTGGCCACTCCAAAACCATGGGATTTTTTGGGGGATTCCACCAACCCCCACCCGCCCAAAAAGGGGTTTATGATATGACCATCTATTATTAGGGCATAATGGGATGTAAGTTTAGGCTGTTGAAAAGAAAAAACAGCTGGTTTCCTGGTAAATTGTTGATTTTCATCAGAAAACATGGGAATGCAACCCGTATTTATATACCAATCACTTGTTTCAAGAATTGGTTGGTGCTTCAGCCGCCCACCCCAAAAAATAAGCCTCAAGTTGGAGCCCATTTTTAGGAAACATCAAAAACATCGGAACTTGGGAGTTGGAATGTATTGTTTCTCATGGATGTTTTGGTAGCGAAGATCATTTCAATGTTTGCAGGATCCAGAAGTCTCAAATGAAATCACCCAACCTGCAGCAGCTGAATGTTCAGTTCAATCCAGGCATTGTCATTGCCTCAGCGGGGCCATCGATCAATGTGACCAACTGGGATGGCGATCCCATGGACGAATGGGTAGATTCTTGGGCTCCCAAATCGTAGAGAATGAATCCCTCCGGGTGAAGGATGGTGGATGCTTTAAAAGCGGTTCACAGCTGCCCAGGTCAATGACACATATAAATATTGACAAGTAGTCCAAAAAACAGCCAATCCACAGAGATTTCCTAGATGATTGCCATACTTCTTGATTCTGAGTTCTTGTGAGAGTCCCACCAATTGTGATGATCTCGCCATGTCTTTGGCATAAAACTCAATTGCACAATGTATGCCCCATGTTGATATCTCATGATGACTCCATATATTTGCAGCCAGCACTGCACCCTTGCCCATCCCCATCCAGGGCGGCCCTGACTGGCGGTCTGCGCCACTTCCCCACGCTCCGCGTCAGAGCGCTTGGGGCCGACAATAGCCTGGTGCCGTTGGGAAATCAGCCAGGAGAAAATATGAGAGAACTCTGGGGCGGATAGGGGGATTGCGTGAACATGCTCAATCTGAGGAGAAGTATCTAAACGAAAAAATGGATGCTTCATGATGTTTCAATGATTCGTGAAGCAGGTTTTACAATTCTTCATGGCGACAAGCCAACTGATTCGATTCCACACAAGTTTTGGGTTGTACCAGTTTTTGACCCTTCCCAACAGGTTGCCCAACCCTCACCAATGGCATGTTCACCCTGTTGAAACGCTAATTGTCAATTAAATCACCGAGCCACACCTACATAATTGAACACCACAAAAAAAACATAAAATCAGATATACTTAGATGACCCTTCAGCTGCCCCAACCCTGATCCCTCAACCCCCATCCCACAAACCCCCACCACCGACTGCTGATGCCCGAGCCGCATAGCGCCCTGCATTGCGGGCATCGCCCTTCACCACACCCCACTCGAAGAGCGCCGTGTCCACGGCACTGGAGGAGTCGATGGTCGAAAACCTGGCGCAACGCGTCTGTAGCCATGGTGGAGTTGACTCTGAGTGGGGTAAGAAAACTATGAAACCTCCGATTCTCGGGCATTAACGGCATTAACACCGAGGGCACCATTTTCAGGAAGGACCCATCATCCTTTGGTTCTTTGCGGCAATAGCAAGAAAATGGAAGGGGATGGAGGACTTGGGGGTGTCCTTGTTTGGGCAAGTTGTCGGCCACCAAGGAGTCATCCCCCTGTTGCTTTCATGCCAACTTTTGTTGGTGATGCTGGTGATATACAATGTTCTGTCGGCTGCCTGGGTGTCCATCCCATTGATAAGCAGCGATCCAACGCCATGACAGCGAATGTAAGTTTTTTCCGATTCCTGGTGACATGAGTTGCTCAAAATGTGATTCCTGACCAAATATAACACCCCCAAATTTGGTGCCCACAACAACCGTGAAACACAAACGAAAATCTACCAACCCCTCCTATCAAATGGACATCCGTAAAAATTGGGGGGACCACCACAAAAGAAGCATACATTGCTGCTGGTTCCGGCCCGCCCAACCACCCAAGTTCTGTATATACCAGGTCACGTGTCCAAGTGCGGATTCATCAAAATGGGAACTCTCAAAAGTTTTTGACACTGGCAAAAATGAGCTGCCAATCTGTGGGTTTCAAGGCCCAACTTTGCTGAAATCCCCAATTTCCTGTTTAAATCCCAATTTGTGTTGCGTCGATCCCCATTTTTCTCAAGGTCCAATCTTCTGTTTTTACTGGAAAAACATGGTGGGTGGAGAATCTCCCCATGTCATGTTACCGCCGAGGGGCTGCTGATGAACCTGCTGCAAAACCCGATTGAAGCGGCCGTACTCGCTGTTCTTGCGCTGCTTCTCGAACCAGCGCACCAGGCCACGCCTAGGGTGAGATAAGGCAGCGGCTGAGCCCAACTTTAAGGCAAGCCACATATATTGGAGACATGATGGGGTAATGAGACAATGGGACTTGGGGACTATATTACATTTATATAGAACAGAACATTATAGAACCAACGATTTTTCATCAATCTCCCGGAAAATATGTTGCAATTGTTCTATCTACATGCACATATCCCCCCAAACTGACAACTTGAACCCAAAAAACACAATGTTTGACTTGGGGAAATCCTATGCCCTGGTCGCCTGTGATGTTGGAACACCTCGAAAAGCTCCGTCTCTGGGATGTCCAAGAAATTCTGGCGCGCTTCCGACGGCAGTAAGACATCCAAATACAACACCTCTTTGGCAATGAATCCATAGTACCCTGCTTCAAAAATCAGCCCAAAATCGTTTTTGATCCCCATTTCTAGTCATCACAACACACCATCCAAGTGTTACACCTGTTTGTATAGCACCTGTGTCACACAGCCCACCTGATTGAAGGTGTGGTGCAGTGACAAAAAGGTGAAGGACGACAAGATGCGGCCCACTGAACGCTCGTCCAGTTCATCCTCAGGCACCTGAAGCGGCCAGCTAAGAGCAGCAGGGGAAGGAACCCGCTGTGGGGATTTGGAACGATTTGATGATCTAAAGAAATGCTGAGATCAGGAAAAATGTGAAATATCTACAGACTCTACAGAAAATGAATATGGTTTTGACCAACAAAAATGTGGAATTTTTGTATAACCAACAGAAGCGAGGATTTAACCACCAGAAATGCATGTTTAAGCAACATAAATTGGGAATATCACTCAAAGTGGGGGTGCCTGGAGTTGCTTGGGATTCAAACCGATTGCGAAGGTAGTGGGGAACCCCATCACTCTAATCAGAAAGCGCGAACAAATCGGGTCTGCGGAACGATAAAGATTCGTCACAAAAATCTATCTGAGTTCCAGGGGACAATGTCCATTTTCTGGACGTGTCCTCTTCCCAAAGCAAAGTTTCTGTACACCAAAAGGTCCAAACTTCAGTGTTATTTCCACCAATCCAGACCTCCCACAAAAATCCAAGAATAGATTTCAACGCCCCCCCACCCCCACCATCACCCTCTTCCACCATCCCTTCATTCTAAGGCGAGTCGCATTTCGCAACAACAGCAGCAGGTGGGCGTGGATGTTGCAGGAGGTCTTCATGTACTGATCCAAACTCTGCGCGGCCTTGTTCTTCGCCTTGGGAGCTGCACCTGGAACACAAAGGCTGGGAGATGCCCGTGATGGCTTACGCAGGGCCATGGTATCATGGAAGACATCACCCTCCCCTTTCAAAGATGATGGGGTTCAACCCCGCTGAAACTTATACATCAGCTCAGGCCTTGAGACATATTCATCAGTTCAGAGCTTCATCCCGTACATTGGGATGGAAAGAAGAGCTCGTTGAAACCGCCCAGTGCTTACTAACTTACGATTTTGGCGCCGAGTAAGACCGGTAAAACCCGATTTTGGGCTGGGTAAACCTTCTCAACCCCAGACATGGGTATAGGTCAAAATGATCAACCACCCCAACAAAAAGGATAGTTTCATACCAAGAGTGACTGGTCTCGTGGGACCATTGGCACCCGTTCCCATGCCGACCGAACCTCCACCGCTCTTCAGGTCTTCACCTCGTGGGGGGGATGGCCCCAATTAAGCTTGGCAATTTATCACAACTTCAAACGGGAAAAATGAGACGTTCAACAGCTCAAGACATGTTTCAACTATGATTGGATCGTCAGGGACACCGCTTTTTGGGACGTCCCAGAAATAGTCGCAAACGAGGTCTGGGAGACCCTATCGGGACTGATTCTTCATGATGGGCCATCCTAGATGTCATCGCATCAGTTCATCG
This sequence comes from Symbiodinium sp. clade C Y103, assembly GCA_003297045.1. Classification (NCBI taxonomy): domain Eukaryota; class Dinophyceae; order Suessiales; family Symbiodiniaceae; genus Cladocopium; species Cladocopium sp. clade C. The sequence goes on from BGPT01000069.1 coordinate 124,424, forward strand.
GGTGATTCACGGTGACGGCTTGAGCATCCGAATTTATTGGTAGCTATACATCAAGGGAAGTCATCATTTTTTTTCCAGTTCCTGACACTATGGTAAACCAGCAGGACAAGGGAATGTGATGATGTGCCATGATTTAGCTCTCAAAAGCTGGGTTTCCAATTGCGGGATGTATCATATGCATCATGTCATTTTAGAATCGTTGTTAGATCCCCTATTCCTGTCATACATTGAAAATCATCTTCAAGTGGTGGCTTTCCACATTACTAGGTTGGGTTTTTCAGAAGGTGCCATTCAGACCCATCAGTTGTTTGGTTTCTTTCGGAAGTCGGCGGGGGCTTCAAAATTTACCCAGTGATAACATGTGATAACCAGCGAAATCCCCCGTGAATGTCTTATTTCTAAATCCATTTAGCGACCGGGAAAACATATATCTAATTTGCGCATACTGTCTGGTAAAATAACAAATTTCTATGGATTCATGAACAATTTGGCCATTTTCCATAGCAAACTGTGACAAATTGCTGGAGGGTATCCATCGCCACACATCACCACGCAGATCGCACCTGCGGCCGCTGCAGCTTTGCAGGCCAGATCGTGCAGTTCGTCCAGCCATGCGTCCAGCCACCCCTGATTCCCCGGATCCAAATGCTGGATTTTCCAAGGGGGAAAAAAAACTGCAACAAACCCATGAAATGAAGTGGATTTCATGCAAGACTTGGGATTTAAGCCAAAGAACCTGGGATTTGATTGACCAAAAACAGGATTTTGGCCTGCAAAAATGGAGGATGTGGCAACAAAAATCAGGAAGGAACCAACAAAGACGAGTAAGAGGAAGCAACAAAAAGAGATACCAATGGACAAACGGCGATATATTTTCTGGATGCAACTTTGAGGATGGGAACTCAGGCACGGCCAATTCCAAGTGCAGAGAATCAACCAACATTTCGTCCAAAAACATCATGCTGACCCCATCCGGCAAAAAGTGCAACATGAAGTAGTTGCGGATGACTCCCCAAAGTCAGTTTTGTTTCCCCCACATCAAACCATCCGAAAGCCTGTATAATCTCAGCACAACCATCAAAGCGTGGCCAAGCGAATGAAAAAATGTTCGGAAGTGTTGCAAGAAAGGTATTGTTCAATGTTGTGCACGCCAAGTCCAGGTGGTTGAGGAACAGCATGAAGCGAATCCACAGTTTGACTCGTTCACCCTTAGAGGGAAGTACATCAGAGTATTGGTCATAAACGCCATGATCCTAGATCTAAATTATATACCCATTTGGGTTCAACCCAATCTATATGAGTCCTGTACCCACATTTCTTGACTAAACCCACTTTTCAGAAACTTTCAGTAAAAAGCACCAAAAAGCAGCATCAAACCTTCCTTGCAGTTCATTTTAGGACCATTTTGGGACTAGTACTCTAAGTCACCACTTCAAAGTGTCCCGAACTTAAACCCGAATATATCCCCGTGATATCCCATATGGGTTTGTCTGAAAATAGTGTATCGCAATTCCAATGCATTATCATCATTTTCTCCCCATGAAAATTGTTATTTGTGGGAAATTTTGTGGGTATCCCCTATTTTCAGGCACACCCACATCCATCCTCGGCTTCCATAAAGATCGCGCGCAGCCGCTGCCGCCCCGCACGCAGCTCTGCCAACAAAGCTGCGCTGGAGGGAAGCGCACCGGGCCGCGGGCCCGTGGCGGGCAGCTTTCCTTCAGCAATGGATCAATACACAGAGAATATACCCTCTGGTTATTTAACATAGCCATGGAAAATGAATGAAAATGTTTCGTTTGGTTCGATGATGTATGATGATTGACTTATTAAAGATGGTGATTTGCCAAAGCTACGTTAAATTACCAGAGGCTCCTGGGAATCCGATACAATGGCTATATAATAAGATGTAATAAGCATAATAACTCTCTATATTTGAGGGTGCAGGCCAGGGGTGACTTTTAGGGGAAGGAACCATGGTGGCAACAGCCACAAGTTGGGAGATAACCCTAACATACCCTAACTTACTCTGGTGAACTCTATCCACTTACAACTGGAATTGCACCCCCCCAAGCGGTGATTGCCCTAGGGGATGAGGACAGGGAACCCATAGAAAATGGCGGTTCAAACCGGTCCAATGGGAAGTTGGGGCGAGGAAAAAATGATGGATGCCACAAATAAAACTGGATTTAGAATTGTGCTTTCGTGGAAAGATGGTGGAGTGAAGATTCAAGCCAAACACTCTTGGATTAACAGAAACCACCAAAAAATATTCAAAAAGGGAAGGTTCCACCGGCCAAAATCCGGGAAATCATACAGAAATCGCTGCCGTTTTAGGAATTCAGGATGGTGATAGTTGATAATTATAGAACTCACAAATAATTGAAATTTTGCCATGAAAAATGAGAACACCAGCAAAAAAGGGTGATGACCTGCCTCTGTTCTTTGGTCCGTTCCGCTCACTCTTCCCGGTTCAGTATGAGTCAAGTTTGTTCCATGTCTATTCTTCAGCCCTGTGTCTGTCTCAGCCAACGAACGTGGCAGAAATCTGAGGGGATTCACAGAAAGCCCAGCCCAAAAGTGTCACCAAACACCTGTCCCACTTGCTGGCGTCTCCTAAGATCTCTTTCAGATATCTCTTCAAGATCAGATCTCCATCAGAGTTATTTGAAGGACATCTTGACGGGAAACCCCTAAGCTTGGCCAGTAAAATCCATGGTTTTCCATATATTTCCTGAAGAAACCGACCCAGTACCGCTTCCAGAACCAAGCGGCCCTCGGCATGCTGCAACAGGTAGACCGCGGAGGATTCCACCCGCGCAGCCACACGCAACGTGAAGAGGATGGTGCCCACAGTCTGACTCATGGCCTGGAACTGTGAGATTTCACAAGACAGTGGGGTACCCCCAAGGCCCCAAATCAATCCAAACTTAGACCATTTTAGTATTGAAAGCCATTTCGACTTGGGGATCCCGCATGTTAAGAAACCCCCACTTGGCGCCTCCAACTTCTTGGTGGGAGGGATTTGCCCCGCGAAAACATCCGGGGACGACCGCTGGAAATGAGATACAAAACCCAACAAAACTTGAGTTTTGGCACAACTAAAGAAAAAACGCAACAACATGGAGATACTCGATGACAATCGGAATGAGTGGCTGAGAACTCAGCAGCTAGCATCTTGTTGTCACGTACTCGTGACAGAGAACATGTTTCAGGTTTTGCTAATTCCACCCCCTCGTTCATTGATCAACCTATGGAGATGGTGGGGAAAATATGCGGAGACCGCGCCAATGTGCTAGCCAAACACGTTGTAAGAGTTGCCAAACCGACCCAGCAGTTGCGAAGCTTAAAATAGAAGAGCTCAGATTTCCTACCATCATAGAAACTGCCCAACAAAAACAGACATTGATTTTTTTTACCCAAAAAACCCTCTGGAACCTTTTGGACCCCTTGGTGCCATGCTCAACTTCCCTCCACCATGGCACGGAGTTAGCCAGAACCAAAGCCAGCTCCAAAAGCTTGGCTAAGTAGGCCAGCAAACATCCAGGGGCACAGGCCAGTTCCTGATGGATGGTGGGCTACCACAGCCAATCGAATGTGTAAAAAAATGGCCAGACGTCTCTGTTCTAAATGTCCATATTGTTTCATTGCGCTTTGACTTTTCCTGTCAATTGTCCTGTCAAAAAAAAAAAAACTCATGGATTGGCCCAACCTTGCGAGAGTTTCTGCCAACTTGACTGCACACCTCGTTACAGCTAGGTATTTTATTCCCAAGCGATGGAGCTTGCTTGTGACTTTGCTTTCCCAGCTACTCCTATCATTTTCAGAAGAAAACTGTCAAGATTCCCGCAGCTTTTTAGAGTTTCATGTCCTGAAAATTGCAGAAAAGACCACCCGAAATAAATGTGTTTTTCCCTTTGTCACTGGCTTGGTTTCACGAAACATCTGCCGGAAACATCCCCAAATCATAGCCCTTACCACCTAAAGATCCATGGCTTCCATGGGGGAAACCCATCAGCGACTGCTGCAGGAGCTCTGTGAGAAGTTGTCCATAGGGTGAAGCCACCAGCTCTTGCTCCGCAGAGGAGTTCGCCGGCACATTCTCCTTGGGATCCGCAACAAAATCCCCGGGACGTCGGGAGGTGAGCATTGGCTAGTAATCAACTTCTGCTTAACCATAGATTTTAAGAGTTGGCAACTGGCCAGTGCCTATGTCTTGTAACCAAGGTATGGGGATAAGCAGAGACTTGGAAACTGAATCTCTACTAGTTGCTACAGTAGCTAGTTGGGATGGTCATACCTGTGCCTCTCCGTTCATCAAAATCCCAGCAGCCTACTGCCTTGTCAATGCCATCAAGATCAGCAACCCATATTTCTTGGCTAAAAGTATGAAATTTTCCCTTTAATTCCCACGTGTCCTGCCTGTAAATCCACGTTCTTCTTGACCTGTCTGCTGCTTCAATCCCCCTGCTTTCTGCTTGATTCCTCATTTTCTGTTTCAGTCGCATTTTTTGCCGTCAAATCCGAAGAAACATATTTGAACCCATCTGGTTCCTCTCTGCATCCCCATATTTCCTAGTAGTTTCCCCATGAAATTCTCCAGGTTACTTGCATCCCCCCAACTTTCCCCATGAAAATCCCCACTTTTTCCATGTCAGAACCCCGTCCCCTGGCCACGTCTCCGGTGCAGCCGCCCAGTTCATGGGCTCCAAGAGCTTGCCGGGCTCCAGGATCACGGCCTGGCGCTCCGGAACTGAGAGTCGACTATACAACTGGGATAAGGCATATATATATATATATGTGGTGTATATATATATATACATATGTATTTATATGTATATATGTGTATATGTATATAATATATATATATATAATGTGGTATATAGATATATATATATAGATATATATATATATATGAATGATGTATGTATATATATATATGTGGTATATATAATGTGTATATATATATAGTTTATAGTTGGGGGTCTATGCAGTTGGGATATGATGTTTATAGTTATGATATATATATATATATACATCTGTAGCTGGGATAGTCTATAGTTGGTACACGGTGAGACCCCCAAATGATAGCTAAGTTGGTGGAATAAGTGTTATCTACAAAGACAACTGGTATGAATCTAGGTGCAATCCATTGTCCAACTATCTGACTAGGTGCTATATGCGATTGACAATTGTGTCCCAACTATAGTCTAACCATAAATTATGGTCTACAAAGATTCGAACTATGTACCTCTTCAACTAGGATATAGACAGCACTAATAGTCACTATAGATTCTAGATACATCATGAGGGAACTATGGCTTCATGGCTGAACATGGAGCCAACCTTGGCCGATTCGGAAAGATGTGAACCCACCAACCAGCCGCCAGCTCAGCTGTCATCCCACTTGAAATTCTTGTGACACAACTAACCTCATTGGTGCAACCCCCCATCCACCATGCAGGGAGAATCATCTCCCATCCCACCAGGCTCCAGGCACCTGCAGAATCTCTTGCAAGCCCGTGTCGAACAAACTGTTCACGCGATCTCCAGTGGTGAAGAAGGCCAACACCAACGGCATCCTGGCGGAGTTTTTTTGCGTGGGCCGAAAAGGATGGGAATATCGTGGAATATGGAATGAAAATGAACGATGTATATTTGTAATTACTACTTATCCTGTATCCTACGTGTATATAATATATAGTTTAATCTAAGTTAACCAACATCAATGGGGATAGAAACAGTAATGAGATCAATGAGAATGGGGAGAACTGGTTGGAAACCATGCTGACTCGAAGTCTTGAAAGCGTTGTCCCACTTGCGGACAGCAGTCACCTTGACCCCACAACCAGTCCCGCCAGGTGATACTCCAGTTGTCTCATCTCCGGTCACATCAGGCAGCATGCGAATTCTGGGTGTTCGAATGTTTCAGCCTTAGTTCTTTACATGGTGCGACAGTTCTCACATCACCTTAGTTCGAATGTTTTTTAGAAAATGCTGCGACATGTGTTCCTTTTTTCGAATGGGACAAAGGGTTGGTTTTAAGCGCTCAGTTCATGCCCAATCTGGCTGGAGGCCATCCCTGCAGCAGCGCCTGATGTACGGCACCGTGAGGAAAGACAACAAAGCCTGGCCGCTTCCGTGCAGGGTCCAAGACGGGGCCAGTTGAGCCTGGGAACTATCGGAGGCCGCCTGTAGATGGACTTGACACTGGATGTCGATGTAGATCACTTGTCATGAACTCTTGGGCTCCCCAAGGAGCTCAACATCATGGTAATCCTTATGGATTCCTTATGGTCATTTTGTCGAAAGTCGAGTTTGTTTCCTTGGCTTCATCTCCCCCAAAGAATCCCCATGTCTCGTCATCCATGGCGCACCTCCGAGTCGGAGGCCCGCAGCATCTCGTTGAAGGTGGGCAAACTGCGCATGTACAGCAGGTCATCTTCGGTTCCTCGCTGATGATTTTCCCGTGGATCCCTATGTTTTCCAAGTCGCCAAGAGGGCGACTTCTTGAAGTCACACACATGGAATCCGAGATGAAGATGTAAACCACCACCAACTATGGAAAAATTCTTAGATGTTTGATGAAAAATGATGAAAAGATATCAAGCAACAACGGAAGGCTCGATTCACTGGGTTTGAGGTACCTTTCTGCCCCAACTCTCCATGTACTGTAAGAGGGGAATGGAAACAAACTGGAATGTAACACTATGGGGAATGTAACCTACCAGCTCATGGAATCTCACCAATCAAAAAATGGGATACAGCGGTGCTACAGCTGGGAATTTAATGGGATGTATGATTTTACTTCAATTTCACTGGTAATTGATTAATCAATCTCATGATTTATGGGTTGATGTTCGTTGTTTTTAAAAAAATGCCACCGTCCTGCTGCTGCCAAAGACCACTCCATTCGATCCATTCTGCCTGATAGTTCAGAAATTGCAGACTCGGTTCCAGTGTCAGCCAAGCATCTGACAGGTGTCTTCGTATGATGTGATGGCAAAGCAGCCTATGTCGTTTGCGTCGGCAAATTGCGAGTTGAAGATGCTCGTGATTGGATCATGTTAGATCTCTCGTCATGGCAATTGGTTCGAAGTGTCACAAAAGCATCAATATGCACTTGCATATTAAGCATATGACTGTGCAGCTCTAGCACAGGACACAATGACCCGCAATGACCATCTGTTGTAGATCTTGCCCATCGAATGAAACTTAGGCCATTCCCACTGCACCGCGGTTCATAGGTCCCCCCACGGTAAAAGTCTTGTACTTGGGACACAGCTATGCATGCTTACCACTTGACCAACAGGGATTGTTCAAATTGAAGACCCAGAATAAAAAGGCAGATGGTCGTCGATTTTGCTATTTGTTATCCAGACTTACAGGGGTACCCCAAAATACCCAAAATCTGATGGTTAATCACCATTTTCCCCATTAAAATTGCCATTGGGGGGTACACCCCATTTTCAGACACACCCATAATAACCATCATAAGTACAATAATTGACTATAGATCCCGTCAGATTCCGATCAAATCCCAATAAATCCTATGAATTTTCCACTAAATCAAAACACCATCTGGTTATTTAACATAGCCATGGAAAATCCCCTATAAATGGAGGTTTTAATGGGAAAATCATCCAAAATTAGCCAGCTATTCCATGGCTACGATAGTCATAACCAGAGGCTAAATCCCGTTGTATTCCTCGATTTCCACAAAGGAACCGAGGGCCAACGTAGCCCACTGGCCGCTGGCTTGGGTCGGTGTGGCGGCACGTCGTGCTTCATGAGGTGATCCTCGTGGGGTTTAAACGTAGGGAATGGGGGTTGCTGATGATGAAAAAATGAAAATGGTTAGGTCAGCAACTTGCTGGGAATGGTTGCTGGGAATGATCAAAGTCCATCAACTTACTGGTGCTTAGCAGGGAATGAGGGAATGACCTATAATTACCATTAATTTCATCATCCCATTCCCATCCATTCCCCCATTCCCTACTAAGCACCAGTAAGTATAGGTCAGCAACCCCCATTCCCTGCTAATAAGCACCAGTAAGAAAAAAGGCCATCACTTGCGGTCATAACTTGCAGTATCTTACAGTCCCTACACTGCAAAAGATACGGGTGGATGAAACGATGAAAGCCAACATCATCCATCAAGCCATAGGAGTCTGGGCTGCCACCCTCTCCTTGTTCATGGCCGTCACCATAAAGACTTTGCCTCGTTGAGCAGGTGGTGACCATCACCCAACAATAACCCTCCGTCTAGTGCAGATGGGTTTATATATTTTGCATAGGTAAACCATCCCTGTCTGGCAAAACAGGTATTATTTCCTATTTATTTTACCACACTACTTGGACCATCATGCGCTAAATCTTTGAATGTGCTGAAGTAAGCATGGTGATCGAGTTCTTCCCCCATTGCTGGGGTGTGGATCATCCCGTCGCACAAATCTGTCGGAGGCCCATCACATCACCCAAACATGGCATCACTTCAAAGATGTAACCCCAGTCCAACAAAATGGGATCATGCCAGAAATCGGGGACTTACCACAGAACCAGTGTCTCCATCACCACTGAGAACCTTCTTAGATTCCTGCCTCGATTGGGTGGGCAGCCAAAGGCCTTTTGCTCGTCCACCACCTGCCACCGCAAATAGGCGGACTGTGGCGGAAACTCCTCGGTGGATGCGGCAGATGAAGGGGTAAAGATGGGACAAGATCCGCTAATTATGGGGGAATGTCAAGCAACAGAGAGGGGATATTCGCCAACAGTAGTGGGGTTGATTAACAGTGATAGGACAATCTGACAATATAAAGAAGCAAAGTTCAAGCAAAGTGGTGAATGAATCCTGAACCCATTTGTTGGGAAGGATTTCAACCCAGAAGTTCCACCGGGAGAAACCGCTGGATTTAAAGCAGTTGTTTCCAGGCCGAGACTCGTTCACCTTGGGAAAGACCCTGAGGTCGGTGCACAGGAAATACTTCCAGTAGAACATGATATCTCGATAGCCTTGGGCAGGTGCAGGGCCAACAGGTCACGTTGCCAAGTTGTTGATGTTTCACGAAAATAACATGCAGCGATTGGAAAAACATTGGAAAAATTCGTGGTCGGCCCTGAATCTGGTGGACTCAAAATGTTGACCCCAGCAGAAGGGTGACAGATACACGCTGTGGCCAGCTTCTGTGCAGCCTGGGAGCATTGGAATTCTGGCCATGTGTGAACCTTGGCTGAAGCCAAGCCAATGAAGTGACCAAGCCACGACGTGCATCTGTGATGTCGCAGAGATCCTACCCCTTCCAAAAACTGTATTACCCTCCGGGGTCATCAAACATGTCAAGCTGGAAAATCCACTATAAATGGAGGTTTTCAGAGGGAAATCATCTACAAATGTGAGATTTTCCAGCAAGCCACGTTTGATGACACCAGAGGTACTATGTTTACGGGCGGATCCCTGGACGATACGTGGTGGAACGCCCAACAGCTCACTCCGTTGAATCGATCGAAACCTCTGGAAGAGGGGTGAAAAGAGTACCAGCTATTCAAAAAGTCATAAATCGATATAGGTACAAATCGCAGGTCCAGGTATGTACGACATGAACATACACGTACCTGAAAAAGCAGCGGAAACAAACATGTAATTATATGTAGATAATTGTAGATAGATCTTGGCAACAGGCCTGCATCTGGCTGAGTTCTCATCATTCACCAACACGTCTACCCATCATTTATGGTAACATCATGGTAAGGTCGTGATCATTCACCGAGGAGAGGGAATGGATGTTCATCCTCCAAATATGGTGTCACAGGTATTGAGCCATCTCCATAAATCATCCATTGCATGTATTTCAATTGTAATGGTTCAATCTCCACGCTGGTTGATATCCCAAGTTCTCCCATTTTGACTCATACTTTGTAAGATCATACGTTTCACTCAGACCCTCCAAGTTGAGCCTCCAAGTACCTATTAAAGCGAGTAAACGTCCCAAAATCACCTCATTTTATCCCCTTTTTCCAGGTACTTGGAGGGTCTGGGTAGAGAAAAGATCGATTTTCGTCCACCCAGCACCTGACATCAGCTAAAACCTCTCCCAGTCACCAGGTAAGGATCGCTTCCAGCAGCCAGATCTGCCCAGCCTCCACCCGCCTGTGAGAGAATTCGGGTACCCTGAGAAATACGAGGATTGGAAAGGATAGGAAATAGCGAAGTGGTGGATCGTTACCCAATGGATTTAGGGGTACCTAAGGGTAGCCTTAAATCAACCTCAAATCCACTGGTTGTGTGATCATTTTCCGAATTGACATGGACATTTGGGGGGTAAAACCCCATTTCCAGACCCGCCCAAATCTTGATTTGGGGGTTCATACTTTTCTGGTATTGATTCTTTAGAAGAAGAGATGCACGAAATCGGGTGTTTCAGCTGCACAGATTCAAGTTGGATATCAGCAATGAAAATGGGAATCAGTGGTTGCTATGAGGTTTTTGGGTATTTGATGTGCTCGCTTGCCACGGTTGTTCACCTCTTCGTAAGCAGAATTGTTTCCCAAGTACTCTTTTCAGGTGGTTCTATCTCCAACTGGACGAATCGGATGCCAAATTCATCACAGGTGATCCTCGTGTTCGGACCGATGTATACTGACTTTAGATTGATGATATATACACACCTACAGGTGAAATCGCATCTTTTTGGCTACCTCCCTCAATTTTGGTGGGTTGCATCTTTCACGATTAGAGAAAAAAATATACATAACATGCCCAGTTAATCATAATTTATCCATGTCTTTTATCTACCTACACCTTTCCACCAGGGTGCCTTTCCCGGTCTTCCAGGGTCTCATTCCCTCCCCTTCCAGACCCGACGTCCGACCTGTAAGAGGTGATGGGAACAGATGGTCTGCACCAACTTCTTCAGGCCTCCAGCTGGTCACCCCAAGATACCTTGGGGGATAAGGGGTATACCCCCAATTTATGGCCATTTTTGCTGGGACATATGAGGGTTCACCAATGGATTTGGGATACCCCATTTCCAGACCCATTTGGTAAACAAAAGGTGCAAAATGAGCCATTTTTCCCCTCTTGTGGATATCATTTTATCCACAATAGGTCAAAGTACCCCTGCAAGACTTGCGGAAAAGGATTTCCTGGCAGATTTTTTGAACCTAAAAAAAATACGGCAGCTGGCTGCTCCTGTGTCGTCCTACGACTTTTCGGCGCTCTCAGTTCTGGGGGAGATGACCTGTAGAAAAATGGGTACACAACCGATAATCAGGGGGTGGGCAGGACTTGAATAGGATAAGAATGGGAGATGATCAGCTGAGAAGGGGTAATGTTGGGATTCAACCCGCACTGAGCCACTTCAGCTCTGGGGGTAAAATCGCGAATGTGGATGGATTGGTAGCATGAAAAGTGGCATAAGCAGCATTTGCCAATCAATCCTTGTCGATGAGCTGAGTATGTGATGCTGACTTGCCAGGGTTTGCCACCTTTGGCTGTACACAATACTGGTTGAGAAACCTCAGAGTTTGTCATAGCCATTACAAGTGGTTGTTGCGTGGCTATGATGTTGCAACAAGCAATCCTATCCCGCCCAATGATTTCATGGGGGTCGTTTTACCAACAGCTCGCAGGCCCCCGAATGTTAAACCCAGCATTACTTCAGAACGCACAAGCCACGGCAGCCACCTGCCTGCTTCCTTGTTGACCCACAGCATCCAGCCATGTTGGTCCCAGTCAAATAGCGTCCGGTCTTTGCCACTGGGCACCTGCGGCTGCGGATGCGGTGTCTGAATCACTGACTTCTGCTTTCAATGGGAACATCCACTATAAATTCAGGTTTTAATGGGAACATCCACTATAAATTCAGGTTTTAATGGGAACATCCACTATAAATTCAGGTTTTAATAGTAATCTTGGGGGTTTCCCATGCCAAGTTCCTTCAAGGAACTGAAAGATCTTTAACCTTCAACAGGCTTCAACATCTGTGAGTAGAGGCCATCAAAAACCCAACTCGAAACTCCAGCCCCAAAACCCAGAAACTTGAACCCAACAAGGCCTTTTGAAGTTCAACATCTTCATCTCTTCGATAGCAAGATCTACCCATTAGCACCAACACAACTTAGCCATGTTTTCCATGAATCCTAACCCATATCACTCCTGTGAGGATAAAAACTATCCATCACCATGACCATCCCCATCACCCCCCAAGCATTCCCATCTTTCTCCACCTCAGTGTTCATGTAATGGTGGTCACAACGTTTTGTTCTTGTTCAATGGTGGTTAAATCACAATTTGCCAGTTTTACTCACATTTTCTAGCATGTGTTCCACTTTGTTCCATGTTTTTCCACATGTTTTTCCCTTATTTCCCCATCTTTGCACCATTTTTTCCTCATCTTTCCCACAATGTTTCCCTAATCTTCTCTATCTTTCCCACCATTTTCCCTGGCTTTTCCCAGTTGTTCCCCCTTTGTTCCCACCCTTTTGCCACATGTCTTCCCCCACCTCTAGGGCTTTCTTCACCTCCGAGAAGTAGCTGGCCACCGCGGTGCGCGCCACGCTGATCTCCGGCGTCGTGGCCTCTATGGTCTCGGACTGACGCATGAAGCTGGTGGGGTCCACAGCCTTGGGCTATGGGATGGTTCAACCCGACTGGACCCTTTCTTGGATATTGAAACAGGTGTTAAATAGTCTATGGTGAAAGGTTAGCCTATGGTGAAATGTCATGTTTTAACATATTTCAAACGGCTTCATCCAAATTTTCGTGGTGAAAGAATGTTGATTACCCCATGTTTCATGGTCAAATACCTTCTGGATGGTGGTTGAAGCCATCAGGAGATGACTGGGTCTTCCACATGGCGACTTAGATATTTGGAGAAGATATGAAAGATTGGAATTGAACCAACGATGTTATGATGGTGTTTATATGAAATTATATATATATATATATGTATGTTGATCTGGAAAATGAAGATGAAGCCAGGAAACGTGCTGGGTTTGACCCCCCTTTTGGGATGGTTCCTGCAGACCCTTCAACACATTCTGGGATGGGAGCCGCTGGTTCAAGGGGGATTTGACTATGAATCAGAAACCAGATTCATTCCCGCAGTGAACATCCAAATATAGCTGGCATTTATTGATGTTCATCGCCCCAAGTATGGTATTATAGGTTTTGATCCGTGCCCATTGAAGTTTGAAAATTGATATTTTGCCATCAAAGGTAAAGCCAATACGACAACAGAGTATCTGTCTATCTAAATTATTCATCAAACACACATTGGGGGTAAAAAAAAAAATCCTCGACCCATGAGGATTTCACCATGGTGAAGAGTGGTGGTGAAATGTGAAAACCAATATTCACTTAAATGGCGGTCCCAACTGAAGCCCAGGAGCCATGGGTTTCCATCCCTTCTGCCCCACGCCATTGATTAGCTCCGAGACCAAACCTCAGTTTAAGTATTCATTGCATGAGTTGGACAAATCGAAAACTGGCCCGTACAAGCTCTGGATCTAAATAGTCTTTCCGCATGGGTCGGCTACCTTTAGGGGCGCACAGACCTCGCACGCCACTGCACAACTTCACACCAACGCTTCAAGTGCTTGATGCTGCCTTGCCTTTCCTGTGCATCATCGTCCCCCATCCAAGATCAACTCTCAGCAATCTCCACGTACGCCACAAAACAATGAACAATTATGGTCAGTGCTTGTGTTCTTAACCATGCTCAAACATCAAATCACAACCTACAAGCCACATCCAAACGACTTTCTAGACAGGACGACTTGACGCAGGTAACCTGTATTGAATGCAAACCCTAGCTCTTTCAGAAGCATATTCTCATCGCAAAAGCCACAAAAATCCCCTGCAGCAAGGCACTGGGATGCGGTTCTGCTTCGGCTTCGATTGGTCCATCGTTCTTGGGCTTTGGAATGCCTGCCAGGTGGTCATCCAAAAAAAGAAAGTATACAAAGAAAATCATTTTGGGCGGCTCCTTAACTGGGGAACCCCATAAAATTCCCAATGATTGGTCATTTTTTCATGGAGAAACCAATGGTTTTGGGGTACCTAGAAATCAGCGCTTATTGGGACGATTCCCCCGATGAACCAAGCATCACTTACAGTCACCTAGGCCAGTGAGGTTGCTACAGCCAGATGTTGATGCTGGAAGATGACCGGTGTCATCATGGCGAGGAAAAATCCCTGGAGGTGTCCTAAAATGGGGGGGTACCCATTTTAATCATCCCTATTTTTGTTTGGTTTTTTTTTTCCATATCTATAAACCATGCTTTTTTTGGGGATCCCCCATATATGGAAACCCACCTCCGATGGATCCCACCTGGCAGCACCGTGCGGATCCGCAGCACTCGATCCGCCATGGCCGCGATGGCGCCCAGGACCACAATCTTCACGCCGTCGAAACTGCCTGGCCCGTTGGGAATGGATTGCTGGTGGACAACCTGCACAAGGGTATGTGGTTTCCAAGCAATAATATGAAACAATAATCCTGGCTCACTTCTCACTTAGGTGCGTGGGCATGTTTCGAATATCAGCGCCTAAAGCTCACGTTGAGCCTTGATGTTGTCATGCGTCCACTGCATCATGCACCCTTTTCTTTGTGATGATTTGACGTCCAAGAAAAAATCGCAGACAACAAACGACATCTTGGGATTTAGGCTGAAATGATTAGAACACATTGAACACATTACATGTTTTCGGCCCGGCCTGAGGCATGCAGACCACAGCTGGCAGATACAAAGTGCTCAGCCAGGCGCAATAGGACCTTCACTCCAGAAGTTGTGGGTTTATTGCATTTGGGTTTGTCTGAACATGGGGTATGTACCTCCAATTTCAATGAATGATCATTCGGTGTCCCCTATTGAGAATGCATAGAATTGAGAAAAATTGCCATATATTGAGGGGTGAATCCCCCATTTTCCACCCCTTTGTGGCCAGCTTGGTCCCAGGGGCCAAGTCTGGTCAAGTCTAGAGAGAGAGAGAGGGAGATCTATGGCATCCAAAAGCTTGATAAGTTGCCAGATAGGAATATAACTTATAAATATATTGAATATACACTGGAAAAGCTCCACCCAAGAAAATGGACACGTCTTCCATTTCATCCCCAAACCTCGGACAGATCGTGCCACTCGAGTCTCTTGCAAGGTGTCTGCTTCCGGAAATGGCATGCTGCACTGATCAAAAAACTAATTTCCAATCTATGTGTTCAGCAGATTTCACTTTTCTCCCACGAGCTCCTGCTCTCCCTTTACAGAGCGATGATTCTGGATGGAGGCTGCACCTTCCTGTAACTGGAGCTCTGTCTATAGCTGGTGGTTTCAACCCCCCGAAGAATATGAGCCGGGTGGGATCACCCCCCCCATTTCCAGGGTTGGAAATGAAAATATGTGAAACCACCAACCACATAGAGATAACACTAACCTGAAAGATAGTCACTATATGGGTGTGTCACCATAAAAACCGTCCCCATTCCCCATTGGGCCACCACCAAGTACTTCCATCCTCATTGGCACCGCCAGGGCGCCTGCATCAGTTCCAGCTGCCCTCCACGTGTCAACTGTGGATGGAGCTGGTCGGAACCGTTGGGCGCCCAGACCGGGTCCTCTCAGGTGCAAATGTGGGGGGGCGGAAGTTCCCAAAAGCAGGTGTCTGAAGATCAAAATTCAGAACCCAGATTGAAATAGCATACTCAAAAGTTTAAAGATCAAGATTCAGAACCCAAAAAATCTCGATACTGGTCTTGGAAGCCCACCAATGGATGTCTTTCCCATAACACGCGCGAAATGTATAAATCCACTCACCCCATATAGTGTTTACAGTAAATCCACTTCCAAAAAGGTGTTCAATTCGTTGAAAATCCCTTCATAATCCGACCATTTGGGGATGATTCCACCGCTTCAGGGGGCACCAGGGCCCAGTCACCGTCAGATTCAGCGGCGGCTTCTCCGCCAAGGGCCCCAGCGGCAAGGGCATGAGCTCGGTGAAGACGTGTTGCAGCAGCGCCACGCGCAGGAAATTGCTGAATTTGCCTTTAGCAAGTGTGGGGATGGGTCAAAACCTACTCCGATATGACTGGAGGAATAAACATCCAGCTATATACTGTATATATATATATATATATACCAGCTATAGCTAAGGGTACCTTTGGTGCCAGGTTTTGACTCATAGCCAACTATGGAAATAACCAAATCAATGGCAAATGGTTGGTACATTTTATGGGAAACTTGTGGGACTTTATGGGAATCTATGGGAATATCCCAATCAAAGGGGAAATTCGTGGTAACCTTTGTGGAAAACCGCTGGGAATGTCTTGATTTCTTGACTTTTTCCGGAAGGTTGAACAAACTTAGTGGGTTTATGATCCTTTACTGGCTTGAGTGAATTATGCGGAATAGCCCAGTCAGTGGGAAAATGTCCAAAAATGTTGGTAAACGTGTGAAATATATCGAAACGTTGGAGACGTTGTGGGATGAAACCCAAAGTTGCCTTAGCAATGTCTTAGTGGTTTGTTGAAGGGGCTTGGCGGTTTACTTTTGACTTGCGTTTGTTGAGTTTGATGTCGGTTTTAAGAACGTCTTGACTGCTGAAAGCTTAACTTTTTGTGGGATATGTGGCAACTCCATCTAACCCTTGAAAGTCACCAAAAATCTAAGTACGTGGCAACAATCCATCCAAATGTTCGAAGTCCCAGTCCTTTTGGCGATCAAATCCTGGGGGAAATATTCGCCAATCAAGTTATCCAGTTATGGGAATATCCCAATCAATTGTGGTAAGATTTTGTGATATGTAAAGGGATGAATTCATGACGAAACCCAACTTTTGCGCCCAAACTATCATGTAGTTGGGAAACTCAATTCATAGCTCCTTGACAACCTACTAGCTCACAAGGGAACATGGACGCCCCAAACGTTGGCCATTGGCGACGTTTTGTGACATCACAATCAATGGGTGTTGTCTTTGTCTATGCCTATAATCCTGCTCTTCCTCTCTCTCTCTCTCTCTCTCTCTCTCTGTGTATCCAGTTCAGTAGCAAAGAATGGGTATACGCATCTATTGCAACTGTATGTATATCAATGTCATAATATCTTTGTTTATATGTAGTATTTGATTGGCATATGGTGGCTATGAAGCTCAACAACAATGACAATAACCAATTCAGTGGTATGCCCAGAAATGGGAGGGTTTCTAGGGCAATCAAGGTCACTGGTTCGCAAGCTTGAACTTTGATCCGGACCCAAGCGGGTTATATGGGGTACAAGATACAATGTCAACCGCGGATGAATAAACCCCTTGGCTCTTGATCCTGGGAGGGTGTCATTCTAGTTGGAGATGACACAGGTAAACCCTCTAATTAATCAACCAATGGTTTGTAGCTCCAGGGTTGACATTAGTGGAGATCAAAGGAATGTTCTTATTGGGTGTTGCGCAGCGACTTAGTCCTCCTAAAGAAGAGCTTCTCTGGCAGTTTGTGGCAAAAGTTGGCCAACCCAACTAAACTACCTCCAAAGTGGTTTTCCAATATTGAGTACCCTGAAGCCACTGGTAAAAAAACAGGTGGGTTCATTATATGCAGTAACTTGCTCAAATGGTCTTGGGGTCCTTCAATACTTAGGCATGGGTCAAAGTTGGGAACCAGAAAGCAAATGTTTTTGGGTGCTAAATATAGCAAACACCCAATATTCATTAAACATCCACATTTGTTGGATTCGACATATATGCTTTTCTCACCCCATCTTGGGATTGGGCATGACATTTAAGTCTGGTTACTTGCTCAAAATGTCCTGACATTTGCGGAAAGTTTTTGATGGAATTTTATCCCCATTTAACAGCAGATTCACTGTGAACGACCATCATCATTAACTATCACTATCAACCAATATCAACCAATATCAACCACCAATATTCACCACTGGGTTTCAACCCACTTTTTTCACCAAACCTGCGATCAGTGCAAGCGACATCGCTCATGCCCCACGAAGCACAGCTTGGCGCAGAGCTCTTCCGTCAAACGGAGGGCCCGCACGGCGGCCTCAGGGGAGAAAAGCTGGTCATCCCAATTAGGAAGTGGATTTCATGGAGGTTGAATGGTGATTTAATGGTGTTTTAATGGGATCTTATGGGGTACTAATAAGCCCAATGATTGTATGTATGCAAGCCCTGCTATAATAGTCGCAAGTGGATGTTGACAGTATTATATAATGGTTAAGTTATAACTGTATTTAATAGATTAGATGTAACCCCAGTTTGATATATGTTTGGTTAAGGGATAGTAAATGGAAAAATGGCTTGTAATCTCATCCCCCATTCATACAGTGAACACCCCTATTCTATCCTATTCGATGGTCCCAAATATGTGGATTTATCCACCATGGTTTCTATGGGGGTGTTTAATATTAGGGGGCATCCAGGGTTATAATGTTGGGCGTTCCATAATTTTGGCTGTGTTTGGGTTCCATGTTAATTTTTTCAGAGGGGTGACGGGAACAAAAAAATAGATAAAACTTACAACCTTAACCAACATGTAAAACTGCCTGGTGTTTTTAGCCACCCCTCAGATGAGGGGGCACCAGGAGCATATGGTGGCTCAGCATCCCAGCCCCTCCGAAGGGAAGATTGATGGTTTGCATCTGCGTCCTGAGTCCTGTATAGCCTAAGATATCCCATTCATAGCTGGCTGTAGCCTGGCCCCTCCATATCCACTATTTACCCTATTCACTTGGGTCACTTGGGGAGCGGTTGGTGTTTTTTGCCACCAGCGCCCAAACTGAGCCAAAATTGAAGATATTGAAGGGTTCAGAGATGGAAACTAAACATATTCGAAACCACAAACCAAATAGGGTTCAGAACCCTCCATCTTCACCCAATTAGCGGCTTGAGGGTGCCCCGTGATCTAGGCTTGCAACTTGTACTTCCAAATTCTAGAAAGGGGGATGCAATACTCAAACAGTGGAAAGATAAATTGGGGAACCTCTAAGTTCCTGCATCCACCATGCAATCTGTTCCTTGTCTTATTTTCACTTTCCAACCAACAAATACACTTCAATCTCGAAACGTTCACCCTTCTCTCTCCCAGAAAAAACTCTATCTTACCTTCCCATCTTCCCATCTTCCCATCTTGTCATCCCAAATTTCACCTCCAAATCTGGGATGGTCTCCGGCATTTCCAGCAGGTTGATGGGCACCAACAACGGGATGCCAACCTTCTGCCCCGGAGATCGCTGCTCTCGCAGCAGCCGCTCAAAGAAGGGATGGAGCCCCCAGTCGTGCGCCGGAGCCTCCTGGGCTCCCTGCACCAGGTCCAACAAGGGCAGCACCGAGGGATCTTCAAAGCCATAAGGCCTCTGCGGTTCCAAAAGATGGCAGGCAGCCACCAAAAATGGGAGGTGATCGAAGGGAAACCCAAGTGGGGAAGGGCTTGGGGATGCGAGTTGATCCCACGAGGGTATGGGTCAAAATTTACGGTCCATTCCTTTTTAGTGTTTGACATCCAGTTTTAAAGGGCTAAACTTGACCCATACTCATATGGGAATGTATGGCCATCCTATTGGGATCATAATCGGGACACTGGGGACTAACCATCGACAATGGGTTTGGCTGATGCGGTAACTATGCGGTAAAAATGGGAAACGGATGAAACCAACCATGTGGTGGGAACAGAAGGAGACAACAAACCTAAAACATATGGCTTGGTCCGGAAACAATTTTGATTGACCCACAAAATTGCCATTTTGATTGGGGATAATGATGATAGATCATTGGATTTTTGGGGCAGCCAGTTCCTGGGCAAAGCCACATGGTGGCGGGCGGACGGAGTTGGACCTTGGTCTAAGGACGGTGCCTGGATGGCCATCCATCGCTTCATTGAGTAAGATGCAGCCCCATTTGGATGTGGATGACAGACAATAGGTGGTTCATAACCTTATAGCTTATAGCTTTACTATAAAGTAGTTGTAGAAAGTTATGGCTTGGGATAAACCCCGGTTATACGGTGATTGGCCACTTGCTACCCTCTGATTACCTTCCTATTTGGGGATCCCCCATATCAAGAAATTGGGGACTTATTAATAGCCAGAATTAATCCATTATATTTATTCTAATTTCCATAGTTCATCCATTACAGCGACTCCCCATAACTTTTGGGATTAACTACCAAGGTATCCCCCATCCGCCCCACCCCAAGCACCCCCTGCCTGGGCTTCCGTTCGATGGCCGCCTCGATCTCCGTGACCACGCTGTGAGCACGGCTCAGGACCGTCATGGACGGCTCGGTGCCGTCGTTACTACCGCGCTTGGAGGCCTGGAGACATCGGGAAGATACGGACAAACATACATGTATATAGATATACTCTATATATATATAGAGAGAGAGAGAGATAGATATATAGATATATATATATATAGATGTACAGATATATATATATATATGAGCATATAAATATACAGATATCTATATAAATATATGTATAGGTGTGGTATATAGATGTATCTGTATATAGGTGTATATATACAATGGTTGTAATAGTACTTAGTAGATTTTATGTAACCCCACTTTGGAAAATGTTTTGCAAATTATATCATATACACCTGGATAAGTGAAGGACTAGCAAGTAGATACATATATCTTATCATTCCACATTATACCTGTGATGTTTAATAGCTGGTATCAGATTACATTTTGCTCTTGATATCACACTTGGACGGGATTAACCACTTGGTACGTAGATCTTTTGTAACTCCAGCTATCATAGTTCTATGGTTAGTAAAGATCATCCCATTTCCATCTTGACATCCCATCCAAAAATCACATGATCTCCCAACCAACTTCGCCAACCAAGCTGAAAATCCCATCTTTGTCCTGACAAAAAGAGTCTCTCCATTTTGGTTCATCCAACTCCTTGAAGGTTTCGTTCCAATCATCCCCTTCCCCAGCATGGCAGCGGGCCACCTCCAACTCCAAATTGCCACTGACCTTCACTGATGCCAGAGACAGCTGAGACAAACCCAGACGTAGGAGTCGCTTCTCTGAGACCGACAGCGATTGCGCCTGGAGCTGATCCACTTGTGGAGACCGAAAACACCAAGAGGGTTGAAGGCAAGGTTTACCATTCAAAACATGGTAGTTATCATGTTTAACTATCACGTTTGTATCAATAAGTTGTTCTTGGTTTGCATCAACAATTTTGAGATTGTTTGCAATTCGTAGCTGCATTTAAAAAACAGCATTCTTATAGCAACAAAAAGTGGGACTCACCCTCCACAGGCGTTCCGTTCGACAGCCTGGGCCAGATCTGTGGCGGCAAAGGACAGCAACTGCTCACGCATGTGCCTCAAGCGAGGCCCAGCAGTACGGCTGGTTCCATAAATGGGGGATCCCGAATAGCTGGATGGTTTATAGATATGAAAAATCCCAAACAAAAATGGATGATTTGGGAGCACCCCCATTTTAGGAAACCTCCATATCAATGAATTCTATATATAAATAGCAATCAATGATTTGATGTGATCATAACATAGATCAAACTGGGACCATTTGATCCATGTCCCATATTGTCCCATAAGATCCACACTATGAATCAAAAAAAGGACAATATGGGAGTCCAAAGCCTGAGATCATGACGTCTCTGGCAGTTTTTGCATGGATCAAGAGTATTGCACCTATCCAAAAGTGGGATGTATGCTAGATGCTTCAGAGTCTGCGGATATAAAGCTTGAAGTACAAGCAGGCTGGCGGTATGGCACTCGCATCACCTTCCCAGACAGCAAGTGCTCAAAAACCACTAGCAATCCTCCCAACTGAGATTTTTACATGTCCTTTGGGCCTTTGGCTATAACATGCTTATTACCACAACTGCCAACCATCCCCATCCAAATCTCCATCCCCTCCCAAAAGTAGTTCCCATCCAGTAGCCAAGGTACCACTTCAACAACTTGGCCTTGGAGGTACTAAATTGTGCCACCTCCAGCAACAGCACCCGCAGGCTGAAGGTCAGGTAGCGCCACCCATCCGTGGCCGCGCACTGCGGCGAGCGCCACTCCGCGGCGCCCAAACCCAGCGGCGCCACCGTCGCCAGGTGGTGCTCCAAGGGCGCGCCGCAGAGCCAAGGCAGCAGCTTATCGTACAACGGCAGCTGGTCGCGGTCGCAGGGCTGCACCGCGGTAACCACCTCGGAACCACGGCACAAAATGTAGCGTGGGGTAACAAAAAGATGGGGAATACCCATGGTTTCCCTTGGAAAGGATCTACTTTGGCAGGACGGTTCAGAGCTCCAAGTGACCGCGCAGCTTTGGGGTATCATCATCTTGGAACTGAATGAAATGGAGATGAATGAAAATGCATCCATATCCATTCGCGTATGGGACAACAACCCTGGCACGCTGAACATCATACAAGAAGAATTCTATGCTCTGGGTATGTCTACCGACCCGACTTCTGAGGATTTACTTCATCTGCAATTGTTCAGCCAAATCATACTGGTTTCTTTAGAACCCCCATCTTTGAATGACTATTGCGCTAAACCAACAAACTATCCCCCATTTACAAAATCACAAACGATTTCCTGTAAGTAGGGTATCAAAAACATGGTAACACGGATGCTCGCAACCGTGTGTTTTTGACATCCATGTGTCAAAACGCCTCACGTTTTGTCGTCTTTTTAATAACAAGCTTCTGCCTCAGACGACGAAAATTTTAAGAGGCCTTTTTTCATCTCGCAGGTGGTCATCGTCTGTCACTTAGACAAGTTGTGGCGATAGATCCATTGGTAGATTCTATACCAGAACTTAACGGTCGGGCCAGTGCGGTTCTTCATAGTAGAAGATGTTACAGCGTAGTGTAAGTTAACATAGTAGAAGATGTTACAGCGTAGTGTAAGTTAACATAGTAGAAGATGTTACAGCGTAGTATATGTTGACGTACAAGCAGATGTTACAGCGTAGAATATGTTGACGTAGATTATGTTGACGTAGTGTATGTTAACATAGTAGAAGATGTTACATCGTAGTGTAAGTAAACATAGTAGAAGATGTTACAGCGTAGTGTAAGTTAACATAGTAGAAGATGTTACAGCAGAGTATATATTGGCGTAGATTATGTTGATGTAGTGTAGGTTAACATAGTAGAAGATGTTACAGCGTAGTGTAAGTTAATATAGAAGAAGATGGTACAGCGTAGTGTAAGTTAACATAGTAGAAGATGTTACAGCACAGTATATGTTGACGTACAAGAAGATGTTACAGCGTAGTATATGTTGACGTAGATTATGTTGACGTAGTGTATGGTAACATTGTAGAAGATGTTACAACGGGTAGAGAAGAAGAATTAGTACAAAGCCAAGAAAGGAAGAACCACGTCTAGACAGCAGACGAGAGGACGTTATTACCCACCCCCACACCCCCCCAACAGAAGAAACCCCATCATGCAGAACAAAAACCTCACCGCCTCCACTGTTGTGGGAATACGTGTCACCAAAAACATATCATACATCTTCAAACCCCAAACCACAGGCTTTTCTATGGCCTCCTATACTTTTCATGACCCTTTTTCCAATGGAACTATGTGCCGGGTCGCCAGCATCATCCAAAAGCCTTCGTCCTCCGCGCGTGTGGCCGGCACGTCGTCCAGCTCCAGGGCCGTGCGGTAGCGGATCTTCGGCGGGCGCCCCGCGTCGCTGGCGTGGTACTTCAGGCCGATGGGGCTGCTGTTCACCACCAGGAAACCTGGATGGTGGTGGGGGGTGAAGGAAATGGGAGGGTAAAAAATATGGTGAAATCAACAACAAAAAATGTTTCACAGCATGCGTTTGGTGAATGGACACTTCTTTTTGTTTGGTGACGTTTTAAACGTCATGATTTGTAGAATATGCGGCGATATTTGATGGGGTACAACCAAAATATAGGCAGCAGAACTTGTTTTGATAGGTGGTGAATTCCAGAGCTGCTCGTTGTTCAGAAATTCACATACACTGTGAAAATCCTGGGAATGCAAAGGCAAATAAGGGCAGAAGAGATGGTCGGTGAGCAAACATTATTGGAGGTACAAGTGAATACCCGACATTGGCGGGTGAAGATAGAAAGCAGCAAAAACATCTGGTCCATGAAATTTTGGACCCGACCTAAGATGGTGTACCAATGAGACCGACATACACATGACAATCCTAATTCTCACAAAAATTGAGGCATCCAAAAACTGTGGCTTCTTTCTACCTTGAGCAAGCTTCTCAACGGATGTAATAATGATGATAGAGAGTAATAGACCATAAAAAGCAGAAATAAGTAAATGAATGCTTGAAAATACAGAAATCAATAAGCAAATAGAATGAGTAAACAAACAAATAAATAGATAAGCAACCATACACGATCACTATAACAATGGTAACACGAATACTAGATCAATTCTAAACAAGAAGGATAACAATAATATATACAGTGAACTATATACATGCAAAATACCAAAAAAAGTCCATCCCCAAAGTTTTACCGTACCGTTTTACCGTACCGAGCTGCGATAGTTGCCACTCGCCTTGCGCTCCATGATCAGCATCAGCATCTGGGCCTCCTTCTGCAAGCGGATGCCCAGCGGCACCAGCAAGCGTCCACCTGAAGAAAGGGCAGAGTCCAATCCATGGAAAGGATGATTTTGGTGGCTTGAAATCCAACAAAAATGGTGGTATAAAACCAACCAATAATGCGGACGTACAGGGATGCAACCGGATGTGTGTGTGTGTGTGTATATAGTGGGATCTACTGGGATAGAAGTAACCAACTGGTCATGCTGTGCCCAAAATCATGCCCAACAAAATGTGCTTGTCTTGTTTTTGATTCTACTCCAATGAACATCTACTGAACCATGGGATTGCTTCGGGGTTCCGAACTTTGATTCCTCGTGTTTTTTCATCAATTTTGCTGCTTTAGTTCCTCTTTTTTCACGCTGCCAAGTCCCTTATTTCTCCTCGTTCAATGGCCGCGCCTGGCTGAAGCTCTGCGCGTGCTTGGGCCAACCTGCGCAGGTAGATGGCCGACAAGCCTGGCAGTTGGTCTCCAGGAGCGGTCCACAGGGTATGCCATTTGCGCCTCGAGACCCGTGCAAGGTGACAAGAATGATGTTTGGGTTTGTCTGAAAAAATTGGTTGATCATCGTGTTTCCTACGAAACTTGCCATTTTTTACTGGGCATAAAATTCACCCATGTCCGGATGGCTCGCCATGGCTCAAGGCCCAGGCACATCAAAATGTCCATCTCTCTGAAGAGCCCCAAGACCTTCTTGCAGCCACTGATGTCGCTGGCAGTCCACAACTTCCCCACAGTCATCTTGTCCTCGGTTCCCGCAAGATACACCGCAACAAAGGTCGGACTAGTGGGGCAATGGTCATGCCATTGCGACCCCGAGAAAAAAATGGTAAACATCAATGAACTACTGAAAATAAACTATATAAATCTTGCCGAAGGGTGCAGCAAGTTTTGACCTATCTCTTTCCCATCTAGGTGTGGAAGCAGAACAAAACCACTCAGTTCTGTTCCAATGTCATGGATTACATGCCATGCCGGAAAAAAGGTCCATCAAAGTCGCAAAGACCCTAGGGACCTTAGGACCCATGGTCAAAAAACCATCAAGTGATGCAGGCTGCTCCCCCCACAAAAGCATCCAGAAACTCGTGAGCCGACCCATCGTCTCCTTCTGAATGCTCCAACATCTAATGCAAGTTCAGACACTTCATGGGATCACCATCTTGCTGCCGATCCCTATCTTTGCTGCTTGAATCCCCCCAATGTGTTGGTCAATTCTCATTGTTGTCTCATTCTGAACAACAAATTGGCAGTGAAGATGGCACTCAGTAAACGGCTGGCGGGTTCAACCCGCCTTAAATCATTCGCCATCGCGGATTGTATCTTTGGAACTACTAAGCAGCCAGGGAGTCGGTCATCTGCCATAATTCCCCTCAGTTTTGCTGGGTAAAATCCCCAGTCATCCTGTATTATCTCCCACAACATCCACAAAAATAGAGGTCATCAGTGACATCCCCATGGTTGTATCGTGCTTAGACTCCTTACAACTTATAATCATACCCCCCTCCAGGTTTTGGAAAAGAGTTAGTACCCTCCGGTGTCATCAAACATGGCTTGCTGCAAAAATCCATGTGTTTTTGGTGGTCCCGGCGAACTAATCAACCTCCATTATTTCGCAGATGTTTCCACCAAAGCCTCCATTTCCAGTGGGTTTTCCCAGTTCTAAACCTCCAGCCAGCCATTTTTTTGATGACGGGAGGGTACAATGCCAGGGTTCCACGGTGGCCTCCAAGGCCATACAAAAGACGCTATAGAGATGCTGTGGAGGTCCACCTATGGGTTAGATGGAGGTGAAGAGGAAAACGTGACCAAAGGATGCAAAGTGTTGCTGTCATTCTGGATGAATTTAGATCATTCTAGATGATCTTAGATCATTGCAGATGATTTTAGATCATTGTAGATGATCTTAGATCATTCTAGATGATCTTAGATCACTGCAGATGATTTTGGATCATTGTAGATGATTTTGGATCATTGTAGATGATTTTGGATCATTGTAGATGATTTTGGATGAATTTGGATCATTTTAGATGACTTTAGATCATTTTGTATATTATTAATGGATGATTTTAGAGGATTTTGAAGGATCTTAGATGATTTTGAAGGATACATATGTTCGGTTTCTGAAAATGGGAAATCCCTCTGAAACATATCCAAAGCTATGTCAGAAATGACCGTTGGAATGTTGGATTATTTAATTCTAATAACCAAAAAAAGAAAAAGAGATAGATAGTGTTTCAGCAGTTGCAGACCATCCTTCCATCAGATCCCAGCCGGATGGCACCTGCTGCCGGCACGAAGGGATTGCAGAACTCCGCCACATAGGAACCATGGACCCAGAGTGGTATGGCCTGGTACCAATAGGTCAAAAGTTACCAGAAAATTGCTGCCTTTTCTAGATCTGATGGGGATTTTACTCTCCGAAAAATTGTGATTTAAGCATCAATAGTTGGCAAAATTACCTGTTTAAGTGTGGGGTTTTCCCGTCCAACATTGAATATTCAACATGATTTCCAGCATCCACAACTAGGGACTTAAGTGTTTATACCCTTATAACCTCCACCGGTAAATCACCTGCACATATGGATATAGTAAAAGGACTACACAATGGGAGTTTCAATGGCTATGTTTATTTACGTGCGGGTAACGGTCGTTGGGATACGACTCGAGAGTGAGGCCTCGAATGCCAACATGCTAGTCATCTTCTAATCCCTTCCAGATAATGAAATATTCGATGCAACCCTAGAAACACTGGGTGCCGGAGTGGATCTATGAATTGGGGGCCCAGTTGGATGTATTTAGATCAACTGGGGGAAAGGAAGGCTGCGATGGGATTCTGGTGGCTTGGACCAACCAACCCAACTCTTGGGTGCTAAAAGGTAGCATCCCATCAGATTCCAGAAATTCCCTGGAACCGCCAAAAAAAGGCCATCAACCGCATGAGCCCGCTGACCTTCTTCTTCATGATGGGTGCCAGGGTCAAATTCTGCGGGATCTGCGGTGGGCGGCGCTTGTGGCGACTGTTCACGTACTGGTCTTCGATGGTCTTGGCGTTCAGGATGGTGTTCCGGAAGACGGCCTGGTCAGATCCCGCGAGGTTCACGGATCGGCCTTCCTTGTTGCCATCATTTAGCCGTTCTAGGGGGGTTCCTCAGGCCAGATGGGGATCACTCAACCCACGCCCAACTCCAAGGGCCTTCCTCAACTTGGTTCCTCCCGGCATACTGCGGATGCTGCTGCTGGCAAAGAGCAGGAAGCCTTCCTGGTCACAGCAACTCCCGGAAAACTGGGGGTCAGCCATTTGTAGATGATTCACCTCTTGAAGATTCGGTGATTATTCCCAAGCTACATTCAGTATAGACATCGTATGTGGACCATCAAACAATGGATTTAGTGAAAGTCACCAGTTTTTGCCCATGCTCCATCTTTCTTCGTACAACACATCGCCATTTTCGATATTTCTGGGGGATGAGCCTGCGGCACAGCAAAGGGCGATTGAAAGGAATAACCAAAGCCGCCATAGGAATAGGCTTCGTACTCCGCAGCTCCCGTCTCTGAAACGCCTTTTCTGCGATCCTTGCCACCCTCTCGTCCACCTGCGCTATGAAGCTTGGGGGAGCACTGGTCAACTTCTGCTCAGCTCTGAGGTCTTGGGTGTTCCAGCCACCAAGTACCAGATGGGCCACATTTCTCAGGGGTCTCTATTAAAATATCTATTTGTGGGGGATTGTAAACATACCCATTTCTTCACTAAGCTTCACCCACAAACGAGGTGGTGTTGAGAGACGAAATCTGGATCCGGATCAAAGCCCAGGATACAAATCTGCAATGTTCACCCCACCATTGTATCAAACTATATATATGATCTACATCTGAAAAAAAAAACATGTGCTAAGTAACATATCATCCACATCAACCGACAACTATTAAGCATGTCATCCCTATCATTAGGAAGGCATCCCGAGAACCCAATCTGGCACCGCTCCACCACCTCCACGGCTCATGCCGAAGCTCTCAAAGATGTCGATGGGTTTGTCCACAGCAATGCCATCCAAATAGACGCACATCTCATCACCTGCCACACGTTGAGATCCTCTTAGATGTTCCCTCTTGGAGAAGCTTCCAATACGGCAGCGTGGATGTTTTTTTTCAAATCCCAAATGGGGTGAATCAGGGTGATACTTAACGTTTTCAGTAATCACAGGCCACTTGGTGGGATCAAGTACCACTTGATCGAAATTGACATCGTTCACCCTCATCGTACGCATGATACGCAATCACTTTCGTGGATCCGTACGGCGCCAAGTTTCAACCAAGCCGCGAACACTATCCACCGTCACGGTCAATGAATGCCAGCGCCCTGGGAATAAGCGTTTGTCCAGGATTTTGTCTTTCCTCAGAGCATTCGTGTGACGGCAAACATGGCAAAATGTACTTTATCTGCTATATCCAGGTGTAACACAAAGATGGCTTCTTTTGGAGTCAAAAATCCAGACAAATGCGTGGTCTTTAGATGATCCATGTCTAATTACCGCTTCAGAATCCCAAGTTCCCCTTTGGATTAGTGAGTCCAAACACCCGTCAGTAGGTTCAGAGCCATCTCAACAAACATGCATCACGCTTCTAGATCCTAGCGGGAGTGCTGCTCTATGTGCTCAGGAGTAGAAATTTCAACCACCCGGAAGCCTCTAGGACTCTAGGTCGAGTTGATGAAGCTTTAAATTTCCGTGTTTTGTTTTTTTCGGACCACCTTGTGTATTTTGAATGTTAATAGGGGAGGCACTCGAACCATGGCTCCACCTCTTCCAGCAAGTCGCTCATCAGGCACAATCCCAGATCCCCCGCAGAAGAGAAAACGAATTTCGAGATTGTTTCAGCAGCATCTTAAACATGTTCATCAATCTTAAACCATCGTAAACAATCTTAATGTTAATCAATCTTAATCACCCATTTTGCACTAGGTAGCTCCTACAATTCACCATTCACTGGCCCAACCAATTCCATGCCGAACCAAGCATCACTTTCACATGGCACGTGGGATGTCTTGATGCCTTTGTATTGGCCTTGTCAACTGGCTCCAAACCTCACCAGGGCATAGGCCAAGAATCCACCCCAAACGTGGCCGTTTTTCATGGGAAAATCACTGTTAAAGTATAGAGACTATTTAATGGATATCATATCTTAAACATGTCAGAATGGAACTGCTTAAATAGAATTTAATAAGATTCGAGAAACCACAAAAAAAATTAACGGCATCGCTGAGATGCCCTTCTTAATCAATCGTGGTTCCTAACCAAGTGACAGGTCCGGTTGAAGGAGACCCATCCTTGTGGATCTAACTCATCCGTTTCGAAGACCTGATCTCCCAAGGTCACCAGGCGTAGCTTGTGCTCACCTGCCGCGATCTGCAGATGTGGCAGATGTGTTGGCATCCCTACCTTCCAGCAATTTAACGTAGCTATTGTTTAAAATGTCCCATTTGTAGATGATTTACCTACTAAACATGATAAATGTCACAACAGCTATGTTAAATGACCAAAGAGTATCAGCATCTTTTGGTTGGTTAAATCCCATTAAGACCATCATTTTTGCTGGTTCAATCCCACTAAAAAGAACCGTTACTCACCACCCCCCTCCGGTCACCCCTGGGATCCAAACACCCGTGGCCCCACCTTCAGATTGATAGGCCATCTCATGCCCTAGCTCTAATTCCTTGGAGTTGCTTCAAGAGCTCAACAAATATGTGTATGTATATATATATATATATATGAATATATATATATATATGAATATATATGAATATATATGAATATATATGAATATATATATATATGAATATATATGAATATATATGAATAAATATATATGAATATATATGAATATATATGAATATATATGAGTATATATGAGTATATATGAGTATATATATATATGTATACGTTGTATATATATATATATATGTTGTATGTGTATATATATATATATACGTCCGGTAGATTCTCCTTAAATGATCTTTTAAACCAACTATGGAAAATACAAAAAACGCACCAACTCTCAGAAACTCCAAGGTTCCCTGTCCTCTGGATCGAAGACAGAAACTGCTGCCGCGCCATACAAATCGTCCAGCCAGCCATGCAGACGAAAATCGCTGCTCCAAACGTTGGTGGGATCGCCTCCATCGCTGATGCTAAAGCTATGCGTTCCGGTCTGGCGCATGGTCAGACTCCTTAGGTGCTCCAAGTGGCTCGATGTGGAAGGTCAGAACAGGGGGGCAGAGACGTGGTTGGTCTCTTGATGACAATCAGCTGATTAAACAAACATTTAGTACAAAGGACTCTGAACCAAAAATTGGGTTACTGTACAAGTTCAAGCAGTTTATAAAATACAAACATTTAGTGATTTTGTTCTATCCTCAACCAAATGTTTGGAATCATATATGCCATGTGCAACAGCCACCTTTCAATGAAGCTGGACATGTTTGTCATACTTACTTGGCTAGACAAACATACCAATCACTCAAGGGCTCATGGCAAACTACCAGAATATCTAAGTGCTTGTGTGCAGGTTGAGTGCCTCCTGCGTAGGAGAATGTCAAAAATATCAAAAAGGCTTAAGGTTGGGAAATCTGAGACTATTTATCATACAGATCTATCTCAAAAACCTCTTTGAGGCAGCTCCAATAGAATCTCTTTGTTATTGGGATAAGAAGTGCCTTTTCCAACCACAGTTCCAAGGGAAAGTGGACTGGCGTGAACAACTGGAAATCTTTTCTTTAGCGGCCAATGGACATGGCTTCTGCTCCTGAATTCTCTAAAATGACCTATAAGGATAACCCACAGTGACCATCAGCATAAGTCATAGATCCACCAGTTTATTGTTAAAACAATTCAAAACATCTCCGATGTTTGCTGTTTGAAGTCTGAAATCCCATGTTTTATGCTGAAATCCCCAGAATTTCTCGTCCCAGTTGCAGGATGTGGTACCGCTGCGTGGCCGGTTTGAAGCCCAGATCCGCATCTGGCTCACCCTCCACGCGCACGGCCCCATGCTCCACCCCCGGGAAGAAAGTGAGAGTGCGCTGGATGCCATTCGAGGACACCTGCCCCGGAGGAAGGTCCCAAAAGAAAACGAGAAACGTTCCCTGCAAAAGAAACAGGGAGATGTTCTCCAGTTTCTGAACCGCTGGGAATTCTTGCGCATTGAAAAAGACCGATGAAAATGGGAACTTCTTAACTCTCGATGTTGAAACCGTGGAGCCTGGCAAGCCTAGAACCTTGAAAAGATGAAGCCATGAAACCCTGGAAGCTGGGAAGGTCGGAACCCTGTAAATCTGTAGTGGAACCCTGGAACCTAAAGAGCGAACAGGAGACGAGGGGTCCAAAACCAATCTGATTGGATGGATTTAACCATAAGCCCAAGCGAATCCGCCAAACAGGCCTGCTCCCAACACCCCGAATATGGGATCAATGGCCTATTAGGCCTATGTAAGAGCTGAATTTCAGGGGATAAACCCCAAAAAATATGGCATTGAAAGGACCCTTTCCCGCCCACCTTGATACTGGTGGCGCAGCCAGGTTGAGTGCTCTCACCCCAGTAGCCTGCATAGACTGTGATGGTCACCTGCCAGCCAGAACTGGGCTTAGAGCAGCAAATGTTGGTTTTAACCTCAAAAAAAAAATGAATTCAACAGAAAAACAAGAATATGACCAGCAAAATGCATATCACCGGCAGAAATGAGGATTCAACCAATCAAAATGTTCGGGAACTAGTCGAGGCCTAGTGCAAGATTTTAACAATCCAGCCCGGATGAAAGACCTCCTGTAATTGTTGGTCAAATTCCCAGCCAAAGTATAGGATTGGAGACTTCCGTCAAGACCAAAATCACTTCGAAATCTGCAAAGGATCCATTTGCAATAGCTTCTCAGAAGCACAACGCAACGTTCATCACATTGGTTGCCACCCAAGAGGGCAGGGACGTCCAATTCATCCGAATGATTCCGACCACTCCTCTGTAAACATTTCACATAGCATACACCTTTTGGGATGGATTGACCACCACTCAACCACTGACCAGCGATCTTTGAGCAAAACCGTTGGAGACCCTCAGATTCCATGGTGAAAGCCATGGTTTCCTGTAGGTGCTCCCTTCAACAGACATCCTTCCAATGTGAATAGTCATGTATTCCTCTTGTTTGTTGGCTCGACCCTATGAACCCCCCAATTTTTGTTGCTTCAAAACTGCAATTGTCTCGCTGAAATCACGATGTTCGGTACGAAAATCTTGAGGCATCCCCCCTTGGTCCCCGGAGGCACACCTCATCCTCATGCATTTTATGCTGGAAAGTGGATGCCTCCTCTCCGGGGTCTTCTTCGTCCTGGTTTTCTTCAGCGATAGCATGGAACATCCACGATTTCATTTTTCAGCTATTATGTCTGTGTATACATGTGTATATTTATACACTATATATGTGCATACATGTGTACAAATTGTACAATGGATTGAAAGTAACGTCGATATCCATTTCTAGATGATGTTCCTCTTGGGATTTTCCGGCCAGCGATTCAAGATATGAACAATATCGTCTTGAAACATAAAATTGATATGGTGACCCAAGAAAGGGTGCCACAGGGGCCACTGTTTTTGTCATCGTTTGCCTAAAACCATCCAAGATTTGGATGAAGAATGTTCAGCAAAACCCATATGAGCATTCATACTCTTGCCAAGTCCCTTGAGGGTTAAACCACCATCCAACCAGCATTTGGATGTTTGGCCACCTTCAACCCACAGAAAAATTGGGAAATGTCTGGGGATACCCTGGCATTGCCAAAGCAGGCGTGGTGGAGTTTGGCACCGAAACCATGCTTCATCTAGCCATGTTATTCATTCGTAGTACATTAGTACATGCTAAACTCAAAACAGTACGGCACCGGTTTTTTTTGATCACTGACTTTGGGCCATGATGAGAGTTTGGCAATTCTGAGGGTCTCTTGATGGATTCATCCAAATATCCCCATTAAACTTCTCACTTGAACTCCAAGTTTTACCGCCACCACCACCACCACCAATTGCACCATCGTCGACATCAGCGTCATCATCACCACCACCATCGTCATTGTCACCACCACCACCACCACCGCCACCACCACCCCCACCACCACCACCACCCTCCCCCGCCACCACCACNCCCCCACCCCCACCACCTCCCCCCCCCCCCCCCCCCCCCCCCCCCCCCCCCTCCCCCGCCACCACCACCACCACCACCACCACCACCACCATCATCATCATCATCATCATCATCATCACCATCACCATCACCATCACCATCATCACCATCACCATCACCATCACCAGCCTTTCTCTCTCTCTCTCTCTCTCTCTTCATTTTTTTCAAGTCGAATCCCAAGCTGGCTGAATTCTGAGATAATTCAGCAACTTAAAATGCTTTGAGATCTTCAAATACGTCCCTCAATCCCTACCATCTAGACACCAGCGAGGTTCTGAGTGTTTGTGGCTCCTAAGAAATGACCAACCCCCATCAGCGCGACAGCGCCCCTTTGACGTCCTCATCCCCCTGCTCTTTGAAGAGGTCAAAGGGCTTGCCACTATCAAAGCCTCCAGGTGGTGGAGCCTTGAACAAACCGCCACCTGCGGGTGCAGACAAACAGTTGAACATGACATTGGAAGAGTCATGAGAATGCAAAACATCCATGATATGTATATATATATATGTATATATACGTGTATATATATATATCATTGATATAGATGTTGATACCTGTCATGATAATTGATATAGATGACGATATCTTCAATTCCAAGGTGAGATTGCCGAAAATGAACCACCCTGGCAATTTTGGGACTTTGGACACCTCCAACAACTGGATGATGATCAAGGTGTGTTCAAGAGATAACTTCCAGACACGCCAGAAGAGATCACGTTGGTCAAGACCAACCACATAGGATTGGGCGAAACTGGAAAGGGCTTCACCATCTGAAAGGAAGAGCAGGGCTTCAGATCAACAGATTACTTGGCCCTAACGGCCCCAACTGCATATTGCTACATGGTGGTTTCTTCAAACCCGGGAACCCCCAAATCATCCCAAGTTGATCTATTTTTAGTGGTAAAACCCAGTGACTAGTAGTAGCCCCATTTTAAGAAACCCCTACATAGCCACCCACCAGGGAAAATGATGCAAGCGGCTCGCAGGTTTCTTCTTCTGAGATGTGATTTCCTCTTCCTCCACAGCGGTGAGCGCCTCATTCGTTCCGGCTTGCCGCGTGTGAAATGGTCCGAACATTGGGTGTCCACCCCTGAATGGAGAAAGCATATAAGTTTAACAGCTAAGGACAATTCAGGACCATAAAATAGAGGTACTCAACCATACTTTTGGTCAGATTGTTGGGGCTTATCCCCTTAAATTTAGCACTTACACAGGTCTTGTATATGGTAGGTACCACGAATTCAGATACCTGAAATGGCCGTTGGTATCTGGCATATATGGCTATGGCTATGCGGCTATGGTGTATTAATAGTGGAAAATGATAAACCATATGCGGCTATCATGGAAGCAGATGACAAATCAATGTTGTATTATAAAGTCCTATGCCGACCAGTTTAAGAGCCACAAATGGACTTTGTTAGCAAGAAACTGTCTATTTTGGTGGGCTGAAAATTGAAACATCCGTACCCATATAGCGATTCTATCCCTGATTCCATTCTTATTGGTCCTGTTTGCAGTATACCCTCCTGGTAGGCTGCAGACCCACCACATGCCAGGTGTTGTTGGTTCTATGTCCAGGCAGGTTTTCTGTGCTGAAATTACCCTATCCTGCTGAACTCCACAAGTTTGTGGGTAAACACCCCATTTTTCCCTCCTGAAAAGTCATCATGTCTCCTGGTGAAATCTCCTGGTGAACTCTCCATGTTTCCTCATACCTCCCCATGCTTGCAGATTCTAAATCCAAGGTTTTTACTTTTTACTGGTTAAGATTTAAGATCCCCCATGTTTCTCTCTACAAATCCATCTTTCCTAAGTTCCCTTAATATCCTTAATGGGGTTACATATCCATATATAGCTGGGTGGTAACCCCCCTTACTAACCAGCTACAATCACGGGATGGATATTTATATTGATATTGAAGTCCCAGTTCTTCCCATGATATTCCTAGTTTCATATTTGATCTTATTTCATTCCTAATACAAACATGTTACAGTATATCATGTTATATCAATCCAAGATTCTGCTTGGGATCAATGATGTCCTTTTGGGAAAAATAGAAGGGCCCGCAGGGTTTGAGGAGGCTGTTATTCACTGACCGAACTTATTCAGGATGAACTGAGCAGCAAAAATTGCCATGAATTGGAAGTATATCCTCCATTTTCAAACAAACCCAAATATCATAATCAACGTATGTATGTATGTACTGTATATATATCTATATATATTCCGATCAAACACATTTCATTTGATGGTTAAATTCTCATAAACCATCCCATCCAGACCCAAAGATGTTAAAATTGCTTGTATATCCCATAAAACATGCCCCTGAAATCCCATGATAATCCCATGATAATCCCACTATCTTCCATCATATTGCCATGACATATACCACGAGTTCCCATCAAATCTCCCCCCGGGGGCGAAGCGCTTCGGTTCCGCGCCTGGCGTTTGAACTTCACCGGCACCCGTCGAGCGCCACTGGGCAGCCGCACCACCTCACCGCACTGCCTGGTTCAACTTCTACGTAGCAGGCTGTCGCAGGGAATATTTTGGGGTGATATTTGGAGATGAGGATGAAAAGGCAATATATAAATCCCTGGATTTCATGGTGATTTTTGTTCAAGATCTCCAATAATCATCTCCGATAATCATGATGATTATAAAGGCAATATATGGATCAGATGGGGATGAAACCCGAGGATCATCTAGATCCTGATGGGGTGCGAAGGTCATTGGCCGGGGTTTTTCACCAGGAATGGCAGAAGCTACGCACCGGAAACTTCGTAACCAGGGTCTACCAGTTACGATTTCTGGGAGAATCCTCCAAGGAACTATCAAATGGTTGGGGCCCACTCTATTCGTAACTCCAACTGGCTTCGCATATTTTTCTTGGGAATGTAGATACCCTTAGCTCCAAACCGCTCCCTCCGAACCACTGGATTTTCGGCTTTTCGGCTTCGTCCCAAGTGAAACTTGGGGATGAAAGCAGTCAGAAGTTTCGTACTGCTATCACCAAATTGTATTTGCATTTCGTCCCAANTTTTCGGCTTTTCGGCTTCGTCCCAAGTGAAACTTGGGGATGAAAGCAGTCAGAAGTTTCGTACTGCTATCACCAAATTGTATTTGCATTTCGTCCCAACTGTTTTGGGGATGCGGGTGATCGGAGACCGTATCACCGGCACCAAATAATTGGCAATTAATTAGGCAAACGGTCATGAGACCAAAGGTGAAAACACGTGAGTTGAAATATCATAAGACAAGAACAACAAGTGGCTGTGACCCGAAGTCCTTCCAACTATGCTTGCAAACTTCTCAAATTAAATTTCCATTGGTGCTGAGCCATGGAGGGTGTGCGAGCACATCCAGGCTAACAGCAAACCAATTAGTAGCTATAGGGCTTGGCCGTGCCTGCTGGGAAACGAAACGGTTCATCCTTTGATACACCACCTTCCACGTCCAGAGCGCGCATGCTCCACAGAAAGGGATCTTCTTTTGATTCTTGTGCCTGCGAAGTGTTCAGTTCCATGTGCTTCTCGGAAGGCAGATCTGCAGCACAAAACAAAACACCATCATTCACTGTCACTTTCAAATTGCAAGGTCGGACAGCGATGTGCCGGCCACATGGCAATTTTACACCATACCGCCCCGTGGATGTCAATGCTGTAGCAATGCAACCAACGCTGCCGTTGTAGTTGTCATCAGAAAGGCCCGTAAGGCACACTGACTGTCCGGGGTGGAAAATATGTTGTTGGCTATCATGATAGGGCTCGGTGCCCATGGCTGCATGTTGGCATATCAGGTCACTTCCCTCCGGGTGCTGGGGCTTGGAAGCTGTGGAAGGAGACTCCGCAGCGCCACCCACAAGGGTCATGTTGCTTGCACGAAGAGCAACACGGCGACCACTCTCCAATTTTACACCATACCTGCTGGACAATGAACACGGGGCGGCAATGATCACGCCCACCTTCCCGTTCAATTCTGTCATGTTGAGGCGAGACAGGAGAACCCGCTGACCAACGGTAAATCTGTCTGGTGATGCCAATTCATCATTTGAAGGGTTGTGCGTGGTCGAGGTGTTGTTTGCAACACACCCCATGCCAGGCAAACTCCAATCAACTTGTAAGTCCACTCTGTTGGATTTGGAATATTCAGCAAAAAGTTGCATAGAATGCTCCAATATGTCTTCGTCGAAACTTTCTCCAGGCAGCCTTGGCCCAGCACTATCACTGGGAAAAGCTGATTGCCTGGTTTTGGGCTTACCATTCTGGCTGTGGTCACTACCAAGACTTTGTCTCGAAACTGGATCATTGTGTAGCAACCCCGACGCCAAGCTAATGGGTTGACCAGCAGCTTTGGGTAGGTCGTCAGGGAATGCCCTGGCATACATAGAGCAAGCTAAAACCCAGTAATGATACCAGGCGAGCTGTTGAGTAGCCAGGAAAAAATATTGTTCTCTCCAGTACTGGTCAGGCACCGGGATGACAATGTATGGTGAATTAACCCGAAGGCCCATGGCATCAAACTGAAAATCGCTCAACTATCTGTTGACACCTACCGACCTCTGGGAGGGTTGAGCATGCACGGCTCTCCNGTGAATTAACCCGAAGGCCCATGGCATCAAACTGAAAATCGCTCAACTATCTGTTGACACCTACCGACCTCTGGGAGGGTTGAGCATGCACGGCTCTCCTAATCACTGGATACTTCAATCCAGAAATCTCCCATAAATGAACCAAGAACTTTCCATAACCTTCCCATAACATGAAACCGTGGCTTTGTCGGTGCATACGGCATCCGATTTTCAGACAACCTATACCCCACTTGCAATCAATATCGTCCTGTTAGGGAAGATAGAGGAGCCAGTTTGGTATATNCGGCATCCGATTTTCAGACAACCTATACCCCACTTGCAATCAATATCGTCCTGTTAGGGAAGATAGAGGAGCCAGTTTGGTATATTATTGTCATCCCCTACCTATTATCCTTACTATACCATAGATAGAGATTATACTCAGTAATTTCACTAATATTATTACAATATATCACTATTGTTATCCTTTCTGTACTATACCTCTATACCATTATCATTATTATCCTATTAATATCCCGGTAAAATCCAATTTTTATCCATAGAAGCCCCACATTTCCCACCTGCAAGTCCTTTTCGAAATGCGGCCCACAGGCCCGGAGCAGTGCCGCCGCCGTGCTGGAGACTTCCACCGGTGCGGCACCGACCTTAGGTCCAGCGACACCAAGGGACTACAGGCCTGGGAAAATACCTAAGTTATCCTCTGATAATTTAACATAGCTATTGGAAATGGCCATAGAAATAGTTGACTTTCCCATTAAAAATGGTGATTTTCCAGTTCGCTATGTTAGTTTACCAGAGGGTATCCTCATCTATAATCATTGGTAATAATTGGTAGTAATGTCTAATCATGGGTAATAATGGATAATAAGGGTTGATGATGAGTAACAATGGTTGATGATGCTTGATGATACATGGGGTGTGAATCGGGTAAATATAAGGTAACATGACGAGTTCTCCCCCCCTTGTGGCCGTCATTTACTCATATAATGGATTGGAGCAATCCTACAATTTATCAATGAACCTACTAAACCCATCTGTAGGGGATTTCCCAGCTATCCATGATTGCAGGAGGGTAGCTGAGATAGCCATTGACCAAACAGTTTCCAACAAAAACGTCCCAGGTCCCAGGCCATCTTGGGTGTTTCAACAAATGCTTGCGGCCAGGTACTTGAAACCATGAGCCCGTACATCGCAACATTGCTGCATATCTGATCACAATAAAAATTCACGAGGAACATTGGCAATTCTGAGACTCAAACATGTCACTATCAACAGCAATATGTCGATTCCTTTTTTCAGCGTTCCATGTTTATAGCCTTTTTGTGTGACGGCAAAAAGGCCACCTTTGATATAGGGGTAGCAGGATCATCAGCATCCGACAGCTCGGATCATGATCCCATTTTGAGGCTTCAAACTAAACAACCTTCGAAACCAACTAGCGTCAATAGCCAATAGCCATTGTCTAGAGTGAGAAAGATATAGTCCTGATTTTAACAGGTTTGAGCAGCTATATCCCACCATTGTCCCATCATGTTTGCGATGCAGGTGTCTTTCACCACCGACCGCAGCACCGCATGAAAGGCATCAGGGACGTTGGGTTCATCGACGATGACCTCTGCGATGCCTGGCCGCGAAAACTGCAAAGTTGTATCATTCAAAACCAATCTACAGGTTGCTTTGCAATTTGGAATGCTTTTGTTTTTGTGTTTGATCTCTCTCTCTCTCTCGCTCTCTCCATACTACATGCGCAAATTATAATATATGTTGTGTATATATTTATACATACATGTGGGTGCGTCTGACAATGGGATCTAACCCTCCAAATTCAATTGTTTGCTTCGAAACTGAACCAGTGATTAAAAAAAAGACCCTGTTTCCGCATTTCATGAAAGACTAGCCGTTTGATAGATTTCCCATCCATGTGAGTGACTTCATAATCCCCAATAACCAGGTACTTAAACTTTAATTAGAATAAGGTATGTTGACGCATATCGATTGCATAAGAATCTCACATCAGCCCAAAACTTCACTTTAGTCAAATGATCTAATACAATATATGTTAACTATATTAATTACCCCATAAACATCCTTATGGGACCATGTACCCATATAATTATACGATATTATACGTATATACAGTATATATAATCTATATCCATATTATAATCTATGTAAACAGCAACCCTCAGTTCCTCCCTTGACCGCGCCTTGAAAGGCATACCACACCACCTCCACGCCCACAGCGTCTCCATTTGCCTCGGCCTTCTCCAAGTGCTTCAGCCTGGGTCCCGTGGCTTATCGTTCGCATTCACCTTACGGATGTTTTATTTTTGATCAAAATCATAAGAGATCCCCAAAACCCTTATCATTCAACGGTTAAATTGATGGTCTAATTTGGGATGATTTGGGGGCACCCACAATAAGATCTGTTTATGGGCCCAGGCCTAGGTTCTTAGAATCTCGAGCCATTGCAAAGAGAGTGAGTATACAGTGTATATATGATACAATATATATATATATATATATATGCATATACACACACACACACCAAAAAAAAAAAACTATCGGCCACGTAAACCAACAAACATGCATGTCTAATGCTGTAGTTTTTTGGTGGACATAACTTGGTTACCTACGATTCGCCATATCCACCATCAGTCCAATCGTTCACCACGTTATAAACCAACTTACCCATCTTGGGAGCCTCATGGTATGTATAATCAATATTGATCAATATTGAAACTAAATTGATCAATGTTGAAACTAAATTGATCATTATTAATAGAAACTCTATCAGTTATTTGATTTTTTTTGTTAAAAGCAGAGCTGGGAATCTAAAGCAATGTTCTTAGTAGTCGTAAGCATTATGTATTGATCATAACCATCTAGTGAAGTTTCAACCCATACAGACCTGAGCTTATATCCGACAGTTCATAAACTGGTCATACACATGGCTATGGGCCATGGGGCACAGTGAGTTGCACATCCAAAGTATTCAAGCACAAACGGGCAAAAAGAAGCAAGTTAAAAACGTTTTGATATAATCCAACATGTAGAAGAATAGCTACAGAATTCTGTCCTGAATCATGAACCAAATCTATATGTGTATATATATATATAATTACACATCTATCATTTAACCAAGGTTCATAGGGATGTTTGTCATTGGAAAGGGATTGGTTGGGCTTATCAATCTTTGAAAGTGGCACAGCTGATGAACCCAAAACAAAATCCTGGCATGTATTACTCTCTGGTGTCGTCAACCGTGGCGGACTGGGAAATCCCCTGTAAATGGAGCTTTCAACGGGAAAATCGTCTATAAATGGTGAAATTTCACATTGCCATGTTTGATTACCGGAGGGTAGGCTCAAAAATGGCTTTACACTTTACCAATTTGCATCCAAATTGCCCGGGTGAGTGCAAGTTCTACCCCTGTACCAACTGTGGCTGCACAGTTGCATTTGGGGAGCAAAACCTATAAAACTTGGAGATGTCCACACAGTGAACTGCATCAATCCAGAAAAACACAATAGCTATATTTTTTAAACATAACTGACTTGGATTTGCTTATATTTTCTTGAGAAACCCCCCACACCGCCCAAAACAAGTAGTGGATTTCCCATTGGAACAAAACATCATCGACTCAGCAAAGATTATGGCGGGTGCCGTTCAAGGCTTCCGGCCGATTCTGTCCAAGTCCAAGCAACAAGGTAGAGAGGACCAACTGTGCTTCGGCTGTGCCGGCTGCAATGCAATACCTCGGTGTTTGCCAAACCAGTTGCGAATGTTGGTAGCGCCTCCGCAGAACCCGAATCTAGCCACTGGAGAATCTGGGGGACCCCACCATGTGCATCAGCCATACCCTTTTGATTCTGGAGTGAAACTATGAAGTTAAAACTCTCGATCTTTCCTCAAGGGCAGACAAAACCAAGTAACCTGGAAATTTGAACAGTTATATAATTGTCCTTTACCCTCCAATGAACTGACATAAATAAATTGTAGCAAATCCACCATTTACAAGAACACCTCCGTTGAGTTGGGGGGATTTCCCAGCTAGCCAAATCTCATGACACCGCAGGGTATTGCAGATCTTGAACCTTTCTATGGCTTTTCAGGGCAACGAAAAGGCCGGCCCAGTCACATGTCGACCAGTATATCCTGCTGCGCACTTCTCATCTGCACCAAGTCAGCACGGTCTTCGGGTGAATCAAAGCGGCTGAAGCGGACGAAGGAATGGATACTCCTGAGCATCATGGTGCTTTAAATGAGGTTTAATGGTGGTTTTATTTATATGGTCTTATATTGCTTCATGGGGATATTGATGGGGTAATAATCATGATAACAATAACCACAATAGTAATAGTAATGATATAGAATATTAATATCAATGGATTTACCCTTTGGTTATCTAAGATGGCAATGGGAAATCCCGTATAGATGGAGGTTTTAATAGGAAACTCATCGATAACTGGGTGATTTTCCATTGCAATTTCAAAAACTAGTTGGGGACTGGTGTTGTAGTACCAGCTGATGGTTATCATCATTCTTGTCATTCTGGATCCACCATGGCTAGCTGCTGCATTGAGATGTTGTCTTGGAGCCTGAATAGTTTCATTCAGGAACTGTGGTCGTCCTGCTGGCCAAAAATAATACCCTCCAGCAATCCAACATCATGACAAGTGAAACCCACCATGTTCATTCACTTATTATTAGTTTTCCACGCAAAAGTCGTGGTAAGTTTTCCATTGCCGTGCCTGTTTGACTATCAGAAGGTATGACAAAAATAAAGAACAAGCAAATCTGGAACATCATTTTCTGATTTTGGATCAACTTCAATTGGTCACAGGCAGATTTTATCACTTCCGGAGCCGGAACCTACCCCAAGAAATCAGATGGCGCATGTGGTTTTGAAGGAATGGCAAAAGCTCTCTTGTTTGTTTGTTCCATCGCCACTTGTATTTCCAAATGCCCTGATTCTGCTGAGTATGCATCAGTTGGTGGTTAGTTGGCTGTACATGACGCAAGACATAAGACAATATATGTTGATGGGATGTACCCTCCAGCAATCAAACATGGCTAGCCGGGAAATCACCGAACTGAATGGAGGTTTCCATGGGAAATCATCTACAGTATAAGTAATTAGTGGATTTGTCCATCCCAATGTTTGATTACCACAAGGTAGCTACCGGACACTCCGCTGGTCATGTTCCAATTCAAACCCAATTTAAGAAATCATGAAACCACCGCTAGCACCAGTTAAAATCAATTAGAGGAAGGGAACATGAAAGGATGAAGAAAACGAAGATGAAGTTGATGATGATGATGATGATGATGATGCTGCTGCTGCTGCTGCTGGTGGTGGTGGTGGTGGAGGTGGAGCGGCACTCTTGGGATCGTGCAAAGCAACAAGAAGAAAAGACGTTGCTCGCGCAGCAAAAGAAAATGAACATTCCAAAGGTCCGTTAAGGAACGATACCTGCATGGCGGAGGCTGGGATTGAGCCCACGGGGAGGGGTGTAAAATGAATTGCAACCTCTTGAATAATCAGGCAACAGGGCGCGCCACCCTCCCCTTTACTTCGTAAAGTAAAACTCAAGGTAGCCCGGAGTCCCGGAGCTACCTTTCGTGATATTTGACACTACCAGCCGTTCTTGGCCATGCGGCGGCTCCGCCAAGCGCTGCAGCAGCCCGGGCATCACACCCTCCGGAAGCTTGCCGTCGCGCTTGGCCTCCTGATGCAGCGCGCAAGCGGCCAGAGACTTTCAGGAACTTAAGCATCAAAAATATCATGTGTTTAATGGGATTCCATACGATTTAACGGGTTTTGATGTGGTCTTTGATGGATTTAATGGACTTTAACCGGATTTAATGGGGGTTTAACATATGTTCATGGGACTTTAATGTGATTTTATGGGACTTCATGGGGGGTGAATGGAAATTGAATGGGATTTTAGTGGGAGTTTGAAGGAACTTCATGGGATTTAATGGGATTTGGATATGATTTTTATATATGTTTATCGTAAGGAGGTCACAATGCGATTTGGTATAGGGATCTTTTAGAAATGGATTTACTTTGACATATAGCCAAGGGCTTGGTGACTGGTGTAGTCAGACTTGGCCTTTTCAGAATTGATAACCGAGGTGGTGAAGTCAATCTGTTGACCTTGACCTGCAGCTCGAGGAGAGTTTGTCCTTGTGAATCACTTCATTCTTCTTGTAGCATTTGTTTCAAATGACCCGCTACCACCTCCGAACAATCCACAAAGAAACACGAGCATTGAATCCACCGCGTAACTGGCTGGGCACAATTCATGCCACCTCTTTCCGAAGTTGAGCATGTCTTTTGGCAAGAAATTTGTTACATAGCTGGTTAAAAAGTCCGCGATGCTCCACAAACATGCTGACTTAC
Source organism: Symbiodinium sp. clade C Y103 (assembly GCA_003297045.1). Classification (NCBI taxonomy): domain Eukaryota; class Dinophyceae; order Suessiales; family Symbiodiniaceae; genus Cladocopium; species Cladocopium sp. clade C. The sequence continues at coordinate 169,217 of BGPT01000069.1, forward strand.
TGGGTGAATTATGGGACTTATATAACAGGGTTTCATCGAGCTTCATGGGATTTAGCATTTTTGCGGTCGCCTTCAAACTTGGTGATTTTACTGTCAAACAAGGCTGTTTTTGATGTGATACCCTGAGGATATTGTGGGCAAATGAGATTTCAATCTCGAGTCATGGATAACAGCAACATGAGTTATTACACAACGTACATAATAGATACATGCTTATATGAAATCCATGACTTCAAAATACACAGTATCCCGCTAGAAAGGGAAACTATTGATAATCCGAATATCATTATGACTCTTTGGGATGATCCTTCGGATTTGTTCATCATGATTGACGCCTAGATGTCTGCGCGTGAAATGCGGATGGGGTCTCAATAGATTGTGAAGCACCAAATCCTGGAAGTTGGATGCCTGCCTGGGTCGTATATTTGCAGTATGTACGTATCTTGTTTTTGTTGGGGCTGGATATGAGAACATCTATCTATATGTATCTATCTATATCATCTATATCTATATCTATCTATATATATATATATATATCTACACACTATACATTTAACATCGAATCTAGTTGGACTCCAAGTGTGAGAATCTCTCCCCCATCAGGACGAAAAACGACGAGCCGCTGCCGGCCTTTAAAACAGCCCAGAGCTCAGAAACCGCCTGTGCCACTTTGGGATGCACCATGAAGGAAGCAGCGATGAAACGCAGCCTAGGCCGAGGTGATCCGCAAAAAAAAACAAGTTGTAAAACGAGAGAACATTTAGATCATTTTAATAATGGGTAATTACCAATGGGTAGTTGCCATCATTATAATCACATTATGAGCAAAAATCACCATCATGAAAAAGCCATAATCATGATCATCGACATCATCTACGTGATCATCTTCATCTAAATCCAGAACCATGTCTATCCAAAATCCAGCAAGCAATTACTTCCAAACCAATGTTTTTTTAAAAAAATAAGCACCATTCTTGTTGCCGACACATCCGATATCATGACCATTCTTGTTGTATGTTAACTTTACATCTCAGAGTCCCAGATGTCTTCCCCGGTCTTTCCCCATCTCAGTGGGCTCGCAACACCGCTGCCGAGGAGCAGAATCTCTGAGATCTCCTGGTCCAACCACAGCAGCTGCGTGTAAGCTTCGATGAGGTTTCCAGCCTTGGACCATGACCGGAAACCAAATGGATCGTTGTTTTTGTGAAGAGGAAAAGTTGGAACCGGAAGAAATGTGTTTTTCGCGCCATGCATCTAACATGTATATATATATATATATATGTAATTAAATATACATATGCGAAATTTGATATTCAATATATATATATATATGTATACCCTAGCAGTCCAAGTGTGGTCAATGTTTCAACCTGCACCCATGTCCTAACATTGCCGTGACCGGCCGAACTTTGCCAATGACTGGGCTCAGTTCTGTTGGCAAGAATGGGTATATCCTCAACAAACTAATCACAAAGGTCACCACCATATGATATAATTGCAATATAGATCATATTTAACAACTTGATCATTGTTGATTCATTTTGTACCCATCTGAGCCCATCTGGTGGGTTTTGTCTCTTCCCTCTTCCCACCGTTGCTGCCATGTCCCTTTTCATCGACTTTCCCAACATCCCGGTTCAGCCTGGGACCCATCAATGCAATGGAGTGGCACCAGAAATGTAGCATCTTATTCTGTTCATGCACCCCTACCTTTTGCTAAGGTCACAGTGCAATCACCGCCATGAAGAGAGCTCTGACAATAGGTCTGGGTCTTGAATCTTTGGGTTGTGATGGCCAAAACTGAAACCCATATTGCCACACATATGTTTGGAAAATGGTTTGGCTTCGAAATGTCGTGGAAAAAATGAAGTGCTGCGCAACAACTTTGTCACTCAATGGCCATTCCTTGTTGTAATCGTTTCATGTGAAATGAAGTCACGACGATGCATTCTATGGCATTTCCGAGGATGAGGACTGTGAAATCCGAAGGGAAGGTGCTACTCCCCGCTGTCCAGCGCCAGTGGAAAGCAAAGGGTGTGGATGATTGGATCATCACTTTTGCTTGCATAGAATAGGCATCTGTGTGCCTTACCTTTTTGGGAATTGTAAAACTCAAAAACCCATGTGTAGCCCGATCAAGTATATGGTAATTATTGATTGCCACGTTATATTGAATGAATTGTGCTATGTTGCTTTTCTTTGGCAACACTCCATGTGCCACACAGGCATACGTGCTTTCCGTGGTAACCCGCCGCTGGCTGGAAGGGACACATGTTGACCTAATCGGGACTGTCATGCATTTATTTAATTTCAATTATGTTTTTGTATGATGTCAACATGACATTGTTTGAAAAATCATTGGGGGGCGTGCATGAAGTTTCGGCGCCGCAGCAGCCGCATGTCGCAGCATCGCGTTGCCCTTCTGAAGGAGTGAAAAAACATGTTCTATCCAAAGGTAGCACAGCGTTGCCATTGGATTGCATTCTTAAGTTAGGAATATCATACCAGCTCTTGACCTGCTATCAGGAGTTTTTTGCGGATTTGCTGGAGCGCAAAGGCTACATCGAGGAACGTCGTGGGCAAATCAAAAAGGCAAAAGGATCTAAGGCTCAACTGGCATGTTTTGGTGGAGCACATCAACTACTGGCCATGAGTTAAAATATTGAAGAAACAACACTTACAATATCACTAATTTTGCAAGGTGAGATAGATCGATCTTAGTTGTATGATACCTGACTTCAACATCAACATGATGCAGATGTGTTATGAAATAATCCTTTCTGAAGCCCACAGGCCACAGGTGATTTCCAGCAGTATTCAAAACCGTTTTGGTCTTGAAATCACAGCCAGGCATTTTCATTCGTTGACCTCAGTGGCACTACGCAGATCTCGGAGCGAGAGGCAACAGCAATCTTCGGAACGATTCAGTGGTAAATCATTATTACTTTCTCTTCAATTGTGAACTGTATATTTTCCTGATGTGATTTAATCATTCTGTCATTCTATCGATTCATGTTTTGTTCAAGGAATTCATTCTGAACGGTTCTGTGGGTTTGATGGCCTATTTTGGGTTTCTTTGCTAGGTGGAGCGAGATATCAATTTTGGCTTCCTGAAGGAGTACCTCAGCAATTTTGCTGGTGATCTCCCAACCCAGCACGAAACTGAGGAGACTTTGAATTGAACAATGGGTAAGTTTTGCTGACATGTTGAAACTTGCAATGAAACCCGGTTTGGCTCACAAGTGTTTTTTTTTTTCCAGTGAATGTCTATTTTATGCAACTTCCTTTGTAGAGCCATTCTGCAGGAAGCTCTTGCGTGGTGCGCTGGGGCCTATCCCATCAACCCTCACTTCAAAACGACCCGCCAGGAGGAGGCTAGTTGTTGGTGCAGCTATTCTTTTTATTTCAAATAATGCAATTTAATGTTGATCGATGTCAATTGATTTAAACCCAAGCTTCCCTATTGAAATAACTCTAAACATATATAATGACATAACTCTGAACACAATATAGCTATAGCAACATACTACTTGATGAAATTCAAATCAAATTATCATAATTACATGATATTATACTACATATGCATGTAGTACAGTAGGCAACAGGTTTGGATTCCATCCCATGACCCACACTTCTCCAGCCGAAGCACTGGCCAGTCGTGGGCAAAGATCGAAGCTGGATTGGTCCGGAGCCTCGCATCACATGTGGCAAATCTCTACCAACGATCCCGGACATGCAGGCTAGGAAAACATGCATGCACACATAACCACAAAGATTTGGTGTGAGTCAGAAAAAGATAGAATTTCTTTGAACCCGCATATGGCAAACAACTACAACACCGCACTTTTGTATGAGCCTTTTATTGGACTCCATTTTGTCCGTGAGAGATCTTCACTGGTTTGCTGTACTTGTGACTTACCATTGTTGATTGTTGACCTGGGAGGAAAGGCCATGAACGAATGAAGGTCTTGAAGACCATTATCCTTTTGCGGCTACAGGACTCTTGGGCTGTCTTTGATCCCGTCCGTACCAATCGAAATCTGATCTACAATCACCTCCTCCAATACTCAAAAGAAACACCAACCAATTTCTTTGGCAGGAATTGGGGCTATTGACGGAGACTTTCAAGAAGTTCCCTTCACGTGGAAGATCCAGCCCTAAGGGTAGAGGAAGCCCAGGGACTGCTCAGGCTTCTCTAATGGGATGCATTGCAATCAGATGTGGCAATGACAACATACCATATCATACCATCACCTATCATTTTATATTATGCATATTACATGCACAAGCTGTGCATCTGTACATCTTCCTAATGAGGATTTAAGACCTTATTTCACAATGCATGCATGTGTTTGCCATTGACACGTCATGCATAACATATACTCGTATAATCTCGTATGCATCAGTCATGCTTTGCACAGGCGAGCAAAAAGCAAGAAGCGAAGCCAGCACAGCTTGGGTCAGGTTCTGATTTGGCTGAGACACTTCCCTTTGTGCCAGAAGTTCCTGACTCCCACCCCCGCAGCGACTTGGAGACGTCCCCTGTTCAAAACAATTTCCCGGAGTTTGGCAGTGATGACCCTTTTGTTGCAATGCTGACAAAACAAAAGGATTCTGGCAGCAAAGAAGGTGCAGAAGAAGAAGTCCCAACAGATGACGAACTTGTAGAGCCAATTATAACGCATGAGACAGTTGAAGAAGAGGCCAAACGTCAATTCCTTACTGAGCAGCAAGCCCCTGAGGCACACAGCAAGGCAGCCGAACAAACAGGATCAGCTTCAGCACCTGTTGCAGCAGCAAGCGCGACTGAAAAACATGTTCCCAACAGTACCGATGTTGCAGTAGAGCAGCCGAAGATGGACACAAAAGGGATCAAAGATAGCAAGGAAACCCCAGCAGGTGACATGCACCCAAGGAAAAAACAAAAAGTTGAAACAACCAGCAGCCCAGCAAACGAGAAGGGAGAAACTGAAGGTCAGCCTAAGTCAAGGTACAGGGTTGCAGACCAACCAGCCGACAGCCAACCAGTGGAAAACGAATTCCATGAACCCCCTTTGTCACCAACAGCCGTGGTTGTGGAAGCACTCGACTCCGACGAAGAAGAACAAAAGAAAGGCAAAAGAAAAGGAAAGACAGTTCCCACCAGGGGGACTTTCAAAGACTCTCGGTTCATGTGTTATTTTTGAATCCTATGCCCCATATATGTAATATACAGGTAGAAAAACAAAAGACAATTACAGTAGATGACAATGATGACTTCGAGAACGCTATGCTTAGTCTCCCTTTGCCCGGGACGGCCCTCTAGGAACAGCTCACATCCCAGGACCGCCAAGCACTTTGTGAACTCCCTGAAGATGCCAGCAAAGATGACTCGCTACAGTCTCAGATTGAATCAGCATGCAAAAGGCTTCAAGATGCAGTACAAGGGAATGATGTGCCCGAGAACCTTTTGAAGGCACAGCAAAGAACAGACTAGTCGACCAAAACATGCATATGCACACATACTACCATAGTACTCGTATTTGAATATACGCGTGATATTATACTGCCATAGTACCATATTTGAATATACGCATGATATTATATGTACATGCTATGTTCACAGGTGTAATGATGATATCAAGCATGCGTAGTCTCGGTAGGTGATGCATAGTATCGTGTTCGTTGTGTTGACATCAGCTTAGTAGGTTTGATATCGAATCCTGCATGATGATAGTTTTATGGAGGAACATGATCGTGTCTGGATGCCTCCTGTAGGCACAACAGCTCTTGCGGCAGTCCATCAGAGACATCGCAGCAGCAGAGGAGGAGAATGAGGAAGACCCTGACAGGAAGTACAAGGATGAAGGTGAGAGACAAAACAAAGCAAGGCCTCCAGCTCTAATGCTGCCAACCAACTTGAACAACTTGCAGCCGACAAAACGGCAGAAACCCCATCCCCCTTGCCTGAGCATGTCTTACCCAGTGACTTGAACCGAGCAGCTGAAGTTGCACAAAAACTAGCTGAAGATGATGTGAAAGAGCATGCAAACAAGACAGGGGAAGCAGACGTGACACCAGGATTAGATGCAGCCAGCACGACAGCAGAACCCGATACTGATGCAAACAAACGCAGGAAAAGGAAAACTGAAAGTACCACGGCAGTGAAGTCAGCACCAAAGCCCAAACGACACAAAGCAGCAACACCCAAGAAAGCCAAGAGAGCCAAGAAAGGATCAACACCGACACCCAAGAAAGCTAAGGCGAAGCAAGGTGAGCAGCCTGAGGATGGGGAAGCTAATGATGAGGTCCGAGGAGAAGGAGCAAATGGGGCCCAGAGTTCTCAGGTGGAAGGACAGCCTCCCATGCTAGCTACACCGAAAAAGAAAACCGCAACGCCCGGTCGCCCAAACACTCCAAAGTCAAAAGCTGGGACGCCAAAAAAACGTGCTGCAAAGAACCAGGAGCCAACCATGTTTTTGCTTATATTCTTGATTCGGATGTGCACATATATTACTTTATATCGAAGATAGTACATGCATGCTCATGAGCTCATGCATGATGCATCCACACTCTTGCACCCACAAAAGCTGCAGGAGAGGAACTGCGCTTGGATTCAGGGAACGCCAAGTGCTGATCTTCCGTTTCTGAAGCTGCCCGAAGATCTTGCCAAGCGAAAGTTCTGTCCTTAGATAGCAAGTGCGACATGTTTCTGATTCCACCTTTCTATGAGCTACACTTTAAGATTGTATTTTTTACATTCCCTGGTCTCTGAAAAATCGATACCATCAAATAATACCATATGGTAGATCGATATCATTTGCCTAGTGAGTCAGGTCGTTCACCTGCTGTCCAGTCAGCTCTGAACTTCCAGCAGTCCCCCCACTTCAAGATGACCCGTGCGAAAAGCTCAACATCCAGGTTTTGTCCAGGGCTCAATCATCAGTGAGATGGGTCGCCATGTCCTTATTGCTTGGTTGAAATGATGAATCATTATTTCTTCTAGAGCTTTTGTTGGAATGATGGATGGGTGCTCTTGTCTGTTATGCTGAAACCACTATTCAACTCTCCCAGGCTTGATCGTGGTGCAGGGAATTTCTACATCTTGAAAGTCCCGAAGCCCCGCGTTGCTACGATCAACTTGATACATGCTGAACACCTAAAGGCCTGAGGAATAGCCAAAAAGATATCAACCAAAACGGAGTTGTTGCTGAAAAGATCACCTTCCAATCAGCTTCTACAGGGGATAGTGCTGCTGTGCATGCTTATGCATATGTGCAGGTAAACGAAGCCCAGAAGGGCGTTAGCATCACTTGGACGGGAAGAGGCCTTCCTAAAGCGTCAGGGTCTCATCGAATTGCATTGGTGTTGGTTGGTCCCAATATATGGTCTCCCATGCATGTTATTCCTTCAGCTGCTGTAGAAGGAAATCAAAAATCTATCATCACTCAGGTGGCTCTTGGCACTCAAAGTTGCAAGCTGGGTTTCAACCGGATGGGAGCCCTGAGTCTGAGGCAAACAGTGGCTGAGATCTCGAGAGAATATCATATACCACAACAATAATGCATATATTATTAATCACAGTTACTTTCTGGAGGTCTTCGATTTTGCGCCTTAAAAATTACAACACTTATGAGCATGTTTGATTGATGGTTACCTCATCGGATCTATATCAGCCGCTGTGGAAGATTTTGACTTGACTTTCGTGGTCAACAGTGCCCCTTGAAATCGGCTCTGAGGTTGGAAAGATTGCTTTGCTAACAAACCTTGTCTGTGTTGTTTGTGCTCAATGGAGGCACACATGCAGATGCAGTCTTATTCTACAGTAGATTTACCTTGTCATGTGTAGATTTTCTCAAGTGGTTGGCCACTAGTCTGTGGAGTCAGTGGTTTGTAGTCTAGCTAGCCATTAGCGATGCCTGCCCGCCGAAAGCAGCAACATGCTACTGACTGGATTCGCTCTCCCTTGGCACTCACGCCAAAAACTGTTGGCATGATGCTTCTTCTGGGTTGTCCGCTCCTAGTGACCCTTAGCCAAAATTAACAGCAGTAATGTTTGATTTAGATTCCAAGAATTCGGCGTGTCTTTCCTGTTGAGCTGGAATTGGTTACCCTGAAGATGCAGTTTGTTTGCTGAGGGTGCACTGCTGTGATTACATTGCCCAATCGACCATGTTGGACAATCCGAATTCCGTTCGTGTCATGAGCTCAGAATCTCACTTAAACAAGTTCAGAGAAAAATGTTCCACATGCTGACACCGGTGCAAGGATCTAACATTCATTCTTGACATCAATCCCTTGGTTAATTTAGGATGTGATGGTCTATGATGTCTTCTGTGGACAATCTGCTGTCTCAAATGCCTACAGTGGCAGCCTCAATTCCTCTAACCAAAAATACCAAGCATTGCTTGCTTTACCAAGTGTCATTGGTTTGCACATGTGGAGTGTTCACGATATAGAAGCCGAAGTCAAAGCTGCTGTTTCCGAGTCTCGAACAACCTGAAAGCGTTGATCCCTCAGATTAATCAGTGCACCATTCATAGGCATGTTGGACTTTATATATTGTCTTATTGTTATCATATATCATATATAATATATAAGGGTACTTCAGCCAGTGCGGAATCTCATGACAACCGTCATCAGTGACATTAACTGTTTGATCTAAGTTCATCCCATGGCCAAGGCTTGCATATGACGTGGCAAAGAAGCCCTTGGAAAACGACATCACGACAGTGATGCTCATACTTATGGATGGATCAGTCGCTTCCATACAAACCACGATAAACAACTAATGATTTGTTGAACCTGTCGTTAACCTGTTTTGTTGGAAATGGCTTATCATTGCTTATCCTTTCCTCAAATGTTGATTTGATTTCCATATTGCTCTGGTAAAAATCAACATTGCCATGCTGTCCAAGGACTGGATTCCTCCGGTGCTTGCAAGGCACACTTCGTGTGGTCGAGGACGGGCTCATACACAGTGGGCCGCCTTGTTCAAGCTGGATATGGCTGAATCGTGGGACGAGTTTGAGGAGCAAAACACGTGTTTTAGGAAATCTGAACGAGCCCACAGTGCAGTATAGCAACATGAGCTTCGGACATTACGTACTTTTTTTTGCCATACAAAGTGTATATAGTAATCTAAATATGTTACAAGTACAACCACTCGACCCTATATAAAAAGAATACTAACTAATTATATAATACTATGTAATAATATGTTTGATGTAAATCTGTACGGGTCTCATTCACCTGAAACATATCACAAAAGAGGTCCCATTGCATGCCCAGCTCAGGATTGCACTACGTTTTGCAATCATTGCAATTCTAGCAGTATCTAGATGCTGCCATGTAATGATTGAGCAACCCCGTAGTTCTGTGATGCGGCTGCTGGAACACTACAAGATGCTGGGGAGCCGATTGGGTGGCAGCATGTGGAACTTTGTGAACTTGTGAGGGTCTTACGGAGATCGATCTACATAATCCATCAACATTCTCTCAAGGGTACCATGGCTGATGTTTTATTGATTGTTGCCTTCTAAGTTGGATGGCCAGCTGGGGCCATGATCTATGCAAGCCTTCGACGTGTTTCGGAAATGCGTTCCGTACTTAGCACATTCATGGTCAGATTGGTCCTCTGTAGTCGAGACTGTTTCTGGATATCACGGATCGATATTAGATTTCTCCTTCTGTATGCCTCCTCCGCCTAGGGTCTTCATGAAGGCTCTTTACAAAAAGCTCTCCCGGAAGGACCAACAGAAACTGAAGAAGAAGCAAAAGGCCAAGGGTAAAAAGGCAGTAATTCGCTACCGGTCTTCTACTGGAGAGATGAAAGTGTCTGGTACTGAGTATGTGGATTTGATCCTGTGTGGGATTCATTGGTTCTGCTCAGAATTGGCCACTAAATTGGTAAATCTAGCGGACATGAAATCATGTGATGAGGCGAGGTGGTCCCAAACTCCGCGAATCCCAAGTCTATCCTCGAGCTTATGGTCGCCAAGTTCATAAGATTCACTGTGAGCACGTGGTATCTGAACTTATGTTGATTGTACTAACAATCAAGTCAACAACCATGGATCGAAATTTGTTGACTTGTTCCATCTTACACCAATAACCCCAACACACATCGCCAACAAAAAAGGCAGCTCATGGAGGGGAACTACGCGAACAACTCTATGGGAGTTCAGCAGAGGATGTGGCAACATATGCCGACATTCGCCGGCTGATCAATGAGGAGCTATGTAACATGGGGTCACGGGCTATATGCATATGTGGGTTTAAGCCAGTTTACGATTCATTGGTGGAGTCATGGATCGATTTGTAGAAACAAAATGTCAGCTAATGCAAGTTTCAAACCATGTAATGAATCACCCCAACCTATGTTTTCGGGAAATCTCTTATTGATAAATTGTTGTTTGTTGCTGATGGTTACAGTCCAGTTCCCTGTGCCTTCTCACACCAGGCCAAGCCGCTTCGCTTTTGGAAGCATGCCCAGCTTGGGGAAATCCGGGACTTCCTTCGTGCCGAGCGTGATGCCGGACGCTTTGTCCCACTTCTCGACAGGGGGCTGGACTAAAAATGACAACTGTCATTGACTGTCGTGATCATAGACAATAGGTTGATCATGATGGCAATATGTACAATACTTTTTGGCAGAAGTAGCTAAATTCGGAATACACACAAACTGCCCAATGGGCTGTAAGGAACCGTTGTGACTAGTAGTTCCCAAACTATCTATGATTTGTATGACCAAGTGTGGTTCTGCAGTATGGGTGGATGTGTGACCAATCGTTGCAGAATTTTATGATAGATTCCAAACTCGTCGACTTGGGTTCAAAAAACACAACCTGAAAAAAATGGTGCGTGGTTCGTGCGTGGTGCGGGCGTGGAACGACCAAACATTACCGATGAACGACCAAACATTACCGATGAACGACCAAACATTGCCGTGGTTCCATATGTACCCAAAAAATACCATCAACTACTTGGGGGTGACCTTGGTAACTTTAGTCTAGACCCTAAAACCAGGGGTCTATTTGGATAGTCTTGCCAGGTGACCGTAAAAACAATTTCCTCATTTGGGACCTTTTCACTTTTCGAAATCCAGAGGTCTAACAAGGTTTTCCTTCGTCCCCAGTTTTTGCACATAAAGCAGCGCCGTTTTTGCTGATTGCTCGCAATCCTCTCTGACGTCCCGAAGCGTGGAAGCAGTGGCCAATTCTCGGAGACAAACAGAAAAACATAATTTTCCGTAAGGTGGTTTTTGTGATGCAAACCTGTTGTAAACTGAGCCAAATTCCTCCCCCTACAACATTCCCTGTCCTTGCACTCAG
>BGPT01000069.1:181885-234186 GCA_003297045.1 Symbiodinium sp. clade C Y103
GGATCAGTCTCCGGGCAATCTCACAAGGAGAACTCCCTGGGTCAATCCCCTCGGAGCATTCTTCTCAATCCCTTCCAGCACCAGCACCAGCAGCAACTGCTTTTGAACAAGGAAAACAACAAAAGCAAGCAAGTAGAGTGTTTCAAGGAGGAGGCTAAACATGTAAAAGAGGCAAAGGTAGAGACAACAACATGATACANGCAAGCAAGTAGAGTGTTTCAAGGAGGAGGCTAAACATGTAAAAGAGGCAAAGGTAGAGACAACAACATGATACAACAGGGACAAAGCCCTAGGAAACAGTGGCCCGGGACCCGGGTGGGCGTCAGCCATGACAAGGCAAACCACGCACAGAGATGCAGAGTAGAGTTCTCGACGAACAAGTTTGAACCAAAAATTTGGCTCCGGCCGGCTGAAAACTTGACCAGTTTCAAGCCCGACAAATGGAAATCTATCTGNAAATCTATCTGGAAAACGCATATCGGTTTGATACAGATTTGACATCGCAGGTTGTCCCGCATGCTCCACACGTTGTCTTTTTTTTGATTTTTTTGACACAGCAGGTTTGGATTTTTTGCCACATTTTTTCAAGATCCACATGCAAAAAAAATGTGCAAAATCCTGGGAAAAAAATGCACAAAATTACATCTGAGACTTTCCACATGATAGCTCAACATACCCAAACTGCCAAAGGTCTATAATGGAAATATTTCTCAAGGGTCTAGATGAATCTATTTACCTCNTACATCTGAGACTTTCCACATGATAGCTCAACATACCCAAACTGCCAAAGGTCTATAATGGAAATATTTCTCAAGGGTCTAGATGAATCTATTTACCTCTTCAGACCCCCAGAACGCCAAGCCATAAGGCCTGGGTACTATAGACCTTAAGTAGTTGATACTATNATTTCTCAAGGGTCTAGATGAATCTATTTACCTCTTCAGACCCCCAGAACGCCAAGCCATAAGGCCTGGGTACTATAGACCTTAAGTAGTTGATACTATTGTTTGCATACATTGTAGATGACACCGCGCATCATGTCCAACGTTCTCCAACCACAAGCCATTCCTTTGCCGCTTGGTTTTGCAGCGGGCACCAAGTTGTGCAGCCCTTGGCCCACACCACTCAACAGCGTGGGAAGTTTCAGTTGGCAAAAACGACAGCTCGTTTCCCTCGTTTCGGGTTTTCGAGCCCTGCTTGTTTTAAGCTGGACTCAGTGCCGACATTGGGCACTTCTCACTTGTTACATTGTTCAAACGAAGGCAGCGCATATAAAAATTTGTGCTGCGAGCATTGCAGAGACGGCTCCTGAATCACTGCACAAACAGAAATCCGCAAACACAAACAAACACAAAATTGTACCCCCAAGCATCTCTCTCTCCCGAAAATCATGAAACGTTTCTGGTTGCAAAAGCTGATTTGCCAAAGGCTGGTAAATACATTCAACATCGTTCAAACCTCTACAAAACCTGAAAGTTGGTGAGATCTCTTCACCAGCAAATCTCTCGAGTGGATACCATCTAGCCCTGAAACCTTGCAATGGAAAATCCGCATCTTTATGGAGAACAGGGAAATATGTTTCTGTATGTATGTATATATATATATATTATATATTATATATATATACATACAGATGTGGATATAAACACTGGTTTCTCCGCCTAGAGCTTAGATTCCCAAAGGATATCTCCATTGCAAATTCATTGAATAACTCTCATCTTCAAAGAGCAGCTCCCTCGACACCCAGGCGAGCCTGATGATGGCAACTCAGGCATTGCAGTGGTGCTACTTGTGTCACCTGCCGTCACTGACATCATTGTTTTAGAGCTAACAAAAATGAGCAGTCGCCTGAAATTCTATATCCTACAAATAAATATATATATATATATATTTATTTATATGTATTTATATATATATATATACATATACAGTACAGGAGTATGGTGAAGAGTTGGGTCCAGACTTTGCGGGTGGAAGCTTCTGCAGATGACAGAATTCAGTGCTTTGCCGTGAGAGCCTCTGTATGCCCATAGCCAAAAAAATATGTATATATATATATATATCCATTAGCAATCTATCACAAATTGTAGTATTCCTAATTCTACAAATGATCTTCGGGCCACCTCAGTGCTGCCTACTTTAAATACAGTCGGACTCAGTAAAGTTATTCAAAGATATGTAAAGATCTTCAGTTTCCCAACAACTGACATAACAGACATGGCTTGGATTTATCACAGGTCTCGTTCATCCAAGCATCCACTACTGCCACTAGGGCTGCCGGTGCTCCCTGAGCTACCAGAGTCGGTGCTTCCAGAGGTTCCACTGGGCATTTCACAGCCGCCAACGCAGACTTCATAGCGTGCCACCGATGGGCTCCCACCAGACTTGGCCGCGTCAGTGCCTACCTGCCCGATGATGCCCGATGATATCATCTGGGGGGTCAAAAACCATGGAATCCCCTTCTGTTCATATCAAATAGCTGGTAGTTATGGATGTTCATCCCCTTAAATATGCTGATAGTGTGTAGTACATGTAGTACTCGGTTTTGACCCATCCCCATCTTGGACCATGCAATCTTGACACCACTGACTCCACCCTCCAAGAGACATAAGCCACGATCTTGCCATCCTTCACTATCACGTCATCTGCAAAGGGCAGTTGAAAATTGAAAGCCAATGAAGTGACTGGCCGGATGACTTGTCCATCCATGTCAATCACCATGAACTCAGTCCTGGACATCCAGGCACTGGAGCTTGAAAAATATGATCCAGCGGAATTAAAATCAATAGTTGAAGCGACTTTAAGCAACTTGAAATGACTTGAAGTCACCAATTTGATTTCCAGCGAAACCTCTGTCTCAAAACAAATTGTACCTGGTTGTAATTCACTCTGCCTCCCACACCGGACTGTGGCAGTCCTGTTGTAGGAGCTACCAGACCAGATTTCCCAAAGTAGCACAATGTGATCATTCAGGACCGCGGTCTTCAATCTGGACACGCTCTGCGACAAATCCTCGAAAGGGCAACATCCGTCAACCCAAAATCTGCGGTGTGCTGCATGGGTGAATGAGCACAAAATCCATATGGTGCAAACAGGTACACATGTGGACACATTTAGAATGTAATTATTTCGATCTATATTATATGTATATATATATATATGTTATTTATTTATTTATCTATCTATCTATCTATTTATTTATTTATTTATTTATCCATCCATCCATCCATCCATGACTCTATCTATATCTGTATTTATACACACCCATTATACACGCTACATACGCAGGCACAAAGAGACAGACAAATGTTGTACACAGCTGAGAAAAATGTGTTTGCATCTGCTAGTCCGAAATACTCTGGTTGGGGTTCACAGCGTAAATGGGAGTGTACCTATATTGTCCATGTGTACATATGTACAAATATATACATATATATATATATATACACACACCCGCACCTGACTGTGTATGTGATGTGATATGATGTTATATGATGTGATGTGATGTGATGTGATGTGGTGTGATGTGGTGTGGTGTGATGTGATGTGATTTGATGTGATGCAGTCAATGTAATACAATGTGAGAATGTACGGTACAGTAAGGTGAGGTAAGGTTAGGTAAGGTACCTATCTTATATGTCTACAAATGGGTATGCACAGTGCAACAGTCAAAGAGATGGACAGAACCGTGAAGGCTGCAACGTTTCCCCTATCGTTTCCTGCGGAGACACCCAACTCTACAGAATCAACATTCTGGCCATCCTTTAAAGTGATCATTCAATCGTGAAAAATCATGAATCTGGATAAATATTGGATTAATTCACCAACCTGACAAGTTCGCCCATGGGTGATTCCCTCAATCCTAGCGATCATTAGTGACGCCGCGACGGTCACAGCAGTATCTACCCAGAGTTTGGGGTCCAGGTCTTCAGGTCTTGGTTGCCCTGTAGCCGCTCCTGGTAAGCCGTGAGGAAACTGATCCCGCGATTGATCTGCTCCGACCATCTTCCACCGAATGTATAAAAACCACCTCGCTCTTCCTGCGCGCGGGAACTGACCAATTTGAGAGAAGAGCAGTGGCTGCTAAACCTGAAATGTCCATCAAATACTGAGTGGTAAAGAACGGGACCCCCAGCCCATGGATTGTCATCATCCTCAGTATATTTAGGGTACATAACCCTCAGATGTAGGGTTCCAACGCATCTCTCCTGGCCAGGTGATAAAACAGAGCTGTTGCTGAAGTCCCTGTAGATCTTCACCCAAGCAACCTCGCCATGCTGATTTATACCATGAAATGAAGCTCCAGTGGCCACGGGGGAGACGGGGTGAGGTCAAGACTCAAAATGATGAAATTCACTCCCGTGTGGCTACCATTTACCTATCATTGGTCGGAACAGTTTTGTGACTGGTTGGAAAACGGAGTCCGTATTAGTTTCACAATTTTTTCCGCTATGTGTGGAAGGAATCCAGAGGAATCTATGGTGCAGCGAACATGTCTGTACCTGTACGATATGGATATAGATAGGCATAAAAAGGTTCTCTTCCCACATTTTTTTGAAAGTTCCTGGATTTGTTGCTAAGACCCCCCAACACAGCACAGAGCTGACCGTGTATCCAACGGTTGGTTCCAAACTCCAGTGAACTTTGCGATGGCACAGACCGAAACTTGGCCACGCTTTGAAAACTCTCCTGGATCTGAATTTCCATCCGAGCCGTTGCCAGAGTTGCTGTCCAAGTCGCATTTCGTGGGACGTTCATCACCGCTCCCACCAAGCTGTTGTCCAACGGCGGAGACTCCGTCGCAAAGAAGACCAACAAGGCATCATTGACTTCGTGGAGACCGGGATGGGCCAACTCAGTGTAGACGTAATTGTCATTGCTCCACTGGTAGAACCTCAGGTGCCAACCACCCAAATTTTGTGCTGAATTTGAAATCAAAATCTAAAGGGTGTAGAATCACGGAGTGTGACCCTGCTCGGGTATGGGTATACTGCAATGGTAAACATGGGATCAACTTCTGGGAAGGAGTTTCTTCACCAGCCTTCCCCTCAATTTTTTTGTTTTTTGGGGGGCAAGTCCCCGCCCTTCTACCGTGCAGATTGCATCCCGGCAGCGTTTGATCACCAGAGATCTCTTCGTATTTGGGATAAGACGTTCCTGCAGGGCTCTGAGCCGTCGTACCATGCTTGGTCTTGAAGGTGTAGACCAACTTCTTTTTCCAGAGCCGATAGTCTCCCCTCAGTTCCTTGTGTGACAAGATGGCAAGATGGCCATGAGAATATGGGGATCTTGTAGCGTTCAGGATTTTATACACAGGGTGTGCGAACGCCCACTTTGGGCTCTGCCTCTAGCTTTTACGAGTAAATTATCATCACCATCGTCGTCGTCCTCGTCATCGACCTCGTGGCGTTCGCTGTCGCCGTGATTGTCTTCGTTGTCATCGTTGTCGTCCTTGTCGTCATTGCCGTCGCCGTCATTGTTATCATTGCTGTCAATACGATGATGGTGACATATGGTGCGATGATTGGGAGATGATGATGATTGGTCAAACATTCTGTGGATGGGGACATGACATTGGGATTCATGAAAAATCATGCAAATATAAGGTGTGGCAGCCAAGATTCCCATAGGTTGACACCACGCGGGTAGTTGTCGCCCAGGTCCATTCCAAGATACCAGCCGTCCTGGCACTGGAGATGTTTCCAGGAGGTACATTGCATTCCCAGCACGGACAGACCATGCCAGAGTTTGTCTAAAGATTTTGGTAGAACCCCCACAAACTTATGGTTACAGTATCATCATGTTTCCCAATATACACCATTTTCAGACACGCCCTTGTGGTCCGAAGTTCTTCAAATTTCGGACTCACATCCAGTCACTTGATCATTTGCCAGCTTTTTGGACCTTTTATCAATCTTTTATCCTGAGGTCGCAATGGCAAACATCGGTCCTTCTTCGAGACTTTCAGAGAGTTGCCGAATGAATGGCCGGAGGTTTGACCGTAATTGGTGATCATCTCCTTAGAAGGCCAAATTCCCCACAGCCCATCTGCTGTGTATATTACACAAACTCATCAAGTTGAAAAAGTCACCCATTTTGGGATGGTTACCCTTACGCAACGCCATCATTTCTAGTTGTGTGTCGTTACAGTTTACCCAGCCAATGCTAAAATCTAGTTCTACCACCTTGCAAGGCAAACAGAAACAGATGCCGCAAGAAAATGGCCGAGTCTCCAGAGTAGTGGCATTCAGGACAATGGCAATGCCACCTTCCAAAACATAACTGCTGCTGAGCTGGGCTGGAAGACAAATCAGGATTCGCCAAGGTGATTGCAACTGGAATAAAGGGCCCTTTTTTTTCGCATCATGGGATAGTTCATCGAAAAAAATGCTCCAACCCATGAACCCGAATGCACATCACCTGAAACACCATGCTTAAATACCTGTCTACAACAGTCTTGTATATTCTTGCCCTGTTGCCATACCGTTTGTAGACTGTGAAGTGTGGACTGGGGGGCGAGTGTGGAGAGTGAAGTGTAGAGGGCAAAGAGTGGATTGTAGACTGTGGAGTGGGGGGTGTGGAATGTGGAGTGGAGACTGTAGAAGGCAAAGTAGGGACTACAAAGTGTAGAGTGCAAAGTGTGGAGTGTAGAGCGTGGAGTGCAGTGTGTGGGGTGGGGAGTGTAGAGTGGGGAGTGGGGAGCGCAAAGTGAGGAGTGGGGACCGCAAAGTGACAGTGTGGAGTGTGGAATGCAGAGTGCGGAGTGTAGAAAGTGGAGTGCAAGTGTGGGGTGTACAGTTCTGGGGTGCAGAGTGTGGAGCGCAGAGTGTGGTGCACCTGCCGCGCAAAATGTCACAAAAGACGAAGGCAACATCTCACCTCGCGCAGCAACGTCAATTGCAAACACACACACACACACAACTGTCCGCCTGCAACGAAACATGAAAATCATCTTTGATAAACATGTCAATAAAGCGCGTTGCCCCTCTCACACACAAAACGATTTTTGACCCGTGATCACACACTCCTGAATGTCACAAAGTGCCACGCCTGCCTGCCACCCAAAATAACACGTCACATCTGTTGAGACCTCCAAACATGACAACTTTTGCAGCGTTCGCCAGCGGTATCGCCGCATAGCCTCTATTGTTGACGGTTGCAGACAGTGCGAACGTTTGCGAACAGGTATAGATGGCGGCCAACCGGAAAACAACGTCGAGTAAACACACCTCAAACCCTACCCACTCCAAAAGAGAAACGAAAACCTTTCGTTACGCATTTGGAAAAAAAAAGACCAGTCCCTCAAGGCTGCTGAAATCGCCCAGATTTGCCAGCAGCCCAAGGCATTTCAGATGTGGCATCATCCTCGCTCCAAAAACCCCAAGTGAATCCCCTATGAATCCCCACGTAAAAATATACCCGTGAATTCCAAACCAAATTCCCAGCTGAACTCTTCAAGGGAACCCGTCCTGTAGGTTTGTCTGAAAATCGAATACCTCTAAATCTACGGGAGAAGGATGATTTTCCCAATGAAAACGGCCATTGGGTGGGTATACCCCATTTACAGACACGCGCAAAAGTCATATCAGGTAGGGGTATCTATCCCATTCTATCTGTCCCCAATGTATCACTACCTTGGGTAGTTTCACGTCCATTTTTTTGTGGAAAATCATAAAAAACATGCATAGCGTATCATATGTGTTTGGATCAAAACATAGTATATGGATGTATATGGGTTATGGTCATCCATCCCATCATGGGAATCCTTATAATGGGTATTTAACTCGGTATTAATCGATTTATGACCATCCCCCAAGGACTAGGAAACTCAGCCATATTTTGACCGTGACACATATCAAGTTGGTTATCCTATACCTCCAAGGTGGTGCCGGCCTCAGTTCAGTTGGTTTATCACCCCTTCAGTGAGATATATATCTAAAGCCTAATGAAATTGGAGTTATGTTCACCAACTTCGCAAACTGGGACCCCTAAGGTTGGGGTGTATCTCCCATAAATTACCTCCATCATTGGTGACACCAGCCTTGGTGGTTCAAGCCATCGGATGCCGTGGTCATGGTACGAGCGATGGCCATGGCGATGGTGCCAGCACCTGGCGTTGAAGCTTGGCATCTGATGAAAGGAGTAGAAACAAAAAACGTTTAAAGAACATCAGATTCGTATCATCATAATATTGCTGATGATCGTTTAAAAAATAGTAATCATCAATAGTAATGATAATGTTAAGTAGGAAGGAAATGAATAAAGCGGTAAGTAGATAATCCGATAAGAAAATCATCAAGTAAAAGAAACACAAGGAAATATGCGGCTGCACGGGGATGGGGAGAGGAGCCACAAGAAGGACTGCTGACATACCCTTACATGAGATGGGGAACAAAGATTGTTAAACTTAGTGCAGCCAACAATTGCCGGGAAACTTTGAATAGAACCAAAACCAGACAAAACTAGATACACCGTCAGCAATGAGGGACTCTCCAATTCTTTTGGCTTTCACGCAGGATAATTTCTGAGACTGAAACCGACCACCCCACCGCCTCAGAACCAGTTTTAGAAAGCATATGGGTGTGTTTGAAAATAGGGTCTCACAAAATCCATTGTTTTATCATTGAAATCGCCATTTGGTGGAATACAGCGATGCACCCATATGGGTAGGGGATTGTTGGCCATGTCCTGGGAGTTGGGTCCTAATTCTCACATGGAGTTTGTTCCTAGACAGCTTGCTTACCATCCTCAGATAGCTGGCAGGCATCAAGATGTCAATTTCATTCCACAACCTGTTTTGGTTGGCCATGCCGAACTTCATGATGCCAGACTCAAAGTGGAGGATCGTTCCCCTTTTTTCGTGCTTAATCTTAATGAGTCTGGGGAGTAAGTCCCCGATTCCTGGGTTGTCCAATGCTTGTCCCAGTGGGTGATAACTGGATTATTTTACCCCACTTACTAACCGAGTACACCGAGTACACTCCGCAGAGTGCAGTCCAAGCACCTCGATCCCATGCCAAAGTGGCGCCAGATTTAAAGAAGGAGTAGACGTTCATCTCTGCCTTGAGGCATGGGCTGAATCTCACAACCTACAGCTGGAGTAGTAAGTGTCATTAAGTGTCAGAAAATATTGGGATCGTTGGGTCAGGCAAAGCGGTTCAGCCGAAAAGGAATCCAATTGGCGGAATCTGCGACCCGGAATGGTCGCCTCACTCACAGTTCTTTGTCAAAGTGCACTCCTCCTCCTCCTGATGTCTGTATCACAAAAACTCGGATGACTTCTGAATCGATGCTTCCAAATATCTTCCAGCTTGTCCACCTTTCAGTTCCAATGTGCTTCAATATGTTCCACTTCCCAACCAATCCAGGAAGGTCCAGGAAGGTCTTTCCATCCACAGTCCCTGCATGTGTGACAGCAGGGGCCTTGTCCGTGGGCAGTGATTTTCGAAGCAGTTCTGCACCCGTGGAAGAAAATTTGATCACCACGGCCTCGATGCAGCTCCAGCTCCAAAAACAAGTCAAGCCGTCAACTCAGATCTAGGACAACTGGCCACAACTCACAACTGACAGGATGTAGTAGATATGAGCCATATATGAGCCATATACGAGCCATATGCGTCCCAAAAACTTATTGCTTTGTGTGTTTTTCCTGATGTTTCCACATGGAAACCTCCGGTACAGAACCATTCAGCAGTGCGCTGCGAACCGTTGCCCCTCACCTCCACAGTGCCACTTTTGCTACTTGGCCTAGCGGCGTGGCTTCCGGAATTCTGGGGATGGTGGATGAGGAGATTTCAAGGATCCAGAAGAGGCGATGACCAGCTATGATTCTTCAACTGTGACCCTGGGCTCGTTCATCATGGCTTTTGATTTTGTGATTTTGAAAAGAGGCTGTCGAATATAAATGAGTCCCATGTTCGACCCCGCCGGTATGCATCATATAAGTTGCATGAAAATGAGAGTGTCATCTGGTGACCTCGCGCAAAAGACTCAAGGAGATTTTTGAAACTTGGGTTTTTCATGGTACCTCTTTGAACATTGGTTCTAGTATCAGTACAGGTCATTATCTGTAATGTGGGTAAAACAATAATAAACCATCCCCCAAATCACCATAAATAGGTGGTATAAACCATTCCACAATGGGTGGTTTATGGCATTGTTTGACCAACATTAAGCCTTAGTTTGCCAGCTTTCCCCCCACGTCTTTCCGCCATGGCCGCCATGGCGGGCTGGGAGTTCCCACGTCTCACTACTTCCCAGCAGGACCAACAGCTCACCGTGGTCATCTCCAACAGCACCTGACGAGGGAAGTCCCATTTAGTTCGATGATTTATTGAAAGTGGTGATTTTCTGGAAATTACCCTCTAGGCTACATGGAATCGTCGCTGGTTGCTACTTTTTGCTATCTCCACATATGGCTGAAAATGATGAGTCCATCGGTGAATATCAGTCTGTCACTGAAAAATCAGCACCTTAATCCAGGAAGGTGTCTTAATGGGGTGACATTTTTGGATAATTTGGCAAACGTCTCGACCTGGAGATGTTTGAGAGCTCTCTTGCCATGCAACCGTCATTTCCTAAAACTACGCATGCCTAATCAGCATCAATTTTTTCCATGTGTACATACAATCAACTCATGCTTTATGACGAAACAAAATGCTAAGCAGCGGCTCACACATGAATCTCTCTTGTTGCTTGACCCATGGACCAGAGATTGCGGAGAACACATGAACACAACAAGGTGCACAACAAGGTCCACGATACCCGGCTGGTGGCCTACCAGAAGTTGGGAGTTCAAAGCGACCAACTGCGTCGTCTCGGTTGACAGCAAATCTGAAGAGAACCAGGTGACTTTCACCAATTCATTGCTGAAGTCTTGCCTCGGCATGAAAAACTGCTGGGAACCGGAGGGATTTTGCCAACGCCAACATTTTGATGGGTGTTGCTGCTCGCATGTCTCCAGGATAGACCAGTCTTTGTCGGGATATTTGAGGGTGTTGTTGTTCCACGTCCAGCGAGTCTGGCTGGACCCGACTGCTTGTGTAGGCACTCTCAACTTCCACCCTCAAAAATCGGTGGACAAAATGGGAGACCTCGCTTGACTTACGGAACTGGGGATGGCAACCAAGGATGACTTGACAAACGGTCCCCTTTGGGCGGTCCCGGATGGTTCCATCATGTTCCATCCACCTTTGGACCCAGTTGCCAAATAACACCTTCACGACCATCGGAGTGCATCACAGGAAAAAAGCGCTTGTACGTACCGTAGTTTCCTGTGATTTTTTATGCCGCACGTGCTTTCACACATGACAATCAGGACAATCTTTTGTGTCTGAACATGAAGTTGCCTTGCGTTATAAATGCGGGATTCACCAAATCATAAAGCATCATAAAGCTTTCTTGAAGGATCATCCCACTGATTTTGGGCATCCAATAAGCCTTATAAGTGCCCCCAATTCGTGGTTTATCCCATTTTGATATACAAGTGGGGAAACTTAACCCCGGTTACTAAGCAGTTACTATCATTTTACCATTACTAAGCATTACTAAGCACAACTAACCATTACGAACCATTACGAACCACTACTTGGGGATGTTCCCACCATGCAGAGCGCTCCTGAATGGCTTCCAGGACCTGAATTCCAGTGGAGCTTTGGGACAAACGGCTGGCCATCGACTTGAAAGCCTTGCAAAGGAAGGGCAGACATTGAAATAATGTGTATATGTGTATGTATATATATATATGTGTGTAATGTGTAATATGTACTGTTTTTGTTAGCCTTCATGGTTGTAGAGATATGTGTGTATGTATATATATATATATATACCCCCAGGCCGGGTGTGCCGCCCNTCCCACCCCCGTTAAACTTTAGATTCAATTGGGAAGATCAAAGGTAGCGTGTGTGATGTATCGCCCGTTGATGATGTTATGATGATGATGATGATGATGATGATGAAATGAGTAGAAATGAGGGAATAAATTTTCGTCATCCGTTTGCCCAAACGGACGACACGGGGAANCGGGGAATCTCACAAAACATTGGCCCTGCGCAGTCAAAACGCACTTTCCCGGGCAAGCCATCCGTCCTGGCCGTATATATATATATATATATATGTATACTGTATATACATAGACTATGGTCTAGCGGTCTAGTGGCATGAGTACTTTGTGGTGATTTTCTTGAGTATGCGTCCATACGTTTCCTATCCAGAAACCAGATGCCAAACCTGCCTTAAGGATCCTTAAGGACAGGTGCAAGCAGTTGCAAAAAATGTTTCTGACTACATGTCATGTGGCCAGCATGTGGCCTAACCTGACTGAAGGACAAGGAAAATTTAATATTTTTGTTGGCCACACCACCCCTAGGATTGAACAAATGATATGACATGTTTTTCAGTGTGTTGGGGGGACGTGTTCTCACTTCACATGTCACTAACCTCTAGATTTTGCAGGGAAATTCATACTGGCAGCTTTGGAAATCTGGATTCCACGTTACTTGGGATCCAATTTCAAGATCGTTGTGGCCATGGCAATGGCTACTGCAGTCCTGTTTCGAACACAGTCCGCAATTTTCAGGTCCTGAAAATGACGATCTTAGCCAAGATGATTTCAAATCAAACTAGTGTATTAATGTGACGATGTTCTACTAGATTACTTTCAAATTGCTATTTAGTGTTGTTATTGAAAGACAATTTCCCTGCTGGTGCCACAGCATCAACAATTACTCCAGTTACCCTTGCCACAAACCACGACCAGGTACGGTAGCAGCTCAAAGACCACTGCTGAGCAACACCCTCAAGAACCGCTGCCTAGCTAGGCTGGTTCCCTGGAGGTGTGTGGGTGTGTGTATGTATAATTTGATTTACAGAATACATATAGAGGGAGAGAGATGTACTTAGAGTTAATGTAGATACCATCAGAAAACTATACATCATAGAACAGCTTATTACAATATTTCATATCACCATCTGTCATATACAACATGATCTGAGCAGCGTCCAAAACCTGATTGCGAACTGGTTCCACTGTTTTTTCCTAGCTATTGCAATAATTTCCAACAATGGATTGTAATGATCCCTTTTCAACAAGTTCTTAGAAGCCTAATATCAAGCTAGTAGAAACCAAATATTATTGCAGCCCCGCAAAGAGGATAGAAAAGTTGGAGAGTTGGAACATTTGCGATCTAGCAGTGATATCCCATATCAATATACATATGTATATATATATATACACCCTCTTGTTATTTAACATAGCTTTGGAAATATGGAGAAATCATGATCTGCACCCTCGAAACACCGATGGCCTCCACAGTGGGTGCCAGGCGTGGCCATACCGTGAGATGCTCCGTTGCAGGACGGATGAGGACAAGCAGCTCCTGGGACGTTGTAGATTTCGTGAAGGAATATACTATGTAAATATATATATACATATATATATATATACATATATACATACATATGTATATATATATATACATATATATATATACACACATATATATATATATATACATATATACATATATATATGTATATATACATATATATATACATATTCATATGGTGACACCCTCCCACCAGAACCTCCCTTTAGGGTTTTTACAATAGAAAGGCTCATATGTTGTTGTCCATCGTTTGGCCCTGTTTAAACACTGTCAGCCAATCAAGCAAGTACAGTATATGGAAGATAGACAGATAGATAGATAGATAGATAGACAGACAGACAGACAAATAGATAGATAGATAGATAGATGAATCATAGCAATTCACTAACCATATGTCATAATATGGGATATCAGTGCCATCACAAATTAACAGTTGAATGATCAAGAGGTCACATGGCCAACCTGGAAAACTTGGATAGCTCAATACCAGTCTTAGGAACCACAAAATCATGTTGGGTCTTGGAAATCTTGAACCATCCAGCTCACTGATGCAGGGCAATATCTGGATGTTGTCAGCCCCAGTCAAGAATGGCATCACCCTGAATCACCCTGATCACCTTGGTGCTTTTTGTTCAGAGCATGTTGACCATGGAAAAACGCTACAAAATAACCAGCAGGTTGGTTTGACTGAGGTTTGATGCCCAAAACAAACAAAAAAAAAACATGTCCAAACCACCAGGTATTTCTTTCAGAAAAACAGCTCGCGCCGCTGCCGTACGATACTGGACCGACCTGCTGGATGTTATCCAGGCGCACGGCCGTCTTCTCAAAGGTCCTTATGTTGCTTTGGTTGGTTACTTTGGTGATCTTTCTGGGTCGAGTTGGGATCTGTGGGCCAAAATGGTGGATACAATGGGATATAATTGGCTCAATATACATATATGTAAATATATACAGACATAGATACATATATACATATAGATATATGTAATACATGCATGTATATATATAGATCAATTATCCCATATTAATGTTGGTTAATGAATTAGTGTGTTGCGTCAGTCTTCTGGGAATCTCGCGTTTTTCTGGAAACTGAAAACAAGCTGCCTCTTTTTGGGGGCCCTGTAGACTCATCAGACCATTTCTGCTGCTCTTGGGGATTGAATTTTGGGAGCCCAAAGTCGTAGACCAATTTCAGGATAGGCTTGGTCGTTTTACATACTGGAGGTAGATCCAGGCACACAGACCAAATCACACCATGTCCTGTACAAATGTGCAAACTGCAAACATGTATGGATGATCATAGATATGGAATATGTAGGATATGGGTCTGTCTGAAAATAGGGTCTGAACCCTGCAACAGCCCATTTGAAGAGGCGAAATGATGATAAACCATGATAGACCACTGGTTTTGGAGTGTTATTTTCTTGGCACAAAGCCATACATGTAACTCGCTAGATCTCCTGAAACGCCCAAAAAAATGCCCCGAAACGGCAAGCGTCGAGCCATCAGCCATCAGCACCGTGTCCAAAAGCTCAAACTGCCCGGCGCGAAAGGTCCACAACTTCACATCAGCCCTGGGTCTCCTGCGATCCATGGCTGGTCCATGGCTGATCCATTTGGCACATTTTCTCCAGCGTCCATTGAAAATCATTGAAACGATTTCGTAGAAATGCGCAGACATGAACCGTATTGAAATACCAGCAAAACATCAGCACATTTGGAAGTGCTTCAACACTGCTACAAAGTGCTACCAAGTGCTGCAAAGTCCGACACTTCAGGAATCTGTTTTGTGCCATTACCAGTTGCTGAACATGATACGCATGATGGTGATTCAGAATTGACATCCTGATGTAGAGATGGCTTCTGCTGGCCACGAAGTCGGTGGCAATAGTGGTGGGCGGAGAGATCTGGTAAGCCACGAGTTGGGACGCCGCTTCACCTGCGTTTTCGAAGGGTTTTGAAAAGCACTATCTACAACTGTTCAAACTGTTTGCTCACAAACACCAACATACACCAACTTTAGGGGATGAGGGGAAAAACATGAGTCAAAGCACGAGTCCGGCGAAATCATGTCGCGGTCTACTTCCAGGACACTTTCTCTGTTGGCATCCAGCTGTTTGGTTAGAGCTCTTGATGAATTGGGTCTGTGACATGCCGCAGGTTCATCGATGTGGCGCACCTACGTGGCCCTTCTGCACCAGAAAGTTGCTGTTGGAATAGCGAAGGTCCGTCCAACACCTTCCGCTTCCTCCCACGAGATGTGGCTATATGGGATCTCAGATCGACATCGACAATCTCTGCAGGATGAAGAGTCATAGTCACCACAGGTCTTGAGTGATCACTTGTGTCACTTGGAGTTGAACGACCCTCTGAAGAATTCTCTGTGAATTCGTGTGAAATCGCCGGGCGCTCCTGACATGGTGACCACCATCACATCGCCCAGCGATTCCGATTCGGGGAAGAGACTGTCACATTCATTGGCCTGCAAAGGTTCTGGACTGGTCAAGAGATAGTCTCCGAAAAAACAGGACACCTATAGACACACCTATATGGCTTATAAGTTCTACCCGTGTTGAGTCAAGAATCCACCATTTTTCGATGGTTTGCCTGGCTTTCCTCTGGAGCCTTAGGGCCTACCCAGCATCACATACAACCAGATGAAACCTTCCATTCTGCGATAAGTCAATGAGATGAGATGAAGATGAGTCAGACCGTTTCGGCCTAAAATGGATGAGTTGCACCCTGGCAATAAAGCACAAAAACCCAAAAAATGTCGGTTTGGAATAAGACTGGATCATCCCAAATCCTAAATGAGCTGAAGAAATGGATTCAGCAAAATGGATCACTGCTTGGTACCTTGTGCCCACTGAGCAGCAGCCGTGTAGGGCTCGGAACGCTGGTGGTACTGGGCAACACGGTATAGATCTCTGGTGCAGACAGTGCCTGGGGAACCCCGACAACCCCGTTGCACGGAGCAACGCAGAGTTGGAGGTCGAGGGATGCGGAAACTGCAGAAACCCAAAACCACCCAGCTTCGCATTTTTCAGTGCCTTAGAGTGCATATACTATAATATGTTCACTCTATGTAAAGATATTTATTATGTATGTATGTAATGCGAGTATGTATATACAATATGATATCATGTCCAGCTATATATATATATATGTATGTGTATATATATATATGTATGTGTATATATATATATATACATATGTGTGGACACAGTATATGATGTGTATATGATATATACAATGTATACAGTCATATAATATGAACGAAAACATATAGGTAGATCAGCATTCAGGGGACGTTGAGACCATCAAAGTCTCACTCTGAGGTGCCCAGTCATAGGGGGTATTTCATGCTAGGGAGATGGGATTACATATGTAACATCTTGTGATATACAGATATGTATATCTATACACAAAATTCGATTGGTTCTATGTGTATATTCATAATTATATGGTTCATGATATGTATTGATATGTGTACACATACACTGTACATATAATATAAATATATATGTTTTATTTATATTTACATATTGCTTGGCCACACTGCTGCCAAGGCAAGCCGCCTCAATGCTGATTGAAGTGGAAACAAACTGGGCACTTCCCAGTGCCTGGCGCGTTTCGGCGCCCTGGGCGCCCTGGGCCTGACCTCGAATTTCTCCGTGGCTTTGTACGGTTTGTGGTGTTCAGTCTGTTCAGTTTTCAAATGAACCACTGCGGTGGAACATAGTGAAACATGGTGAAACTCTAACAAAAACAAATGGTGTCTGAAGATAGGGTACCTCATTCCACTGGCTCATCAGTTTCCCCATATTCAATGGCCATTTGGGAATAGTCTTAAAATAAACACTCACTTGTCTTCGGGCAGAAACAGTCAACAGCACATGACATGCCACCCCCTTCTGCCTGCATGGTTGCAACCCACACCAGGGCTCCACCCCTCAAATTGTAGACTGAATATTCTGCACTGTCGCCTGGTTCCATGGCCCGGTCAGTCTGCGAATCTCTCAACAGAAGCGGGTCATCGGATCAGTGCGATGTGTAAAGTTCCACAAGATTCTACGTGCTTAAAAAAGTGTGCGCTGCATCGTGCTGCATCTCTCCCCAAGCGGCCCGCACCCTGCACCTGGTAGGCGGAGGTATAAGCGAGAGCCACTGGCTACGAATTGAGCCGCATCTGATCCAGCTGGACGAATTTCATAGGCCGCAACAGCCTGCAGCCATGGCCATGGAATGCCATGGAATGCCATGGACCATGGATGGCGCTTCAACAGGAATCCACAGGAATCCATGGCACCTGGCCATCAACGTTCACCTGGCCCACAACCACCGGGAAGTCGCCTGGAGACTCGGTGAGACAGGCTGAATTTGGTCGTATCATGTCGTATCTACCATAGGGATCCTGAAGGGGAAGCCAGTCCCATCTTTTTAGCCACTAAAATCATTCAACAACCTCAAATCTCTTCAAATCTCTTCAAATGTTCAGGAACTGTCAGTTGCCATCTCCACTTGGGTTCCAAAAAAAAGATGTCTTTTCATCTCCATTGGTTAAATCTCATGTATTTTTTGGTTTCGGGTTCGAATGATTAAGTTCCACGTTCTCCATTTCTTTTGTGTTTTTTCCATCAACGCCTGGAACCCCGACCCGCCTACCGAGTATTGTGAAGACGCATAACATCCTTGTCCTGGACACAAGATGACCACGGGAGTCACGGGACGGAGGTTTTTTGCTGTGGAGAAGTTGGTCGATGAAAGACCCAGGGATGCCCATGACTGGTTTTCCGGGGGAATCTTCGTATTTTGTATGACGCTGAGTTAGTGTTATGCATTGTTTTCAAGCAAGAATCATCCACAATCATCCCACATCCATTGTTAAAAAGAGTTGTTTGTTAGCGAGATCATCGAATATTGAAGGGACGCCCAAGTGGGACAACCTCCGTGACCGAAGATGCGTCAACACTAGGCTCAACCTCCATACTAGTATCTATCTAATGGATTTGATTTGATAGTCAAACTTGTTTGTTTAACCAGTGTTCTCAGGCTGTTTGTCAAACACACAACCTGACTCTCATTGAATCCTGAGAACTCTGGAACTTTGAAAGTTCGGAGATCCAGCAACTGCAGCCATCTGTTGCCCCTCGCGTCCCGCGCCTTTGTCCGTGATTGCAATGGCCACATTCGACACGTTCTCTGAAAAGCCACTATTGGAACACTCGGTAGTGCCTCACGAGACCAGCAGCAATCCAAACACCTACTGCTACAAGGCCGAGTCCCGGTTGTATGTAAAGTAGTTATCAATATGTATCAATGGGGTTCCAACATGTTCTAACCTCCGGTAGTCATGCACGAAAAATCCGCCAATTTGACTCCCGTCAATCTGATATTCCCAGGAGGTAGCGTGCAACTGCTAGTCTGAAGATCGACAGCTACTGAGCTATTGCTGCCAGCATACTCCGTCCAGATAGCACCACAGCCTCGCGCGTCGCTGTGAAAACTACCTGGCGCGTGCCTCTTGTGGTCATAGGCTACACAAGGCCTAAAGAAAAACATCAACATCAGGGAGTGACATGGAGTGACGTTCTTCACCAAAGGTCGATGTCGAAAATCAGCCACTGCCATTACATCCCACCAGCATCCCACCAGCATCCACCAGCCAAGTTCCCAAGTTCACCTCTTCAGAGATCTCTGGTTGAAAAGAATAGCTCTTCAAAAGCTCCAGCGCAAGGCCCAGATCAACGCAGAGAAGTAGAGCTCTCATGGCGTCCCCGTGCCAAGTTCTACCGAACCCCGTGCCGTGGAACCCCGTGGAACCCCGTCAAACCCGAAGCATGTTGGGCTGGGAGCGCATTGCTCACTTGGATCAAAAATGAAACTGTGGACTCCGTGGACATTCAAAACATTCAAAAACATTCAAAAATGCTGCCTCTGCATCTGTTCCTCCAGGGCAGAGATGTGAGTTGTTTCTTTGATCCTGGAAGTTTGGCCACTTGAAAAAGTTGCGCCCTGGGTTTGTTCAGCTCTGTTTCCGCGTGGGCATATAGGCGGCACAGGGAGTGAGTTCTTGAGACCCAGAATTTGGTACTTTCTTACAGGTTAGAAACGGTTAGAACTTTAGAAAATTGCCACTTCACAATCCGATGGCATTCCGAAAAAGATGTGAATTTCCACCACAGATCGGTACATTGTGGTGGTCTGCTTGCTACCCCGAAGTGAAGCTGCGTGAAAAAAAACAAGAGTCAAACAGAATCAAACAAATCAATTTGCAAGGGTCCAGTGCTTCGCCCCAAAAAGTACAACAGATTAGTGCACTGTTTCAAGCCGGTGAAATCCCCGCCCAAGGCTGCAAGGCTTCGATTAAGAAAAACATAAAGTGTTCTTTGAAAGAACAACTATTAAAGTCAAGCGTCATTCGCCCATGGCCTCCAGGTGAATTTTCCCTTCCCCTTGCAGTGCCTTGCAGCCATATGAAAAATCTCAGCCATGGTCAGCCTCCGTCATCCCTTTGGCATGGCCCCACACTTTTCTCGCCGCGACGCGATCGCACGGCCAGCAGATTCTCCTGGGCCTCCGTCCACTCAGGTCGCAGCTCCAAGGATCTTTCAAACTCCATCTCAGCACGTCGCCTCCAGCTGGGAATGGATCTGGAACTGGAGCTTTGAAACTGGCAAAATCTAAGTGATGTCCAAAACAATTTTTATGATGCAAAAACATGTACAATGCACGAAATCTTCACTCCCAGGGTGGAGGTATTGTTTATTTTGGTTTGGGTTTCCAGGTGATGACTACCGCTTCCGGCCTGCTTTTTAGCAGAGTTCAACAGGAGGAATCCAAGAGTGACTTGGGCTCAACTATTGCTGTGGCTGGATCCAAGCAAAATCTATTCGACTTGGTGTTTTCCCGACGGTTTCGCCAGCCATCAGGTATCGGCGAGTCCCAAACTAACTCCTACCAATTTGCAAAGACTCCGTTGTGCCCCATTCTGGACACTTCATGACTTCATGACTTCGTGACTCATAGCAAATCCCACACTTGATTTGAGCTCATTGTTCATGCTTTTCCCAATATCCCTCGTCACCTATGGCAGTGTTCATAGGTCAGACAAATTGAATCAGAGCCATTAAAAGGCCATTCTCCTTCTCCGTTTTTCCAAATGGCAAATCAAGTCGTTTTTGAAGTCGAAATTCCCAATTTTTCCAAATTCTCCAAGTCGCCACTTCTTTCGTGCAGACCAAATGGCGCCGAGACCGTTGTGAAGTTCGGCGCTCTCCCGGCCCAGCTGCTGCGCTGCCCGCAACGTGACCAAGGCTTCCGAGTGACGCCCCGCAACGGCCAACGCCAGGCCGAAGTGCTCCTGAAAACGGCTGAAGACACCGCCGGAGGCACCAGAAACACAGCAGAAACACATGGTGAAGCATGGTAAAACGCATGGTAAAACGCATGTGCCATGGTCAAGTTAGATGCTATATATATATATATACTGTATATATATATATACTGTATATATATATATATACTGTATATATATATATATATTATGGATCTTTATGGTCACCCATCTCATATTGGCAATTCTCATAATGGGTATGAAAATGGATTTAGTATTCCCATCCCCCAATGTGGGACAACAAACCAACTACTTTGACCATGGCACACATGATGAACCAACTACAACATACTACAACCCCAAGCCAGCTATAGCCAGCTTGGGCTCACATATTTTTTGGGATGCTGTCATAGTGGTCCACTTGCAGGAGCATGGAACTGGTCAGCGAAATATGCAGTGGTCATCGGCCGGTCATCAGCATGAGAAAAAACACCGCGGATTTCACAAACCATGTTCGTTCGGTGTCTCCTGTGTCAGCGACCGATCTGGAGCAAGTTGCAAGCTCTGATTGTAGAGTTCCAAAATGTGTGGCAGATTGGGATGTTCCAGGCGCGATTCTAATACAGCCTCACAAGTCATACAAAGTGGATATATGAAGACATCTTATTCTGCAGGAGAGTAGCCAAAAATGAGATGGTTGGATGCTCAAAAAATGACAAGAATTGCGTTTGCTCTTGGC
Organism: Symbiodinium sp. clade C Y103; assembly: GCA_003297045.1. NCBI lineage: Eukaryota > Dinophyceae > Suessiales > Symbiodiniaceae > Cladocopium > Cladocopium sp. clade C. The sequence goes on from BGPT01000069.1 coordinate 203,349, forward strand.
CTTCAAACTTTGACCCACTGTCGAAATTAGTGCTAAAAAAAGAGACTGTGACCAGAGCAAAGTCATCCACCGAATGTTTCTCAAGAAATTCTGGCAGAAATTTGGCATCACCACTTCCAGAAATTCTTTCCTCACCACCTCCATCCTTTTGCACCGTCATCCATCCTTATCCTTTGCCACGGCACCATGTCATGATAGGTGGCAGCTGCTTGCGACGTTGAAAGGCCAGTGCTGGGTGCCAAGGCAAGGGCTTTCCTGGTGGACCCCGTCATCCCAGAAATAAAACACAATGAAAACTGATGAAAACTGATGAAAACTGATGAAAACTGATGAAAACTGATGAAAACTGATGAAAACTGATGAAAACTGATGAAAACTGATGAANGAAAACTGATGAAAACTGATGAAAACTGATGAAAACTGATGAAAACTGATGAAAACTGATGAAAACTGATGAAAACTGATGAAAACTGATGAAAAGATCACATGTTGTTTCTGAAATGATGACAATCACGAATAAAAACTGATTTTTAAAAAAAGACATATCTTTCTGAGAATGTTCTGATCACACACATGTGTTTTGTTGTCATCAACAACTTTCAGTGCCTTCCAAAGCCAGGTGAATCGCTATGCCCAGTTTCAGCCAGTTTTGAGGATCTACACCGGAGTTCGACCAATCATGATTGAGACTTAAACAAAGTAGATGGATGTTTCTCGGACCTTCCTAGTGCATCGATGGTGCTTCATCCCCGTGGGTTTTACCTAGCTTGGCCGAGCTCTTTCATTCACACATGGCCTGATTGAAGGACCAAAACGGCGGCCAAAACTGCCAGCTAAACCACCAACGCACCAATCAGACAGTCATTTCAGATGCCATTTCTGCTAATTAGGTCACACTGATGTCATCATGTTGTTTCATGATTTTCAACTACTCTTGAGTATCTAACGAAACTGGTACACTCCATCACCAGTCCTGAGCCACTGTAAGCTCTTCTTGGGGCTTCCACCTGATGAGACGTGGTCATGAGAAAAAGATGTGAAAATGTAAGCGTTTGACGTTTGACCATTTGGGGCTAGATGTTAAGCAACAGCGCAACGGGAAAACCGTATTTTTTTCCGATCACTGCGGATCTCAGACTTGGACCTGTGTGAGATTCTTGCCAATCTCATATTCTTTGGTTTTTTGTTATCCAGTTATCCACATTAAATTCTCAATAAACCCCATTGAATAGCCATTGTATATCCGTTATGGGCCGGGAGTGCCAGATAATGGGCTATGTCCTGAGTAATACAGAAAGTGCTGATCACCCATGGAATTTGGGAGTATCCATGTTTCAAACAAACCTTTCTAAATATCTCAAGAATTCTTTGCAAGAGTAAATGCCTCCAGGATTACTACAATACCCATTATATACGCATTTATGTTATCCAGATTACATTATAGATCTATACCCCATTGATACCTCCATTCCGATGTTCCACACCTGTAGCATCCACCAAGCGCGCCATGGCTTTGGCCGTCAAGGCGTCCTGACGTTGTCCCCAGGCGCGCTGCAAGCTTTGCCGCGCCAGCGGCAGGTTGTTTGGGTCCGATGTGGCCAGCAGGGCGACCCCCAGTTGATGATGAAAGGCGGGCCAATCCTGGAGAGTTTTGGGAGTCATCAAAGGTGGCTGAGGAATTTCCCTATGAGTTAACGGGAAAATGATCGAATGAAATGGAGGATATGTTCGATTGCTATGTTTGATTAAAAGAAAATAAGCCTACAGTGAATGTTCAGAGTTTGACCCTGAAAATGGCACATTTGTACATCATTTGTACATTTGTGAGTGGAAACAAATCGTCCAATCCCCCAACTGATGGCAGGGTCTATCTTAAATTACTGGAGATTAAAAAAACATGAAGTCCTACTGAATGATTGGAGATAAAATATGATCCGAAAAGACAAATCAAGATAGTTTTAATAAATCAAGGATCCTTGTGAGTCTTGCATGCGAGAGTTTGGATGTCACAACTTGTGTAGAATGATCCTGAAGTGAATAGAATATGAGATAGAAGGAGGGTACGAGGATTTTGGCTGCTGTCTTTTAATATTAGGAATTCAAGAATAATATTATGGAATATTCAGACCAAATGGACTTGGGGTAGAGACAGAGTATGCTTGGTCACATCCAATAAACGGGCCCAACCTGAATATGACCCCGACCATACGAACAAATCCGTGTTTGAAAAGTTCCAGGCACGGATGTTGAAAAGAACAAACGAAAGCACCTACATCTGACAGTTGCTGAAACAGATCTGAAAGCAAAACAAGTAAGTGGAGAGACCAGAAAAACATAGAAAAACAATTTGGCGGATAACCTCAACAAAATTCATGGAAAATGCAGAAAATTATCTGCAAATGATCCCAGACATCTAAACAGCTGATCTGTGGTCTTGTTATGTCTTGTTGTCCCATTGGGACCATTGGGACATCCCCACCTGGTGGGAAATATGCCAAGCGTCCAGCTCTTCTGCTGCTGTGCCCCAGAGTTTGACGCCATTCCGCCAGCAATCCTCGGTCCGCCGGAAAGGAAAAAAAACTGCCTGGGCCTATGACTGGTACGCCGATAATCGTCATTCTTTTCATAAAAAAAAGAAAAAAAGGAGGTATGTCCAAAAACAGTAGTAGAAAAAACACGACTGAACGCACGAGTGCAAGGTTGGACACGCTCCATTGTTGAACACATGAGTTCAGGTTTCCAGAAAAGTACACACTGACCGATAAACCAAACACCATAAATGGTGGTTAGACCCCACAATCACCGCCCACAAAAATGGTGCTTAGTATCTGATGATGCCTGCTGTTATCTACTTTTATCCGATGATATCTGATAATATTCGATATCAGTAGTGCCCGGCCATGCCGAGACGGAAGTTTCAGAAAAAACATGACGATAAGAAATCGGCGGCCTATAAGAAGGCTTGCTGCATGCACATCGCATCGATGGAACTATTGGTCTGAAATGCATCAATGAATAGACTGAAAGATTGAAGGATTGATTGACAGAAAGAGCGAGTGAACGAGTGAGGTGAGTGACTGCCTGACTGAGTGACTGAGCTAGTGTGTGACTGAGTGAGTGAGCGAGTGAGTCAGTGAGTCAGTGAGCCGGTGAGCCAGTGAGTCAAGGAGTGAACGAATGAATGAATATAAGCGAATCAACGAATCAACGAAAACGAATCAATGAACGAACGAATGAACGAATGAATAAATAGATACATGAGTGAATGAATGAACGAACGAACGAACGAACGAGTCAACGACCAAATGAATGAACGCACGAACGAATTAAGGAACGAGAGAACGGAGGAATGAGCAAATGGATGACTGCATGTATGACCAGCTGAATGATTGAATGAGCTGCTTCTTCACTGGACTACCTCTTCATTGAGCTATGTCTTCCTTGAGCTCTCTTGTCTCTGAGGCACCTCCTCTACTCCTCATCTGAGCTGCTTCTTATCTGGGCCACTTTTTCTCTGAGCTTCCTCCCTCTCTCAGCTACTTCTTCTCTGAGCTACCTCTTTCGTAACCCAATTTTTCTCTTCGCGCACCCACTATAGTGCATCTGTGAAGCAATCCAGCAAAGGACAAGAGCCAAGCCATGCCCAAAAGCTAGGGCAAACGCACCAACGAATCGACGCCATTTCGCACCACAAATCGCTGGCGCAAAGTCTCACGCGCTTTGTTCCAACAGCTTTGCCAGATCCAGGCCAAAAACTGCAGAACTGCGAACCCTCCCTTTGCGACCCTGGAACCACTCTATTTGTATAAATACAATGATTATGATTTCGCGCGCTTCCATCCTTCCCGCAAATGCACACGCTCCCAACTGCTGTTGCTACCGTGGTTGACATGATCACCGTGAAAACTAACCACGGACACGCGTCCGTAGCTTGGAAGTTTGCTAACGAATTTCCTTTGAATATCTGATGCTGGTGACACAACCAGCCAAGTCGGCCAAGTCGGCCAAGTGTCACAAGATCTTGTGCTCTGCTGTCCCAGGACCAAGAGAATGGGAACCATGGCTGCCGCCACCACACGCCGCTTGCCCGCGTCTCTGAGGCACGCCAGCAACCATGCAACCAGTGGGGGAAGCAGTACAGCCAAAGGAACGTAGGCGTATCTATCAGCATACCACACCTGATTGGTTTGTGCCAAAATGGGGGATGGACCACTAATCTATGCCACAAAATGTGGGAAAGTGATGATAAACCATGGGATGGAATGGGGTGCCTCATGTCTTATTTTCAGGCAAAACCTGGTGTTGAACGCAAAAAATAGGGAGAGAACAGAACAAGACATGCACATAAGGGCAGCAAAACCGGGGGGCCTCACCAATTGTGATGGGGAGTGGCCAACAGCACTGGGAATCAAACTGAGACGCATTGGTTCTCAACCACCAGGACCAGGGAGAAGAGAATCAAAGTTTTCCCAACAAACATCAGGAAATAACATGCACACGGGAGCATGGAGGTGACCAAAAATGTTCAGCCAACAAGTGATTGGTTGACCCAGCTGGAAAATTGGGAATGGGCCAAACCTTTCCCTTGAAAGGGGCATTATCTGTATATAGCCGCCGTCATAATCAATTGTGTACGCCTGGTGCGAAAATACACGTAGATTATGCCTCTCTTTTTGGGGCCCTACTGCCTTACAGTGTTTCGTTCAAATCAATACTAAATAATACAAAAAATGCAGCGGAATGGCGTTTCCTCAAAGATTTCCAAACTCAGCTTCATCAAAGATTTCCAAAATCATTTTTTTGTAAGCATAGTTAATTCCCTTTTCTCGTTGCTTGTCTCTATGTATGCTTGTCTGTCTGTCGGTCTGTCTGTCTGTCTGTATGTACGTACGTACGTATGTATGTATGTATGTATCTGTCTATCTATCTATGTATGTATCTGCTTATCTATCTATGTATGTATCTGTCGATCTATTTATGTATGCATCTGTCTATCTATCTATGTATCTGTCTATCGATTCATCTATCTTTCTATCTATGTATCTATGTATCTATGTATCTATGTATCTATATGTCTGTGTATCTATGTATCTATGTATCTATGTATCTATCTATCTATCTATCTATCTATCTATGTAAGTAAGAACGAAAGAACGAAAGAACGAAAGAACGAAAGAACGAAAGAACGAAAGAACGAAAGAACGAACGAACGAACGAACGAAAGAAAGAAAGAAAGAAAGAGCAAGTAAGAAAGAAAGAAACAAAGAAAGAAACAAAGAAAGAAACAAAGAAAAAAGAATGAAACAAAGAAAGAAAGACAGAAAGTAATCCATGTCGTCTATTTCATGTATTCCATCTATGTGAACTGTGTAATCTATGTCGTCTATGTAATCTATGTAATCTATGCAATCTATGTAATGTATGTATGTAATGTAATGTATGTAGTGTACTGTAATCGAATGTAATGTGATGTAATGGAATGGAATGGAATGTCTTGTCATGTCATGTCTTGTCATGTCATGTCATCTCATGTCATGCAATGCAATGCAATGCAACGCAATGTGGGGATGGAAAACCATTGTTTTCCGTGCTTCCCCTGGTGCAAAACGAGCCATTGACTGAAAAAGTTACCACGCTTGTAAAAGATCCACGTCTGAAAACACGGGCAAGAGACTGGATCCCCGTGCTGCAATAGTTGCAGGCAGGGCAACAAGAGTACCAGGTAAGATAGCAAAAAGAACAGCACGGAGGCAGCTCCTGCAGCTCTCCATAGCAGGGCGCCGGCGATGCCAAAGCTGGCGGCAGCCACGGCTCCACAGATCCGGTGCTCCAGAGTCAATCCTCCCAAAGCCACCGGATGAAAAGGTAAGCAACGCCTCGGCAATGCCCACCACGGAAAAAACATGATTTAAAGGGGTATAGACATGGATGTGCATAGTATGTAATCAATTGTAATCATGTCTATCATGTCCAATCATATTTTCCAACTAGAGATTAAAAGTAAAAAGTATGCGAAAAAATTGAAACGCTCTGAAACCACGAGCCAGATGCATGCCGAGAGGAGTGAACATGCGCCAAAGGTAAAGATAGACAGACACTGAGGCCCTGAAAATGTTGTCCAGCATCTGAAGCTGAACTGCGGAGCTCTGGTGCTCAAGATTTGTATCAGTGGCAGCTTCCAACGCGCATTTTGCAGCATAAAGAGCCACCAGCCAATGGAGAAACTCTGGATAGAGCAAATCAAGCAGAGAAGACAAAAGGTCCTTTCCTTTGTTGCCTTCTTTCTTACCTGCAGGGCATGACAACCTTCAATAAAAACCAAGATACAGGTTAGCTTTTGCTCAACACATGAGAAATCAACGGCAACACATCCTTTGGCCCTCAAAGGGCAGCCTTCGCAATTCTTGCAGCTCCTTCGCGCCCACCGCAGAAGAGTCAAAAGTGCTGGCCACAGCAACACGGCAGCCTTGCACATAGTCGCACCAAAGTATGCCGTGGCAGAACAGCAATTCAGGACGGTTGCTCCCCAAGACCGCTGGCTTCGGAAGAAGAGCAAGGAGAGCCAACCTGGCTTCTCCATGGTCCAAATCCGTGCCACGAAAAGATGGGAAGGAGATAGATTTGCCAAACTTTTTGGTGTTTTTCGAGGCATCATCTTTGCAACCCTATGTTTTCCATAGAAAAACAACAGAAATACAAAAAGAAGCATCCACCAGCATCAAGCAACACAGTGAAGCTGACCAAATGTAGGGCAAGCAAGAAGACCAACAAACCTGGCAGCTTGGCGACCGAGACCCTGGTGGACCATGGAAACTGTAAATGACCATTTTGACAGCATATCGGTCCTCGTTCCATTGAGGAATCAATTTGTATGATTGCCCTCTGGCAATCCGTGGCAAGGAAAATCTCCGAACGAGCCATGGAGATTTAGCTCGGAAACTACATGGCGGATATCACAACTATGAGGGTACTAAAGATTACACAAGATTACTATGACTCCAGCAGCCGAAGGTTGCAGCACTTGGTGATTCATCACGCTTGAACGTACACATGGCAAACCTCCACCCGAGTCCCGGGTGTGACATCCACTGGGGGCTCGTATATCTCAGCAACAGGATCGACGTTTAAAAGGGGGGTGTATACCCATTGGTCAGTCGCATCGTTCACCTTCAACCATCCATCATGGATTCATTCTGAAACAATCGAAAACAAGCACAACAGCCCGGGCATGGCGGTGCGGTGTCACCGATGTGTCCCTGTTGTGTCACCATGAAACGGCTTGCGCGCAGAGTGGATGAACGGCAAAGGTCATGGCTCCAGCCATTCTGCAGAAGACGTTCCAGTCATCCTGGGGCAGATACCCATGCAGCATATGCACAAGTCTGCATCAGATACTATCATGTTCAGCATCTGCACGATTGATGTTAGTGTATAGCACACAAAGTGGTACATGATTGGATATGCTGCACCAAACGTACCTTTTTCCAACAAGATTCCAACAAGAAATGATCAACTTCATGTGAGGCATCTGCCAAGGAGCTTGGGGAGGATTCGATTCCTCTTCGCTCAATATGCTCATGATCTTGCGACTCCCAAGAAATGCCAAGCTGGCACATAGAGCATGGGAAAAGCCTGCAGGAAAAGACGCAAAAAACATTGCACAAATTTGCCCAATCACCCGCAATCTGGATGCTGGTGGCCCAAAAAGCTGAAATCGAATGGCTTTCGGGGTGAAAGAAAGACCATGCCGCCATAACGCCATATGAACACCGGTCAAAATCCTTTATATCTCAGTAGTTGCTATTCTCGGTTATCGCTTTTGGGGGGGGCCATATCGCTTTACAGTGTTTCATGCACACCTCTGACAAAAAACACCTGCAATACTAAAGTGCTCTTCAACCATTTTGACCGTGACTCATATCTTTTTACCAAGAATATCTAACAATCCTTAGTCAATGCTTCCAGCGTTTCAACTGTGAACACTGTGAGCTTGTGGCGGCACACCATCCCGTCCCGCACCGTCCCGCACCGTCCCGCACCTCCCACAATGTGCAGATTCTCTGGGTTCAGCTCCCAAAAGTTGGCTACAATGGCCTCGAAGGGTCTGGAGGTCCCCAAGTTTGGCGGCCGGTGAGGGAGGCGACTCTTGTCATTCCGATTCCAAGCAACGGTCATAATTTATCTCTATTTTGAGATACAGAATGCTGCAATCATTCCGAAACACGGCTCAAAATCGTTCGCATTGTTCGCTTCGTCCTTGCCTTGAAGGCGAGCGCCAGTGGCTCATATACCCGCAGCACAGGGGTCTCACACCACCAGTGAAAATTCTCAAAGGACCATTGGAGGCGCTTTACCATGGCTTCACTGAAGTTCCTCAAACCCAGAAAAACATCCCATGGCAAATGCCCCTGGGCCATGGTGCCAAGAAGAACAGGTGATCAAATCGCAAAATCCGGCCAGGTCATTCCAAGCTACCATATTGAACTTCAGATCATTCATGATCAAGCTCCAAGTTTGGGGGAGACCAAGAGCGCACCTAAGCCCTGTCAGGCATTCCTGATGCTTTCAGCATTTGACAATCTTTGTGACTGTCATCCCAGAATATCATGCCAACATACCAATTTCCCACTCAATCGAATTTCGGACGGCTAATTGACCAAAACCCTGGTTCGCTCGTGAACCTCAAAGGAGCTAGTAAAGGGATTCAAATGGATTCAACATCCACCCAAAATTTTGGAATTGTCGGGTTTGACCTTTTGATCCATTTTGACCCCCCATTTTCTGCGTCCAAGGTGCTCCGTATCATCCCAAAGAAATTCCCAGTTTCCGTGAAGGTTCGGATGAAACGCAGAGAATGTGGCCCCAATGACAGCCAGCCCTGCCAGCCCATCCATGGCCATTACGCTTTTTAAACGTAGCGATGTGGAAAAGAAGAGTGGATGTTAAAGGAGAACTCTGCTGTGTCTTTTTGGTACCAAAGAAACCCGCAATCAAATCTTGGTGGTGAGTCTGCTTTTTGTTTCTGGGGGTCGTTGAGGCTGAGCCATTCCCATGTAAGTGACTTTGCAATAGTTCACCTCCATGAGACTTGCAGTACCTGGATCTTTAAAAATCAGCCACAATTTCGGAAGGAGTTTGCCTGAAAAATAACAGTTCGGACAAATCTCCGTTTGGTGGTTTGAAACCCCAACATGTTGAGTTCGGAGGGTTTCACTCTGCATCCTTGTTGCTCCAAATCTAATTTGGATCCCCCGCTTGGGGGCTGCAATTCCAGTTGAAATTGGATATGAAAACCTTACAGGGTTGTACTGGCCTGCACCCCCAGCCACATTTTTGTTACACTGAAGCCAGATGCTACGCCATCGTCACCTTTGTATGTTGGTTAGAGGTTGTCTAAATGAACCATATCATGTGTTACACTTCTAAGTCCAACAATAAGCCACCCCTCTCGCGGGCGGCTTTAAAAGCCACCAAAAGGTCAAATTGGCAAACTTCATGACATCTGGGTTGGTGTTTAATGTCTTACTATGTCTTACTTAATGAGGTAAACCAAATAGTAAACCCTTCCCAAGTTTGAGGTTTATGAAATTGGGTATACCCCCAAGTTAGGATGATTCAATATGACCCCCTGTCATGGCTGGCTACTGGGATGGTTCGCTGTCCTGTTATACGATACATTTGCAAATACCCTTCAGTAGCCAAACATGACAATGGAAAATCCCCATTTACAGAGGATTTTCCATTGCCACGTTTGATCAGAGGGTATCCAGATGAATGTCAATTATAATTCATGCACAAACCTGCAAAGTTCGAACATTTAGCGATACTTACCTCGGTCCAGTTCCCGTCATTCCAGTGACGCAGTGGCGTGAGGTCGTTGTAATGTATCCGTTTATTAATCAGTCTGTATATATATATATATACATGACATATGACTAGTGATTATATAGTATATAATCATTACACTAAAAATCCATGATGATCGGTTCTCACATTCAAAATCCCTATCAATCATCACATACTAACCATCCATCAATTATCCATGAATTATCCACCAACTGTCAAACTCCAGGCACTGGGCTCCCCAAACCTCTGGGCCCCTGCCCCCTCCAAGTGTCCGCACGTGTCGTTCTCTCCACCCAGCTGCGGCAGCATCTTTCCGCCGCGCTCCACCAAACTCGGGAAAGTCACTGAGGATCCGAAAAAATCTCAGGATCTCGGCTGATCTCGGAGCTATTTCCCTTATTGACCCACCCTGATTAGCAGAAACCCACCCTGAAAATCAACATGTTTGAAAAAATCTTCCAACCCCCGACTGACGGTAGGGTCTGTGTTAATTTGGGGCGTGTAATGGGGATATAGAGGGTATTATTGGGTTACTGGGGAAAATATAGAAATAAATGGCTGTTTCACTCGGAAAATTATCTACTTTCATATTTACAGTATGTTAATTAGCTGGAGGGTACCGCACCTGTTGTCCCATGTTGTCCTCAAGAAAATACTCACGGAACGATGAATTTCCATACAAGAAATCACAAATCAAGGAATTTGTTTCTGTTCAAAACCGACCAACAGCATGTTAGTCAAGGGTGAAACACTCTTAGCCCACGTCAAATTTGTCATGGAGGCGACAGTCCGAATTGTTCAATTGGCAAGCGCTCCATCAGGTTAATGCCTATATTTATCTAGATCATGCCAGTTGTTCTTTCTGAAAGTTTCTGAAGGTAGTGGGTAGTGAGTGACAAGGTGTATCAGTACGCATCCCCAAAGGGAAAAATGGGTATCACCTTTGAAGTCATCCAGGAGTAATATGGGGTAATCCTGGTGCCTTCCCCTTGTCTTTCAGCTAAACCTTCGGTTTCTTCTCCTTCGGTTCCCGGGCAAATCATAGTTTTGCTGTGTAGCGTCGTCCGAGTCGACCAGACTTTGGTCAACAATCTGCGGCGGTGAATCTGTACCAAACTCTGACTCTGTGCATCATCCCCTGGGAATTTCACACAGCTCTGGTGTAGATGGTCCATTTTAGTTCGATGAATTACCTGAGGGTCTCTCTTGGCCAATATCGAGATGCCTTTGAAAATGAACTAACAACTAAAAACAAATAATCCGAATCAAAGAGGTCAAAGAAAAACCGGACCGCGATCGCAACTTTCGTGGCGACCTCGGCCAGAGGCCATGCGACCGCCGCAAACATGGCCAGACGTCCATGTTTCAGTTCGGCCTCACGGCCATATCGATGTCAGATGCCCCATGTAATCCCATCCCCCTCAATCAACATCCCCATGGCTAATGGTGTCATAAGTGGTTTCATCATGTTTCATCTCCTACATCCAGCATGGTTTCTGGGTGGTATTTTTCATGCCTTGATCCCCATCAAATTTGTCAATGTTGGGGGAAGACTCCAGTTCTCCTTGCGTGTGCAATCCGGAACTTCCATATTGTAGCCACTGTCAGTGGCTCAGCAATTTTCAGCTATGCCCAGAGTACTGTATGCACTTCAGTACATGTCTACAAAACTGTCGATTGCTCACACAACCACCACTGCACTACAGGCTCATGCGGCTCATGCGGAATCCCAAAGCTCGGAATCCCAAAACTCGATTCCTCTTTTTTGCATCGGCTTTGCAGCCTGGTCATGCCTGGTCGTTGATTTCGGTAATGGCATCGGATGAAACCGCAGCCTACCACGCCTAGATCTACGCGTTGGGCTGATGTCCCCCGTCCAACAAAGGCTTCCAACTGCCCAACCAGAACCGCTGCCATTGATCCATTGATCGTGTGGCAGAGACAACAGGGAGATTCTAAGATCCCCCTGTTTTAGAAAATCCTGTACATGGTGATAGAGTACTTAGACCCTCAAAATCTCCAAAAATAGTTGATAAAGAGATTTTCTTTCTTGATTCTTCCAGCTGCTAACGGTTAACCCGTAAAAAAGGCACGAAATGAGGATCTAGATTTGGCAGAGATGGTACAACAGAGCCAGAAGAAATTTCCGGCCCACAAGTGATTCGCCCCTGCGCCAATGTTCATCCAGATAAAGGGACTCGGTATTACTCTGGGTCATTTCACCCATGAGTTCATCATGACTTCCCAATAGCTATCATGTTCTTCCACTGGCAACCCTTAAGCCACAACCAAAAGCCGCCCTTTAAGGCCCAGTTGTCTCAGCATGCGACCCACAGAGATTGGTGGTTTTCAAAATGCAGAGGTCCAGGGATGGAAAATGAAAGATGATTTTATCATGGATATAGATATATCATTACGATGAAAGTGTGTGTGTGTGTGTACACAGAATTAAATATGCGTAAAGTCAAATATATAATATATCACAGTAACCACCAACCAGCAAGGGCTTTGAGACCTTCCATTTGTGGGACAGAGGAAAGACGTCCATCTGCTTTGTCGAGGGTTTCCAAGGGTATCCTGGCGAAGACGGCCTGAAGCAGTCGCCATTCAAAGTGATATCACCTGCCGTTCTTCCTTCCTCTGCAAGGGCTGGTGAGGGATTGCCTCAGCTTTCGATTCCTGCATGGCCCGTTTCTTGTTTTTGTAGTTCCGGATCTTCACAATGTAGAGTTCAAAGATCTCCTGGATCACATGATGATTGAATTTCCCATGATCAATTGAGCAAAATACATCAACCCCACCTCCCTCGCTGGCCTCTGTGTCGTGTTGGACTTCAAATGTTCCCCGCACCTTTGATAAAAGCGGAGTGTGCAATAGGTGTAAATTTTTGGGACACCAAAAAACATGGCAATTCCGCAGGAGGTCAATTCTCATGGTATACCCAGGCAAGGGCTTGTCCCACAGCCCCAACTCCCCGACGGCTCCGGATTCTGCTGCACTTGCGTGAGAAAGCGCTGGAGCTCCTGGTTGTGCATATCCTCACGTGACCTGCCCATGCTAGTCCTTGGGGCGAAGTTCTGCAACAAATCTATGCTGCAACCTGTCCATCTATCCGTGTCTCTATCTATGTATCTACCCCAGCCATGCATCTGTATATTTGCCTATCTATTCATCGATCCATCCATGTATCCTTCCAACCATGCATCCATCTATCTTTGCTCTGCATCGATTTGGACATACATAATTTAGAGATATCATGAGATATCCACATATCACTGTAAATGTATAGATACATAGTATAGGGCATAGGGACTGGGATCGCTCGCGCACCAGGACTTTGGCTTATACGCCTTTAGGTTTTCAACCAGGGGAACAGAGGGCATGGACTTGGGGGCAGGGGACTAGGGAACATGCGGAGGGCGGACAACAACTTCGACGCATTTCACGAAAGCAAACTTTGCCTCACTCGCGCACCTGGACCGAAGACAGAGTAGACCATACCCTTTTAGGATCTTTCAGGTTCAAGAGTTTCGGGTACGGGAGTGACGCGGGGACATCGGGACATGGGGACAGGTGGGGTCGGGACAGGGGACTTTGGGACATGGGATAAGGGGACCCTCTCAAGCTGGGACCTGGGACTGTTTCCCTACTCATTCCATTGTCACAAATTTCCGCTTGAAAAATTGTGGGACAGACCCAAAGTGTAGCCCGTGATGAAACCAGCTTTCTTAGTTGGGGCCACTATTTTCAATGTTGTAACGATTTATTGTAGGACAACCCGAAAAAAAAAAAAAAAAACAAATATGGGTGTGTCTGAAAATATGCCCCAAAATCAAGGTGAATCATCATGTCCCCTGGTACAAAGGCAATTTTGGGGTGTACCCCATTTTGGGACACACCCAAATATCACGTTGTTAGATATCCCATCATGCTATATATCCCATTAACTCCCATTAAATCCAAAAAAGTCCCGCTGAAAACAGGCGACGAGAGGCGCGTCTCGAGGATGCACGCTTGCTTCGGCACAGCCTTTTCGGCACAGCCGACGGCACAGCCGACACTTCCGGGCTCCAGCCAAGACGGCGACAAATGACACATGGCACATGGCACATGCGTCAAAATTTTAGAAAAGCTTGGAGTCCAATCAGATTCGCAACAAACAAATAGAAAAAGTAGTGAATGTCACTACTTTGAGAGGACTTTACTTGCATTTACTTTCTATGTCTTTGGGAGTTACTATTCATTCATGTTTGGTTAATGGTCTTCCTGTCGGTTACACTCCCATGTGTATTCTATCTACACCAACGTTGGTATTTTACAATGTGAAGGATCACTATTCATCACGTATGCCGCATACATGTGGATACACGTACGTGGCCTTAGATGGTACAGTAGATCACCTAATTGTTCGCATATTCTGCGGGTGTTGCATGTTTCAGTCTATACTCTATACTGTACACAACGTATGCGTCTCGCGGATCGGTTTGTCACGGAATGCATTGCCTCTTTTTGTTCTATGGCATGACCACTTATGTCACAGTGTGTATACATGTCATATACTTATCATGTCACTGTCTCTATCATGGCACTACATACCCTGTGACTGTCATAGACATCTGCATCGGTTTCATGTGCCAAAGCTCGCAGTCCCGCAGTCCCGCGCCTCTCGGTACTGAACAAAGGTTGGAACGTCTGAGCAAAGCCTGTGACATCAGCAAACATGTTTTCAAATCCTGAGAATTTTGATGGGTTTTATGTTGAGAAACCATGGTTTCTGATACTTTTGGATGCAGCAAAGAAACCAAAACCTCCATCAACTGCACGGTTTTTGTAGCCCAGTTTGTTGGCTGAGTTCTCCCTTTTTGTTGGCCACATCACCATAGTCTTTTAACGGAGAAGAGCAGATTGGCCCGAAAAGAACAGAAAGTGATTCACAAAGTTTGATGATTCGGGGATGTCTCAGAACGAATTAATATACCATATTTGGGGCGATCAACATCCATTTACAAGCTGTTTTGAATTGTTTTGATGTTTACGAAATCCTGTCACTAGCCATTTGGGGGTCCCCCTGGCGCACCCAAGAGGATCAAAGCCACTGTCGCCGGGCCTTTGCTGACAGGACATGCGACACGGTGCATATATCATATGTATGTCATGTGTGTATATACCTACATAAATACGGACCTACACCCTACCTACGTATGGGGTACGTACATATTCACATACTTACATACTTACATACTCACATACATTCACACAAACATACAAAAAGACAGACATACAAAAGATATATAGGATACATATGATATATGTATATAGATATATATATATATACAATACATACAATACAGCATATGCATGCATATGATACATACAATACATATACAAATACACTACACTACATGTCATTCCTCTACAAACAGTACATTACATTGCATATCACATTAAAAACATTGCTTGCCCTGCAATGAGATTACACTACATGACTTGAAATTACAGAACATTCCATACATGTATAAATACAAATAATACATACATACAGTACATAGAAATATGTGGACATACTGCACATGCAGAACATAGGAAAGGGGGCAAGGTATGGACTGTGCAATAAAAAGAAGGGGAAAAAGAGGAAACTATAGAAATTGTATATGTACACTCTGCATTATTCACCTGTGTATCGATATCTATGTAGACGAATGTATCAATATTTCCATACGTGTAAATGGGTCTAGACATATATTTGCACATATGTCGGCATATATAGGTAGAATATCATATTATGCAAGTACGATATCTTAAGAAGCATCTGTTTGTGATCTTGGGTCTACAGTATAGTTTTACTTGACATTGAAGGTACCCAAAAAATCCTTGGGTCGCGCCGCGAGGCATCAAGTCGCCGGACACATTGGCAACAAAGGCACGGTACTTCGGCTCCGGAAGAAAGAGAACACCTCAGAGCTGACCATTTTTCCGTATCGACGCTGATGACCGTTACAGCATTGGATAGGCATGCCATCGGAAACCAAAAACGGAGCCATTTTTGAGTCGTGAGATTTTGTGCCCAAGCTGCGTGGAAGACTGCGTGTTTCCGCATAGCGCGGACGACCACCCTCGACCTGAAGCGAGCGGGAGCTGAATTTCACAGAGGCTGATTCAATCTGGAGTAACTCAGCAGAAATCCCAATGCATGTGAATCTAGGACACTAGTCACTTGGAATTGGGAGACCTTATTGTGAAACTAGGGTCTTGAGCAAGTAACTAGCACCATTCTGGTGCTCGCCCAACATTTCGACGCATTCCCAAAAAATGTTCGATTCGACGGCTCTCTCTCCCCTAAATAGTTTGGGGATGGGGCATGGGAGTTGACCGTACTCCTAGCACGAATTCTACAAAAGGCCTCCAAAACACAGCAGCAGGGGACATTTTCCCATCTTTGGGACAAAATTTGAACAATTTGAGGCTGCCTTGACTCATCCCCAATTCGTTGGCTCAACTGACAGCTGAACAAACTGAAAGGATTATGGTGTTCACCTGCCGGCTCAATTCGGGCACATCTGAGAGAACCTCCTGGTCACAACGAAGTCGGGGTGTGCCCTGGGTGACCCAAGGCAGAGAACACATCATACATCAAAGCTTAACTTTGTGTCTTGTGTCTTTCTCTCAGTCCAGTGTGTGTGTGTGTGTGTGTGCGTTGCTTTGACCAATCACCCGGGACAAAGCCCATGATTGTGGAAATACAAAACAACAAAGTCAATTGGTAGGGGGATGAAAGCAAAGGAGATTAACTGAAGGGACACAATTCCGCAGTCTTCATCACATCGCTGGCCATCGTCGATTGGATAAGCCATGCCAAAGGTGGGGCCCAACAATGCTGCGCAGCACTGCAAATCTTAGTCATGTGTTCCTCGTAAAATCGTCAAGTTTCGGTGTGATCTTGAGCCCCTTATGGTGTGGATCCAAAATCGGTGATCCCACCAAGCCAAATAGAATTAAATAGAATCAAATAGAGCTATAAATCTAGTATAAATGGTATGTAAATGGTATGTAAATGGTATGCATAACACAGCTGCTTGGGAAATCAAGAGGAGCGTCATGGCCCCAGTGCTCCCAGTACCAGGTCCTCATCATCTGCCATCATCTGGCGCAAGGCTGTGTTTCAATTTTTTACAGCCCAGAGGTTGATGATCAAAAAATATGATCTTTATATGGAGCATCTCAAGGGAAACTCTCAGAAGCTTTGTGATATCCAACATGTTGCAACATGTTGGATACCACCTCGACGCCATTTTCTCAGCCTTGAAGTGTTAGATTCTGTTAAATGCAGCATGTGTGGCTATGGGTCAAAGCTTGGAACGAGCTTAATGGATCCCGGCTACCCGAAACCGTGTCATCAAAGCTGGGAATCTGAGAACTAAATGGAGGCTTCAATGGGAAAATCATGAGTGGAGGATTTTCCGTTGCCATGTTTGATTACCTGATAAGACCAGTGAAAATATGTAGTCTGCGGTTTTTAATTTTGTCTCTTCGCGCTTTGCACATCTTCTCAATGAATGAGTAGGCACCACTGGTCCACTGATTGACTCGGGAGGATGCAGCCAAACACAACATGATGGGAACACCACGCTCTCCACTTCGCGCCTTGGAAGCATCAGATTGGGATGAGGTCTGTGAAAGTCTTTTCCGAAAAACGGAATGTGAACAAAAACCAAGAGAATATATATTGGGTAGTGTCTTCTTAGCCGAAAGAATTCAAAAAATATGAAGGCATTTACTGCATTCACTAATGTTTGGAGGTTTCGGAACCAATATCTGTGCTAAATCCTCCATTGTGGCTGGTTGGTTCCGCATGATTTGGGTGAACTTCGTCAGTTCGGTGGAATCAGTGGCTTCATAGATCTTCACCAGTTCGGTCGCAAATCTCCATGCGGATGAGATCCCGCGCAATCGCTGTTCCACTTCCACTTCTGAGCCCCGACTCCTGGCCGTTGGCGGAGCATCCCAGTGCTGAAAAAATCGGGAGATCAACGGAGTGATGTCAACCCCGGATTCACCAACATGGTACCCCCACAGTCTGGGGATGATTCATGCTGGCTGATTACATCAGGCTTGCTGATGATTACATCAGGTGGCTTGCTGACCTGCCTCCGACTCACCACTGAAACCCTTGCAGAAACTTGATCATGATTTTTTTGCTCAAGTTAATGAAGTGCAGTCAGTGCAGTCAACTGATATGCACATCTCACTGTTCCTGGAATGCTTCCCACAGTGCAGGACTCTTTGGTCACATTCAAAGTCCCAGGCCTCAAAAGGACTTGTCCTCGTCCTCTCCTGCGCTGGCTCCTGGGCCGATCTCTCCAAAAATGGGGATATTGCGGGATATTCATTTTTTTTGCCATGAAAGAACCGATTCCACCAGGGAAAATGATATAAAATGCTCATGATCCATGTTGGGGGTACCCACAACCGGCTCATCGTTTACAGGTCTTTCTCAAAATAGAGGTCCCAGCTGGGTCCGTCCTGTTGGCCAATTCAGTCGATGTTGCAAGAAAGGTGGCGGGTGTGTCTGAAAGTGGGGTATTCCCCCAAAAAATGGTCAAAACTGGCTGCTTTATTTGGGAAGATGATAGACCATCACATTTTGGGGTACTCTATGTTCGAACAAACCCATGTCAACAAATTTGCCAAAAATGCAAGCGCCCCATTTCAGAATTCTGTTGTCCTTACTAAAGCAGACCACACTTCGTGGCGGATTCGGGGTTCCCCCATTGGCTTTTCACTTGGTTCGGCGATTCCCGGCACGAAAACTCTTCTCCTACAGGCCACAAACGCTGTAGCCAGGCTGAAGAGTACCTGGCGATACAAGAACCATCAAGAAACAAGATAAAAACGTCCTTCCCTGGATCCCTTCCCTTGGAATTCCTGTTCTGTTTTGGGACAATCAACCTTGGCAAAGGGGACGCATTTATCTGTGGCGCCAAACATCACTCTTCTCGCTCTTGCTGAAACTTCATCTTGGCAAAGCTGTTCCAACGAGCCAATTCGGCCCAAGATATGAGATGGGTCCAAGTCGAAACTTGGGCCCCAAACGTTTCTCAATCAGAGTATTGAATACTTTGGAAGCACACGATTCTCACTTGACGTGGAAAAAATATCTGTTTTCACCAACTCTGAGGTGGGTATCTGCTGTACCTGTGCATAGAAACACTCTTAGGAACTTGGCAACGAAAACGAAGAAATACAAAATCGCCAGCGCACCGGCGATAGTGAGGACCGGTTTGACCTGCCAGGGGTCAACGCATCCCCAGTTTCAGACTCAACCAGGAAAGCAGCCATGGCATCGGCACCATCCATGAACTTCCTTATTCGAAACGAAACAGGGGGTCCCATTTTCAGCACTAAGCTTACACTTTAGCAAGAAAAGGATGGAAAAGTAAATTAGTATTAAAATCGTGATAACTTACTTTTCTGTGGTTTTGGGGTATAGTAAAAAATGAAAATTGGGACAAGCTCTTGTAATAACTAACAATTTTCTAACTTGTAAATCAACGAACTAAGTGGGCCATGTTCAAACAGCTTTGTTAAATTACCAGTGGGTAAAGGATATGTTTAAAATGAATGAATGGGACATCCAATGTTTTATCACAAATTCAATATGCCCCAAGAAGGTACCACCACCGTTGACCTCAAAATCCCGTGGTTTACCCTCATTTGCACCAATTTCCGAAAGCATATCCCAGTAGTGTCCCGGCAATGACCCCAGTGAAAGCTTTTTTGCCACCAACTTGACCAACCTCAAGAACAAATTCTGTGTTTCGTGCAATCCCCACTGTGACAAAAACATTCAAACAAAAATATTGAAACCTCTGTGTGTATATGTATATAGTAAATGTCCTGACATTTATGGCATAAATCATATACATACCATGCCATGCCATACCATACCATAGCATGAGAACCGTGAGCCCGTGCACATGAGGAGGAGCTGACACAAAATCATACAAAATCTAGAGATCCTCACCTGACAGGTCCAATTCCCCAAAGAATCGCCCTCCACCCTCCAAAGACTTCCCAAAGACTTCCCAAAGACTTCCCAAAGACGGGTCCTTGATGGCTGCGCAGCTCGCGCAGCTCGCGCAGCTCGCGCAGCTCGCGCACGCGGCAAGCGCAGCCTTGCGCTGATCATCTGTGAAGCCCAGGATAGAAGGGTCCAGGTAAGCAGGATAGGTATGCCATGGTATGCCATGGTAAGCCATGATAAGCTATGGTAAGTGGGCAACTGCAACAACTACAATAGGAGTTCGGGTGGATCTGCAGCTGAATTTGCTTTGAAGAAACTTTTGACTTGGGCACTATGTGAATATGTTGCAAATATACCATACTTGGGGCATGTGGTCATGTTTGGTGAAGATGAGATAGGTTTGTCTCAACATGAGAGATCTACCGCCCAGCCCATTGAAAGTATGAAGGCGAAGGTGATTATAAACCCATTCTGATTGTGGCATGCCGAATGTTGACATACATACCTTATGTCCAATTTGGAATGGGACTTCTTCGGCAACCTGTGTGATGGATTGAGTCGGCAAAAGACATGGGTGTTGAATGCCAAGAAATTGATATGTCCACCAAGAATCTATTAGCATCTTTTGCACTCCCCGCACATCTGGTTCCTTTCTCAACCTTGCGTCTTGCCTTGGGAAAGAAAGAAACGAAAACTCATTTTGATTTTTTTGTCTCCCACTTGTCTTGCTTTGTTCTGCCCTGCTTCGTCCGTGGAGGGCATTGTGAATGGGTTATGGTGAAGCATGGTGGTCCTGCAGAACCATTTACCAACAAAATTCTGAGTGTTTGTGGTCGATGGTGTAATTTGTCATCAAATTAGACCACTGATTGGCCCAAAAAGGCCAGGAAACAAATAAGACTCCATTGCAAGTCAACCCAAAAAAAAAGGCAGCAAACCATTGGCCTAGCTGTGGGAACATCAGCGGATACCTCGGACCCCATGGCATCCACTGCGAGAATTTTCAGCATGTTGTGCCACTTTGCTGGGCGCAACCACGACTTTGCTATACTCCACTCAGCCAGCTTTCTGAAAGGGACATAACAGGGACATACTGAATCTCTGTGAATCTCTGAATCTCTGGACTCACAACATCTCATCACTCGACGTTTCGGCGCCAGGTCGCTCTGGACTGTGCTACCTCTGCTGGGCCTGCCGGGCGGAAGAAAGAGTCGGTTTTGAGACCCGGTGCAGGATTGCATAGGTACTGCATATCTAGATATATCCTGCATATCATTACGCACCAAGCTGGTTACCCCAAACTCACAGCAGGTGTCTACAATTGGGATTGCAAGATGATTGCAAGATGATGCTCGTTTCTCTATTCTTGTCTACCGGAAATGTTGCTGTCTGGGCCCACCGCTGCCCCAGGGGATGGCAAATGCCACAGCCATCATGCGTCAACGCTGCGTCTATGTTTCCAGTTTCTGTGGCCTGTGATGCCTGTGATGCCTGTGATGTGTTGCTGTAAAAGTGGTTTAAACCAAAGGCCTGTGATTTTCGCTACTTTCTGTGTCTTCCTAGCGACCTCACTGCAACAAAGACGACTCCAGCAATGAGCCGAGGAGCGTGAACGGGGAGTTTGTGTTTCTTGCGACCACTACAGTCCATCTTCTCATTCTCATGGTGGTTTCCCAAAATTCGGACCCCAAACACACTTCACCAAATTTATTGACTTGAAAACTTGGAAACCCTCGGATTAGTGCGTGCAATCCTCAAGAATCTTCAGAACAAATTGGACCTGATTGCAAAGTGGTCCTAGAGCACTTCCCAGCAAGAAAGAAATTGACTGCCTGCCGGTCCTTACCAATTTCAACTTTCAAAAAATTGCCGGGAACAACATCAGGAAGACCACAAGGTTTGCTTTTCTTGATCGGGACGACCTCCCCGTTCTTGAGGACATCTTTGGGCACTGAAATTCCCCCACGACAAGGCTTGCAAGCGCAGCTTTCTAGCAGGTCAGCTGCGCTAAAAGTTCAACAAAGTTCTCTCCTCCCAGATGGTGTGCAGCAAGCAGCATGGCAAATGAGGACCAAAGGTTAGAACTCGGATACCCTCAAAATAAAAACGAGTAACAGAAGGTTTGCAAAGGCCGGCCATTGAGGACAAAATGACCGAGTGTCAACACAGTTCCATATCTATGAGCTGGCAACGACAAACATGGCAGGAACAAATGGCAGAAAATCCTCAGTGCCTCAGTGTCACCAACATGTACCAAGTTAGATCCAGTTCTAAGCCACAGTGACAAGGTCATGTGTCGTGGTCAACAAAAAAATATGTCATGCGAGAGAGTCATTGTCCTTTCCTATCGAATATTGCTAGGTATCTAACCCTGTCTGAATCTTTGTGTGCAAAATGATGATTTGCCAATACTCATACCCCAGAGGATGAGCTGGAACCCATCAGCGTCCTCCGGCACACCCAGTTCTGCATAGATCGCCCGAACGGCTGTGACCATGTCTTTCTGGCCACAAAGCACCGCTCCGTGCTTGGCAGAAAGAACAAAGCCTTCACCTCTCTCCTGCGATGCTTCATGCGGGGATGCGTCTCTCAGTCGAGCTTCGGAACTGGCTGGTCCCGGATTTCCCGGTGAAAAATGGTGAAAATGGATCAGATGATAATCCCCAACTCTTGGGTGAAGAATATTGAAGAATCCCATACAATCATCAACCGTAGATCGGGTTGGAAAAAGCAGCCACTGCTGTAAATCCACAGAATCCACTTACAACGTGTCCCTGTCGGGCATCTCAAGGAGCATGGCCACTGGGCTCAGTTGCACGGATCTGAAAATTTCAGAGCCTACTTGGAGGATCACCCCAGGAATCTTGGCTAGTGGGGTTAGTGGGGTATGTGGGGTCACAATCCTAAATGGGACAACCGGGGACTTACTAATCAGTCTCATCCTCAGTGGGACGATCCTTGATCCCCATGGGATCCCCATGGTGGCGTCTGTCCTCATCCTCCTTCATGACCTCCTGAACGTAGCCTCGCCGGCCTGGAGAAAATGGAGCAAAACGGGCTTAGGACCATGTTTCATTGTGTTTCATTCCCACCGTTGCCACCATGATGAGTGGAGTTTAATAGTGTTTACATGCTTTTTACATGTGTTTACATGTGTTTACATGTGTTTATATTTTACCTGTTTCAAATGTTCTTATATGTTCTCTTTCGTGGCTCCCTGATGAGAATTCATGCTGACTATTCACAGTAGTATCGTTGTTAGTCACCCGCTGGAATCGGTCTGCCTTGCCAAGAGTCATCTCCCTTTGAAAGCACCGGAATGATCTCGATTCCGCTTTGCCTGCGAGGTGAACATTAATGCTGTCCTTCTCATTTGCAGGACCCAAACTTGGAGAATGGAACTTGGAAGTGAATCTTTGTGGCTGAATCTTGTGATTCATTCAGACTAAATCCAAATTCGGTGAGATGTTGCCATTGTTGAACATCTAGCAGGGTGGCCACATATCTCAGCATACCTCTGATGTGTCCCAATATAGAAAAGTTAAAATCTCTAGTTTTAGCAATCTCAAATGTTGATCCCAAGAACTCGCGCTGCGCCACCTCCACTTGTCGAAGCGATTCTGAGTTTCAGCTGAACCCCAAAATGACAAGGTCTGAAAAACAGGAGGCATTTCAAGGGAAACCTTTGTGGCTCTGGCAAAATGAAGCGAGGAAACAGGTCTCTGCCACTGCTAAAGCTTGAGAAACAGATATCCTTTGGTAATCCCCTTTGAATGGAGGTTTAGAGCTTGGAAAATCATCGAACTACATGGGGGATTTCCCAGCTGACTCAGCTTCCGGCCGCGTAGGCCAGCTTGCCTGGAAAGGGGGGGTATTGGTATCATTTGGTGTCCGGTTCTCGCTGGACATAGTCCGTATAGATTCAGATGGTAATCTAGACCTTCTCTATCATCATGATCATTCTGTCAATTATGTACACTCAACATCCTTTAACTATCATGTATGATAGATATATGCATTTATATCTCCCTGTTCTTTTTCTAAGGTGTGTGGTGTGGAAAGCCCAAAGGCCAAAGCTTTCAAATGAGCTGTGATGATCCTGCATACTTTAAGGCAAAACAGTCGTAGGGATTTCCCGCCTTCCTCCCTTGCTCCATAGTAAAGACGGCATACCTTGCCTGGCGAAAATGTGGGAAACCCTGGCGCCGCCAATTTGGCAATGACCCAATGACTGTCTTCTCACCAACGTGGTGCACAAGAAAATATCCTTCCAACAGAACCAAGGTTTCCACAAGTTCAATGATTCTTACCTACCCAAAGTCATCGCTGATCCTTTTCCCACCTGACAATGCTTTGGATTCGATCAGCGCCCTGGAGAAGGGGACAATGCTCTGAAAGCTGCATGATCTGTTGAAATCTGTTGAACCATCCAGGGGACTTCAACTCTGATGCCTTTCTCAAAGGCCCACGCAGAATGTGTGGCTTCTAAAAATGTTGGGGAAGCATTTCATCCACTGGAAAATCATGACATTCCAAAAAATTGGATATATCTACATATATATATATATCTTTATCTTTATCTATATCTATATCTACATAGAGAATCAGCTATCAAACCATGATTCTCCACATTAGAATGATCACATCAGCTATGGAAAACCTATGATTTTTCCTATGGCCTCATGGGTGAAATGCCGGAGCCCGTGGCAAAGAGGCTCACCTCACCGGGTAGGCCCGGGCTGATCTGGGCTGAGACCCCTGGGGCACATGCTGTTGTTGGACAAAAATAACATAAATGGGGATATAATGCTTAGATACTGAGGATATAATCAACAGAAATCGAGGCAGAATCTGGATGTTGGAAAACTCGTGGCACCTGATTTGCCCATTTCATTCGTCCGATGATATCTGCTGAAGCTGGTGAAAGCTCAATTCCGCAAGAGCCAATAAGACATCGGGGAAACCAAAGATTTCGAGGGGACAAAAGAGTTGAATTTCTTGAAGCCCAAAAAGTATTCAGGTTTTCCGGAAAATATCTGGAGAGAATAAAAAAGATTTAGGAATATGTATACATATAGTCTATAGTGTGTATATATATAATATGGATATGTATACATACATACATACATACATACATACATACATACATACATACATACATACATACATCCATCCATCCATCCATACATACATACATACATACATACATACATACATACATACATACATATATGTGTGTGTAATATGTTTTTTTTCGGCCCCAGCTCTCCGCTGCACCTCTGAAGTGATGATCCGCGGGTTCATGGAACTTGCTTCCCTGCATTGCAACAATACAAAATCATATAATATGCATATATCTATAAATAATATACATGTATATATATATATACAATACATTTGTATTTGGGTATGCACCTGCCTGATTTTGCATGGCAAGGCACTTGACTCACCCCCGCATCTTTCCAAGCCTGACATGTGCGTATGGCTCAAGCAAGTTGAGACCCGGCTTCACCCGCAAGATTCCGCAACTTTCTAGAGCTCGAACCAAGGGATTTGTGCGTCTCCAATGTTAACCCGTGCCCAGTTGTCAGAGATGTTCAGTCAATCTGGATGTTTCGCATGAATTCCAAATGAAACACTATGAAATCATGTACATTCTTGGAAACCAGCCCGGTTGTATTGGGCGTCAGCCGAGTCTAATGCAAGTTGTGATTAGTTTGTATTTCTAGGAGAACTTAAGGCTTCAAGCTGAGAGTACAGGAGTTACATCCACCGTTTTTGTCGCATCTTCTGGAGATTGACATCCGTTCAACAAAGCCAAAAACATGGTGTTTTTCGTTGGCAGCTTAGTGTTTTCACATGGTGAACTCACTCGCACCGCGTGCACCGCGCCTGGCAGTCGGTGTTAAAGCCCTTGCCCATGGCTGGGCTCAGCTTCACCAGATCTCCACCCTTTGTAGCTGTGATCCAATCATTCGAATCAGCTTCCTTGATCAGAAACTCCAAATCTCCTGCCGCTGAGTGGTGAGAAACTGTTATGGCCTCAGGAGCTGAAAGTGGGGGACTTGTTGGAGCAGGTGTGTCTACGACTGAAGAGTTGTTGGGGTTTGGCCACGTCAACTTTCAAGGTACCTTTCCAACTCCAAAGGCAGTGATGTCAACCCCAACTGACAGAATCACCAGAATTCTTCGATATTCCCATCCCAAATCGGCCCAAATCCCTGTGATTTTCAAGCTGGTCTTAACGTTTTTAATGTCCTCCAGGTGCACTGGAGATGGCGTAAAATGAGGCCTTGGAATCTTCCTCTTCTTTGGCCTTGCGTGGCCGTCCAATTTCCGGCAGCCGAAGGGAAAAAAATGAAGTTCTTTGAAAGATGAAAAGGTTTGAACAGGGCTGACGCCGGTACTTGGTTCATTTGGTTCCGGCTTTGCAGTGGTCAATCTTCTGTACGAACACGATTTTGTGTGGTTGCACACCAAAATGTTTGGGTTGGTCCAGCCCATATTGATGAAAATTACCGCATTCCATATGGGCGCACCTGCACAAACTGTCCAGCACGTTGATATGGTTTTGAAACCTCCTCAGGTGCCTGACACGTCAAAGATCACACGCAGTCAACCTGAAACAAAAAGTTGATGCGGATTGTGAATTGGAATCCCTGAGGATTGTGATTTTTTCTGACTTTTGTTGCTGAATTTTGAACACTGGAATGACTGGAACCATGGCATCACGGCCCTCCCGTGGCAAGCCACCTCCATGGTGATCAATCGCAGGCCATCAGCAGCCTGGGAATGGGAAGTGGCAGCCCATCCTACAGCGATACGCAGCCCATATGAAAAATTGAGCGTTGAAGTTTTCACCATATATCATTTAATTAATATACTTATATCATACCACATATCACTTCACATTATACTATGTTGTATTGTATGCTATCATTTTTTCTCATACCATGTAACATAATAGTATGGTATATGACGTGTCGGGCGAGGCATTAAATCAGATATACAATCAAATCAAATGCGAAATCAAATCTCTTTCTACGAATGCAATATTCAATGCTATAATTAACATGGCTGCTAATACATTCAACATCATATTGGATCTCGTTTGAAATATCCCCAGTATGATCAATCTAGATACTATATCAAACAGAACGTTGGGTAGTGTTTTTTTGTTCCATACAATATCATTAAAGAATATCAAGCAAAACAATACTACATCAGGTAGCATGTTTCATTTTGTATTTGGCGCTGTTGTGTATACCCTATCAGATGTAGTATCATCACATCAGGTATCAGATCAAACACTGTATAAACAGCAAATGCAGTATTTGGTTCAATATCAAAAATGTAATATAAACTATTGTCTAAAATTGGTTTGGAATAGTGCGCCAAATTCTTAAAGATGATATGCGATGCTCCATCAAATATTGTGACATTCTATTGCGCTGCATTGCATTACACTGCATCGTATTCGCGGCTTGGAAACAGTGTCGGGCAATCCAAAAACTCAAACAGACTCTTAAACACTGCAGATAGGCTCAAGGGCCCAGGACATGCCAACCTCGCTATAGAACAGGAGCTGACAAAGGAAAAAAAACATTCAAATTAAACCTATTCTAGGAGGCTCATCTAACACAAAGACCGATTCGTGTTGCAACACAACTCGTTGATTCCTTCAAATCAGAACACAACAAGACCTTCATTTTGAAGCACTATGTTTTCATATGTTCATATATCTTCATTCTCTAAATTGCCCTGAACTGACCCAAAGCCGCGCACCTCCACATTGGACTTGACGGAAGCATCGAAGAAGCTCACATCATCACCCCATCTGGTCACGGCGCTGGCAGCTGGTGCAGCTATTCGGTTTGGAAATCGCCCTTACCCAAGCCGTGGCAATCGGGTCAGTGATGTCCCCAATGCAGGGATAATATATAATTGGTATTATAATCTATGTTGGGATATAATTGTATATATGCATGCAAATATATATTTGTACATGTATATATATATACTGTGTATATAACCAACAATGTATATATATGTATATATATATATACAGTATAGGGATTACCCTCTGGTGTCAACTAGATGGAGGTTTAGTTCCCTGGGAAAATCATCGAAGTCAATGGCCGATTTTCCCATCGAACTCAACTTCCCTGGCTGGTTCAGGGACTTTCCAGGCAGGTTACCGGAGATGATCTTCCAACGAAGATCCCAATGTCATGGCTAGGACAAAGTGAACCAGCTTTGCCCAAGCCGGTCGCGCCAAGTTGAGATACACCCCATGGAATTCATCGAACATGGAATGCAGTAAAGCTATATCAAAGGGTAAAATCATGTTCCAAACATTCCAAACATCTTCGTTGGAATTCTGTCTCGAATTGCATGGGCTATCTTGAGCAAGCATTCGCAAAGCCATCTGATATCCCACAGATCGGCCAGACAGAACCAAGGGTTAATCAACACCCGATTCAAGATTCCCACAGGGCATCCCCTCTTGATTGTCCCACTGGGTTGGTTGCTAGGCGTGCTTACAAATTTCAACCTGGGGTTTATTTACCATCCACACTCTGGTAATCAAACGTGGCAATGGGAAATTCCCGAGCTAAATGGATGTTTTAATGGGAAAATCATCTATGAAGTAAAGGATTCTCCATTGCCACGTTTGATATCCCGAGGGTCTAGCTGATTAGATTATTATGATAATTCCAATTCCGAATCACCTCCAAACTAAAATTCTCCTGGATGACTTTACACAGCAACAGGCTGCCGCCCCGCACCCCTTCAATGCTAGTCTTCTGCGCGCGCGCCGCGCAGGGGCCTTATCTCCAGGCCGACCATTGGCCAACCAATGAGTCCAGTGCATTGATCATTGATATTGTGGGGAACCAAAGTTGTAGAGATCGCCAGTGAGCAGGACGTAAAGAAAACGAATAGTCCCAGTAAATAACGGACCAAAACCCCTGGCCAGTGCTCCTGATACGGGCCTTGCCAGCGAGATTTTGACATCATTCTCAGTTTGCAATTAAGGTCAAAGTTGGCTGCAGAATGTTTGGAAACAGATAGATCAGGAATAGGAACTCCCCGAAGTTTCGTTTGACCTCGTGAAAATCATGGCATGTCTATGCATAGTCCAACCTTTTTCAGCCTTTCGAGGTCACTGAGGCTTCATCGAGACACAAAACAGCAATGGCTCCCAAGGCCTGGCAGTTGAAAAGATGAGAATTTCATGAGAATATCATGAGAATTTTTATTTTTCCCCTGGATTTTCCCCTACTTTTTTGTTAAACGATATTAAACGCACCAAACTAAACTCTGGTGGAGCGGATGAAATCACATATGACTGGGACCATCAAATGGGGGTGATGAGTGGGGTGGGATTAATCCCTTGAAATTGGGGAGATCCGATTTTCAGATTTTTCGGACAGATCCAACCATTGGATCCAGGCAAAATGAGATCATAATTCCAACCTGAGAATTTCGGCCATTTGGGGATAATTGGCCGAATGCTAACCATGATTCCAGTGACATTGCGACGAGGGGTCGCTTATCATTGGTCCAGAATAGATGGCATCTTGATGTGATCTGTAATTCTTCAGTGGATGTTTTGGTTTGACCCAAATTCGGGCGAGTACACTTCAGCCCCATGTCTCCCGAGCTGCAAAAAAACACACTTTTCAGAAGATTGACATCTTTTCAGAAGGATCCATGATCATCTGAGGATTTTTTGGATTGAAACCCCAATCTTTGGGGCATCATCTCATGTCTATCCATTCCCGCAAACTCATCCCCGATCGGCCTGGGACTTGCTGG
This sequence comes from Symbiodinium sp. clade C Y103, assembly GCA_003297045.1. Classification (NCBI taxonomy): domain Eukaryota; class Dinophyceae; order Suessiales; family Symbiodiniaceae; genus Cladocopium; species Cladocopium sp. clade C. The sequence goes on from BGPT01000069.1 coordinate 233,038, forward strand.
ACCTGGGAAGAGCGTGAACGGTCACACGCTTTGTTACACAGAAACAGGCCAATTCCTGGCAAACACCGCACCCAAAAAAATCCTGCCTCTCATGATTGCCTTATCTGTGAGTCACTCTTAGTGAATTCAGGCAGTTCTGCCACTCGCTTGGCGATTTAGGGCTGCTTGAAAAGACCTGGGTGCTCATGGAATTCTGTGGCAGAAACAGTTCAGATCGCTCCGAGTTCCTTTTTCCAAGCTGAGTTGCAAGGGCAACAGCTGATCCAGATCCTAGTGATCATCTGTGTCCCCGGGACTAGACGCTCCCACGCTTGAACTCACCCATCAGCAGCTGTTTGAACGGCCAGGCCTCGTTTGCATCACAGGCTCCTAAAGCTGAATTGAAAGTCATTGCATCCGGTTGCAGCTGAGCCATCCTCGCATCATGAAAAAGCTGCAATGCTTGCTGCCAATGCTGGGAACAGCACTTGATGGCTTCATTGTAACTGACAATATTTGGGAAGGAAGGTTGCATTGTCGGCATTGCTGCCAAAAGGACAATGGCCAGCCGCCACTGCTCACAGTCAAGTGAACCCAACGTTCTGTTCACTGAAACGGGGTCTGGCTGCGACATGGAAAAGACGCCATGCAATGCGAGTTGCCATTGCAGTCCCTCGTGACAAGCAGCAATCATGGAAGCATACACAACATCATCCTTGCTTGTTGCCGCACCATTTAGTTAAAAAAAAACACGGCAAAGACCAAGAAATCATGGGAAATCTATTTTGTGCTGTGGCAATCATCTGAGCCATGAAACATACTCCCATCGCATCCTATTACCACTGGTTGGTTAATGAATAATCCTATTGTGGATTGTAAATATTGATAGGTCTGCCCCAAAGGAACTTGTTCACCAGGTCCCGCACCTCGTCGATGAAGATCCGCTGCAATCTTTTGGCCGCACGTCAGCTGCCCATCANTCTTTGGAGCTTGAAACAAAGCAGCTGCAGGTGCTGCTGGATATGAATTTGGCTGGGGGTGAAAATGAAGGGGTTTGGAATGCCTGTCACATTACAGCACTCCCCCTTTGGAATCTCCGTCAGGAATTCCAACAAATGTACAAAATGTACAAGCCCAGCTCAAGCTGCTATGTCATGTGCCCTCTTGGCA
>BGPT01000069.1:234220-249022 GCA_003297045.1 Symbiodinium sp. clade C Y103
TTGGGGATAACTCCAGTTCGAGCAGCTTCAGACTGACACAGTGGGCACCATCGATGAAGTCGAACATTTCCAGTTCTGATCGCTGTCAAATATCGACAATCCATATTGGTATGATACACCGTCCCATATTTGGTGGTCAGCACCTCAAATGGGAGTGTCAGTGGGGCAGCTGGAGGAACTGTATTCGAAGAACTTGATGGCTGTGATGCCTTCGCCATTGAGAGCTGCTTCGGTGGCGCCTTGTACTGTGGTGATCGTACAGGCTGTGCAGTTGACTGCATAGGTGGTGCCTTTCTCATAGGCGGTGGCTTTGGAACAGCGGCTTCCACTGGCCCAAGTATTGGATCACCAGGACGAGCATTCGTGAGTTCTTCTCTCACTCGTCTTTCTTCCTGTTCAATTTCTCGCCAAATTCGATCATAGTCTGGCATTGACGCATCGTGTTGGCGAAGGAGCTCTCGAGCCTCGTTCATGGTGATCTTGTTTGAACTGCTTGAAGGCTGCGCCATCGAAGGCTTAGGCTCAGGAATTATTCCAGTCTGAGCACTCGCCGGCTTCGGCTCAGGAATCGTTCCAGTCTGAGCCCTTTCACGCCCAGGAATCGTTCCAGTCTGGCCACGTTTAACCCAGGAATTATTCCAGTCTGGGTCGCGTCTCGCTCAGGAATCGTTCCAGTCTGAGCTTCATTCGAAACCGCTGGTGGTGCTTCAGGTGGTAGAGGAGCTTGAAGTGGTAGCGGAGCTTCAGGTGGTAGCNCGCTCAGGAATCGTTCCAGTCTGAGCTTCATTCGAAACCGCTGGTGGTGCTTCAGGTGGTAGAGGAGCTTGAAGTGGTAGCGGAGCTTCAGGTGGTAGCGGAGCTTGAAGTGGTAGAGGAGCTTCGGATGGTAGCGGAGCACCACCACTTGATTCGATGGACTGACCAGTTAAGGTCAGGAGAGGACCAGATTGATCTCCTTCGGGGATCTCTTCCTCCTTTTCCACAGCGTTCATGGAGAGACTTCCAAGGTTGGCCAAAACACACCTTCGTATGAAGTTGACCNCCAGATTGATCTCCTTCGGGGATCTCTTCCTCCTTTTCCACAGCGTTCATGGAGAGACTTCCAAGGTTGGCCAAAACACACCTTCGTATGAAGTTGACCCCTCGTACTGCAGCATTCCAGAGTCGCTGTGCCACCAAAGTCAAAACGATGATGCCAAGCGTGTAGGCAATGAGGACCTCAAAAGGAACTGCCTCTTCCGCTTTCTCCTCTTCTTTCTCCGCCTTTGATGCAGCAATCGATGCTGCAATGGTGATCAGCTTCAAGGCCTGAGCCGCTGTCTCCACTTTGATCCTCTCTTTAGTGGTCCATGCAAGGACCGTCCTGCTTTTTCTCCTTACTTTCGTCTTCATCTCTCTTCTCTTCTTCCTTCTTCACTTCAGATTTCATGGGTCGCTTTCGCATCCCCATCAGCTTCTTGAGATGTTCAAGCCTGGTTGATGTCAAAGGTTTGGTGCCGATGTCGGCGATCATGTTTTCACCAGCCACATGTTGGATGGCCCATTCGCCTGCAAGCACTGACTGCCTTGCAAATGAACACCTCAGCCTCAAATGGCGTGTCCGCCAATTTCCACCATCATTTGACAAGATGGCCAATGCCGACTGGCTATCGGTTTTGAGCATTTTGTGAACCACAGGAAAGAGCTCAGCCAGGATCACATAGATTGATTCTCCAGCGATCATGCCCTCCACAATCTCCGTCAACTCCNAGCCAGGATCACATAGATTGATTCTCCAGCGATCATGCCCTCCACAATCTCCGTCAACTCCGCCTCGGCAGTGGAAAGAGTGATGTAGCTTTGACGGCCGGATCTCCAGAAGATTGGAGTTGTGCCCAAAAGGACAACAAAGGATCCATGGCTTTCCTGCGCATCAGGGGCAAATCCAACATCGGTGTAAACCGTCAGGATTGGTATTTCTCCTTCTTTCACTTCAAACTTCAATCCTTCATCAGATGTGGCTTGTAAATAGCCCTTCAGTTGAGAGGCTGCGGCCAGAACAGCCGCAGGAGCTTTCGTTGATGATGATCCCATTCGGCTCACCGCATACATAATGTCCGGCCTAGCTCTCGTAGTGAGCCACAAAACTTCTCCAACTGCTTTTTGGCAAGACCGAATCTGGTCAACAGTTGGTGCCACATTTGAAGGCTCCATCAAAGATTGATCCTTCGTCAGGGGGATCTTTTTGGGCTTGACTTCAGAGTCTTTCTGGAGCATGTCTGTANACAGTTGGTGCCACATTTGAAGGCTCCATCAAAGATTGATCCTTCGTCAGGGGGATCTTTTTGGGCTTGACTTCAGAGTCTTTCTGGAGCATGTCTGTAGTGTAGCTCTGCTGGGTGACCATCCAAACATCTCTTTTGGTNCTTCGTCAGGGGGATCTTTTTGGGCTTGACTTCAGAGTCTTTCTGGAGCATGTCTGTAGTGTAGCTCTGCTGGGTGACCATCCAAACATCTCTTTTGGTTTCTTCATCCCACTCCTTTGAGATCTCCATGCCCAAGAACCGAACTGGTTCACTGCCGACATGTTCCGGCTTTGATGTAGTCCAAGTAGTTTGAAGCTTTTCTTGTAGGGCTTGAAGAAGGTTGGGAGTTGATGCGATCATCAGATCGTCCACGTAGGTCATCAGCAGGCCATACAGATTCATGTCCTCTGGGTCGAGGGCGTTTTTCAGTCGCCACAGATTGGGTTCAGATTGAAGAGGTTCTAAGTCGAACTCCATGATCTTTCCGTTGTGCTCCCCCTGGATCGAGAAACCTGAGATGGTGTCATCCCGTGTCAGACCCCACAATTTTGGAGATCGTCGCAGCCCATAGATGGCTTTCTCCGGGAGGTAGAAGACATCCTTTTTCAAGTAGTTCTTCTCGACCAAAAGGGACGGAGGCTTGATCNGATGTCCTCATCTTCATCCAGGGACATCTTTGCATTCAAGAAGGCAGTGCGGACATCGAGTGTTGCAGCACTCCATTGAAAGAGTGTGGAACACCAGCAAAGGATTCGAAGGGCTGATGCATCGGCTCCTGAACTGAAGTTNGGCAGTGCGGACATCGAGTGTTGCAGCACTCCATTGAAAGAGTGTGGAACACCAGCAAAGGATTCGAAGGGCTGATGCATCGGCTCCTGAACTGAAGTTATCTTCATGTTCTTTTCGAGGTTCTAGATTGCCACAAGCAACCCACCTCATCTTTTTCCTTCTCCCTCACCTGGTTTCCTCACAAACACCAGTTTCGATGGAATAAATTCTATTCCACGTCCTGCACCTTCAGCCTCCTTCTGAATCTTCTTAAGCTCCTCAGGGTGGATCTCTCGAAAGGCTTCTTTCTCAAACAGCAGGGAGTCCACCTCACTTTTGATGGCAGGGAGCCATTCTTCCCAATTTTCGGCCACTTCTCGAGGCGACACAATGCGTGTCTGCAGAATCTCCTCCTCCTCATTTGGCTGAACAGCCATTTTTCTGATGCCGGCCAAGATGTTCATTTCTTCTACTATCATCTCATGGTCATCATCGACCATTCTTTTCATCTCATCTTCGACCAACCTCAGAAGATGGATCCTCCTCTTCTTTTGATCTTCCCTTTCTTTCTCTTCCTCATCATCCTCCTCGATCTTTCGGATCGCTGACTTTCCTCGAAGTCTTCGTCGGACCATGAGGGCGTCCACCGTCTCCTTCTCCAATGCCATCCAATGGTGCTCAGAGATGGGATCTTTGGCTTTCTTCATCACATATCGTGTGACTCGAGGAGGTTCACCTTTGGGTAAAATCCAATGGCCATGTTCTTCGGCTGCTGGAAAGAGATACTGCACAGCCTCAGTGGTGGGCTCAAAGACACCCTTCCTCCATGTTCTCCTTCTCACCAAGACCTCTTGTAGAAAAGGTGGAAATTGAGGCGTCTCTGCAAGCCTCCAACTTCGGTTGAGAGCGTCAGCATAGCGGACTGCAAAGGGCCAGAATTCACTTCCAACTCCTGCTTGCTTCAGTAGCCTTCTCACCTGGGTCTTCATGCTTTTGACAGCCACTTCAACTCGTCCGTTGGCTCGTGGATCATCACCTGAAGTTCTGGTCAAGGCGATTCCTCTGGAGTTTGCCCATTTTCTGAACTCTCCTGCAAATTCATGGCCACGGTCAGAGTGGATTCGGGCCACATGATACCCATCCATTCGAAGCTTGAGGAGCATATCCATGGTGGTTCTGGTCACCTCCTTGGCAGTTTTGGTGATCATTGGAGAGGCCAAACGGAAGATTTTGGTGTCAAAACCACCTGGCTTCAATGGCTCTTCTCCATCTTTTGGTGGTTGAGGTGGTATCAGATACGGTGGCACTGGATGAGGTCTTTCGGACTCCTTTTCAACGTCCTCTCCTCCATCCTCTTCCCTCCATACTTGTACCTTCTCCTCAACTCCTCTCTTCTCATCCTCTTTCTCCTCACCTTGGTCTTCCTTCTGATCTTCCAAGGCCTCAAGGTCTTCTTCTTCGTCTTCAGGATGGACTTCAAAGTGAGGTTCATCTCCTTCAGCCTTTGGAACTTCGGGGTCCTTGAGCTTGTCAGATTCAGCTGGCACGATCCAAGTCAGGGTGCCAACCAGCATCCATCGGGCATAGAGGCCACCAACGTCCTTCGCTGGGATCAAAGGTCCAGCCACGTCCAATGAAAGAACTCCTCCAACGGGATATGGAACTTTTCGATGTGGATGTTGCNTAGAGGCCACCAACGTCCTTCGCTGGGATCAAAGGTCCAGCCACGTCCAATGAAAGAACTCCTCCAACGGGATATGGAACTTTTCGATGTGGATGTTGCTGTTGCATAGACTGTTGACATACTATGCAATTTCGCCTGTATGGCGTGTGTCCGTGAGCAATGTGCTCGTCCCAACTCAAAGGGCATAGTCGTGGAAGTTGATGTTTGACCTGAATCATGAGGGCTTCTGACACCATAGCCATGACTCCAGGGGCCCATCTTGACAGCNTTGATGTTTGACCTGAATCATGAGGGCTTCTGACACCATAGCCATGACTCCAGGGGCCCATCTTGACAGCTCCTTCGAGCTCTTGACCTCCACTTTCTCTTGTCCTTCTCGCACTCTTCTGTGCTTGCTGACATTCAGTTCCAAGTTTCCTCCAAAGGTTGTTGGTTTGGTGGCAGCTCCACCCATTGCTCCTTGTTGGAACGTAGTTTCTTCCCAACCAAACTCCTTCTTCAATTCTGCCCATTCCGTAGTGTCCCAAAAGGATACGGTTTCCGGCATGTAGTTCTTTGGCGATGCCGGCTGCTCCAGCGCAAAGACAACTGGTTTGGAGTCTCTTCGAGCATCCTTGATGTAGTTGGAGATCATGGCCAGGAAGATCATCCTCCAAAGGAGTACGTCATCATCATGTAGGATGGAGATCTCCTCAGGTGTCAGCCCAGGGATGCCATATTCACCTCCTCCCCATGACCTCAAAGGACGAGGACAAGTTGGCTGGTCAGGAATTGGAAAGTGTCGTAGCACGCTCCTGCTACGGCAGTTGGGTCCACCAACTATGGCATGGAGTTTGTTTTCCAATGCCGCTCTGATCAATCCTGAGTATGGCCCGACATCCTGCAGCATATCATGTTGGGCACCTCTTTGTAGGTCTATCTCAAGCAGGGACATGGTGTCTCCTCCATTCTGGCGCCATGCACGACCAAGGGTAAAACCCTGATCTGGGCCCGAGTACAAGTGGGCTATCAGGCCGTCACGTTGAAATCTCTTCCTTGCCCTTCGATTCGATGGGAGATTGGACCAAGGTCCTGGCATCACCACCAACTTGGACTTGATGTGATGTGGCAGTCGTCGAAGGATGGGATGAGTCTCAACCAGCTGCTTCATCCACTCATACTCCTCTTGAAACATCTTTCCTTCAATCTTTCCCAACACAACCTTGTTCTCCAGCTCCTCAATGAGCTCTAGTGCCAAGGACCTTGAAAGCTGGGGGCATCCACCATTGACTCGAATTGGCAAAGTGCCACGTAGTGGATGTAGAAGTTGAACTCCATCATCGCCCCATTCGATCTTGCAGCCAAGCTTTTCGATGAGCAAACCCATCGGCAAGATCGGCTCAATGTCGGTCCTCTCGGACACCATCACTCCTCCTTCGGTCATGTGAAGTTGTGTGGATTGGCCATTGGCCAAAGTCACAGGCACGGTCTTGTAGCCGTCCATATTCTCGCCTTTTCGAATTGGCCGTAGTGCATGTGTTGCACCAGAGTCCAAAAGACCCTGTGAGTTGCCATAGGAAACCTGGCTCAGTTTGAAAACCTTCATCTTCATTGAATTGAGTTGCTGTTGAAGTCGATCCACCACCTCATCCCTCGGCTCCACAGTTGACCCTGCTCCTGATGAGCTGGAAGTGGTCGAAGTCGTAGTGGTCAAACTTTTCAGCATCTTGTTGGCCTGTTCCAAAAGGTCTTTCATGGAAGATTGTTCTTGTCCTTCCTCATCCTTTGACCTTGAGCTTGAAGGCGACTTGTCCTCCCCCTCAACCTTCTGGATCTTTGGCCTTGTCGGAGAAGCATCAGTTGGCCCTTTCGGTCTTGTGCAAGACGAAGCCATATGCTCCGGAGAGCCGCACACATAGCATCTTCGTCGCTCATCTTTTTGGTCATGCGACCAGCTACATGCCTTTCCTCTTCTGCAGCCTTGCTCAGAGAGGTAGAACTTGCACTTTCCTTTTTCTTCTCTAACGTCCTCCTTCTTCGGAGATCTTTCTCCTCCTTCTTCAATTCGTTTCACCTTTACTGTCTTGATCTTCTCATTCTCAGCAGGCTTCACCTTCGAGGGATCAGCTTTGGCAGTTGAAGTAGAAGATCTCTTCTCGGAGATGGCCAGCTGCTCAAATTCAGCAAGCAGGTGGAATGCGAACTGCTCGATGTTCGTCTCGTTGGGTATGGTGTCAACACCTAATCCTGAGCGGACTAGTGACACCCTGAACTGCAACTCCTTGTGGGCGTCAAGGATGTTCCGAGACATCTTCACCAGCCCCTTCAATTGAAGTGCAGGGTCAGGAGCAATCGCACCTATCTCCTTCGTCCTATTCTTCCATCTCAGCCACCTCCTCAAAGCAATAGGACAATCCTGGACTGTTTGGATGTCTGGGGGATCCTCCAAGCTTCTCAGGAGATTTTGTTTCTCCGAAACTCCAGGGCTGTAGGCAACCAAGAGGTATGTGATCACCCCAAAGGTGCTAAGCCTCCTTGAAGCCACCAATTCATCTCGGACTGGTTGGGGAAGTGCTTGAAGGATCATCGATGCCACCCTTCTCTCCAATCGTTCCCATTTCGCCAGACCAAAAAGGTGCCAGTGACATGTGAACCTTGTACCAAGCTTCAGCTGCCAGTACCAGAGATTTCCACCATTCACTTGCCGACAGAGAAAGATCGGAGATGATCGGCGCAGCAAGCAGCATCCAATCTCCAAGAATCAGAGGTCCATGTTGTGCTTCCCAAGGGGCAAGAAGCGGAAGATCTGGAGAGCCATTCCGGATAGTCTCAACTCCTCTAAGGATTCCGGAATCTTCTCGAGGCTCTTGCATTCGTTTTTGCATCTCCTTCATAGAATCCATCATCAAAGACATGAACTCCAGAGACTTCTCAGTAAAGGACCCAGAGTCCTTCGATTTTTGGGGGTCTGCAGCCTCCTTCGAGCTTCGGGGATCTTCGGTTCCTCGCAATGGGGGTCTCTCAGCCTCCTTCGGATTGAAACTTCGTGGATCCTCGGNACCTGCAGCCTCCTTACAGTGGGGGTCTACAGCCTCCTTGGTGGAACCTGCAGCCTCCTTACAGTGGGGGTCTACAGCCTCCTTTCGAGTTTCATCAGGAGTTGAAAACTTCTGGTCATCTTCATTTCGACCCGATTCCAACCTTTCTAATCTCATTTTGAGTTTTCGATTCTCTTCTATCATTCGTTCCAACTCCCTTCGAAGTTCTACGCTTTCGTGAGGAGGTTGTTGTAGGTATGGATACACAAAAGACGATTGTGAATCCCGTCGTTTTGGTCTAGGGACTTTAGATGCAAGAAGAACAAGGTCTTTGTAAGGTCTTGCTAAAGGCGGGTGCATTGGCATTTGTGGCATGATCACCTGCCCACCAGGGTACAGCCAGGGAGCTTGTGCATACATCTCCTGAAAGCGCCTCAGCTGGTTCTCATCGAACAGCGGCTGGTTCGAAGAGACATTGGATTGTGCAGCGGGTGTGATACCGCTCGAAGGAACTTGATGCGGTCGTCCCTGAACATTTTCTGCAGAGTGANAGAGACATTGGATTGTGCAGCGGGTGTGATACCGCTCGAAGGAACTTGATGCGGTCGTCCCTGAACATTTTCTGCAGAGTGAGGTCCATTTGACATCACAAGGGCATTCGATTCCGCCTTCACAGCAGAGGGCTCAGGGGACTTCGCAACTACAACATCAACAACGGCTGGAACTAATGCTCCAGGAGAGGAAGCCTGAGTGGCTTGTGGTACCTCAGTGGCTTGCGGTACCTCAGTCTTTTCCGCTGATTCCACCTTAGCATTCCTTGGTGTCACAGGGGATCCTTGCGGCTGGTCTGACGACCTTGCAGTTGTCACCTGAAAGTTCGGATCAGGAGATGGAGGGAAGAAAGACTTCGGAGCACCTTGGGGAAATTCCACCTCTCCTATCTGCTCATCTCTTTTGGGCTTTCCAGGGGAGTGAAAAACTTCTATTGCCTCAGATCTAACTTGATCCTCCAACTGCGGCTCAGCACCAGTTGCCATTTCCTCTTGTGCTCTTTGATGAGCACGTCGAATTTCATCTTCACCTTGAGCAAGCTCTTGAGGTGTTGCCCTTCTCCTTTGCATCATTCGTATTGTCTTGGAAGTAGAGCTTTGGTAGATGAAGGAGTTCAGCAAGGCCACGTTGGGCTCATAACCTATTGATAGGTCTGCCCCAAAGGAACTTGTTCACCAGGTCCCGCACCTTCTTTGGAGCTTGAAACAAAGCAGCTGCAGGTGCTGCTGGATATGAATTTGGCTGGGGGTGAAAATGAAGGGGTTTGGAATGCCTGTCACATTACAGCAGTAAAAATCCCCATCAAAACAGGTAGCATAATCCCCTATTTCATAACCAATCAAGAGGGGTACAACTTTCATGGCTCATCTGCAATAAGGCATGGCTTACTAGTGCATTATCCTGGCTCATCATCTTTTTCCCTTGTCCCAATAGCCACTCTAAGATTTGGTTCGTTCATTGTGTAGCTCCATGAATGATATTATGTATATACATATATATATATATATTCCCACGAAATATCCCGCAAAAGTGCCACATCGACAACGACGAAGCATCCGGCGCGATGTCTGTCCGCATCATCTCTTCGAAGAGTTCCAAAGACTTCTCCCATGCCGAGCCCTTCTCACATGCACCTGGTAAAGGGCGGTTTCGGGTTCCACGGGGCAAGTTGGGACTGGGGTTATGAAATCTTATGAAAATGGGTAGAACAAAATGGGGCCCCCATAAGTTGAGAGAGGAGGCCTTTTTTTACTATGGGGAAGCACCACACAGTGGCAGTAGCAGAAAGATCATATCATGTGTTTTGTTTTGTTGAGGCGGGACAGCCATCGAGAGTCACGGAAAGCGGACAATGTATGGCAACTTCCCACCTAAACACGAGGTATAACCCACCAGATCTGGACTTAACTCTGAGAATTGCAGAGATGTTAGAAGAAAAAGAGCTCGCTGCCAGAGCGTTGCATCGCCACAGGAGCTGACCAAAGAGTTGTAGGTGATCACATCGGGACTGAGTCGATAGGAAGTCATTTGCTCCAACAAAGCTGTTGCTTGTATCCAGTCCTGACACCGAATGGCTGCATTGAAACTGATCACATCCGGGGACAGCTTGTGGAGCTTTTCTTTGGTCATTGTTTCAAGCAGTTCCAAAGCCCTTTGCTTTTGGGCAGAGTCCCCATACGCCGTGATCATGGCATTGAACGTAATCACATCAGGCAGGATTTGCGCAGAACGCATGCGGCCGAACAATGCCACAGCTTGTTCCCATTCAGAACTCACAGAGCTGATTGCGGCATTGTAAGTCACCACAGTGGCTTCCAGTGTAGCAATGCTCATGCTGTCCAGCAAATGAACTGCATGTTGCCATTTGCTGGATTTCTCGCATGAATTGATTGTAGCATTGTAGGACAAAACATCCACAGGGACCCTTGTCTGAGGCATTTTCTTGAAGATATACATGGCTAATTGCCATTCTCCTGGCTTTGCACAAGCTGCAAGCGCAGCATTGTAGCTGTATAGACTGATATGTGGCATTGTGTTCAAAAAGTTCCATGCCTGTTGTGACTTCTCAGCACTTCGGAAACATCCCATGACAGCGTTGTAGGAGAGCGTATCGGGGGTGATTGCGGCCCCAACCATGCAATCGAACAAATTAATGGCGATCTCCCATTGCTGTTTGCCCTCACACGATCTCATAGCTGCATTGTAAGTCCTAACGTTTGGCACAACTTCAGCTTTCTCCATGTGATTCATCAAGACCAATGCATACTTCCACTTTCCACTTGTTTCCAAAACTGCCATGCAAGCATTGTAGCTCACCACATCTGGGAATAGCTTCCTTCCAAGGAACATCTCATGCAGAAGATACAGAGCTATGTCCCACCGCCCATCTTTCCTGCATGAACTGATCGTCGCATTGTACGTTATCACCTTGGGAGCAATGCTAAGTTCTGCCATGCTGTCCAATAAATTTGTCGCATACATCCATTGCCCACCTTTCTCGCAGGAGCTTATTGTCGCGTTGACAGTGATGACATCAGGTGAGACTTGTTCAGCAGGCATGCTGTTGAAGATTGCCAGTGCCCGTTCCCACTGAGCACCCTTTTCAAGGGAGCTGATGGTGCTGTTGTACGTGACCACTGTTGGATGAATCCCTGCCATCTGCATGCTGTCAAGGAGTTGAAGGGCATGTTCCCACTGCCCAGTCCTTAGTTTGCACATGTTTGCACCACGAATATACTCCGACCATGTCCTAGAAAAACAAGAGAGGGGAATCCTCAGCACTTGCAGGCTTCCCCACTCTCACTAATCTGCCACGTACTATCTTGCCAGGACTACTCTACATTTTGGCGAGGTCATGGAAGTTCTGTCTTGCAGGTTTCAAGCCCACTGTTGGTTTCATTTCCAATCAAACCCCAACAGTTCAATACCTCCTCAACAGCCAACGGAACCATGAACATCTCAAGCGTCTTCTCACAGGCACTGATGGTGGCATTGTAGACGTAAACATTCAACATGGGCACTTGGCTCTTTTTGATGGACAGAAATATGTCTAAAGCCTCCCGCCATCGCTTGCATCGGCCATGGGCGGTGATTGCAAGGGTGTAGGAGGGAAGCCTTTGTTGCAGTTTGCTTTCACGTGCAAACGAAAGGACTTTCCCTCGACATCTGCTTCCCATAGCTTCCCCAGCATCATCAGTATGTAGAGCCAATCTCACTTTTTTCGCACCGAAATGTTTGGTGTTTTGACAATTTAGATCGAACAAGAAATGTCCAGAATCAAACACAAAGGGTTGGTTCGCAAAGGGTATAAAAACCTGAAAAAACGCAGCTAGCCAAAGTGCTCCTTCGAGTGTAAACATGACAAAATGATCAAAAAAAGCAACCCAATCAGAATATCCACCGCAAGTGCCAAACCAGTTCCAAACTCAGAAAGAGAAACTGAACTTGAACTCCCTTTTCTGCTGCCATGTTCAATACTGATGGCACCAGAAGAGGATTCTCCTTCAGCAAATTCTTCAAGTAGTCATGCAGCAAGGTGGGCTGCTTTTGCCACTCTGCCCACTTGGGCCCCAACTGGCGCGAGAGGCGACATGGCACCAGACGCAACATGGCGATGCTGGGGCCACAAAGCTGCTGAGAAAATTTGTGAGTCGCCTGATTTTTTTCAACCCAAATGAGCAAAAGTGAACTAAAGTGCTTCAAAAATGTGTTTTTTGTCCAAAAATGTGGTTTTGGCCGCCTGTGTGTACCCTGCACCCAGCTCCCTCCAGGCCCAAGGCCAAAAGCCCGGCTTCGCAGTTGCCACGGGTGTAGCCATGCCATGCACCTGGCTGTCTTTTTTCAGATGCCTGTGGGCTCAGGATATCAAACTCGAAAAACCGGGGGCACCTGAAAGCCAACCCAAATGAATGTGCATCACACCCTCAATGTCATAATCAATCACAGGTTTTGACCTATCCTAAACCATTCCCATAGCCACGGCTTGTTGGTTTGTGCTGGACGCCATTGGTTCGCATCATGGTGGATCCTATTTCCCCACTGTCTCGAAAGATAAGAAACTCTAAATGGTGAAGCTCAGCATGGTGATCCGCGATCCGGTTCCTCCAAAGCTGAGGTTAAACCTTCTGAAAATGCTGTGAAATCTGTGAAAACTCATCCTAGAAGCCGAGAAGCCTAGGAAAAAAAACACTGCGTGATCCGTCCCCACCTGCAGAGTGGACTGGTGACCACATGGCACGACAAAGGCTTCCATGCCTAGACGCTGCCACGGAAATTTGCTAGTTTCATTGGGCGTGGGCATCATGGTCATCCTCATCATTGCCATCATCGTCATGATCATCAACAATCATCGACGATCATCACCATCACATGCCCAAAAATTGCTCGAACACTTCTGCCGCTGCTGAGGTCCCAGCCCGTTGCTGCCATCCTATCAAGCGCTCCGCAGCCTGCGGCAGCCTTCTGTGTGGGCCAAAAGGCCGCGACATCTTTGGTACAATGAATTGCGGCCCTGGAAATCCATGTGACCGGAAGACACCATGTCTTGAACAATTTTGGAAAATATGTGGATTCTAACTCACCCCAGTGCTGGATCTTTCCTGGTTCCCAGCCGACTTTGGGTAACTTCGAGGCGAGCCCCAACCCTCTTTACCTTGTTTTTCACCGGTGCTTCAAATGATGCCTCTGAAATCCAGCAATGAATTCCTGATCCGAAATAAACATGTTAGAACACGTCCAGAATCTTCCAGGTCGTGGAGGTCCCTGCATTCTTCCAAATGCTAAAGAAACTGAATGAAAACTGGTACAACCTCCCATGTCGCCCGCCCAACGCTGCTGTTTTTGGACCGCACGAGGGTCGAAAGACCAGATACATCGCTGACCCGGCGAAGTGGACCAGGATGCTGCCCGGTTGATTCATATAGCTTGCTCAAAGATACTCAAAGTATCTCTGGTTTGGGGATCAGTGCAACCCATCGGGATTCCACATCCAAATCATGCCTTGAAATTAAAACCACAATGACCGTAAACGCCGTAATGCATGTCCTACTTGGGCGTCTGTGCCTTGAAAGATGGCTCCATGACCTGCAGCTGGAAACCTACGAGGTGCGCTTCTTTCCTGAACAAGGAACGATTCAGCAATTCAACATAAACCTTCGGCAAGTCCAGAAATTTGAATTCTTCAGGCACCAAAACAATGTGGATTTGGGAAAATACCTGCTAACCTATCCAAATACGCAGACTCTAACCATGCTCAGGAACTGAGTTTAAGCAGCTTCCATTGTCACAGCCGAATCAAAAACTGAGAAGTTGGGACGGCGATTTCGCCCTTTGGGATCGCTCCGCCCCGAGGACAAAATTCCTGGCGCCACAGTCAGCTTATGGCCACCAAATCAACCACGGATATGACAAAAGACACCACGGATTGACCACGCGCAGATGCCTGGTGCTATGGCAGCTATTTTCATTCAGCTTTCAGCACACAGAAGATGACGATGACCATCGCACATGCGGCAGTGAGGCAGCGTCGAGCTCGCCACAGGGTCTGCAATTTCACCCTCTGATTTCGAAGTCTGCACACACCCCTCCGATTTCCAGAGTTCAATGAAAACCATTGTTTCAAAAAACCCAGTGGAACTCGTACCGCGAGGTGTGGCGTTTTGCCCTTGCCCAAACCCGATCACTTGCTTGGCAACGATCAGAAGTTTTATGGCATGCCCTCTCAGACAGAAGGCCAACACGTGCGGGCAGGTGAAGATCCCAAAAATGCATCCAGCCACATTGTCACTTTTTGTGTTCTCTTTCTATTGACCCTTGCATCTATTGGCCCAACAATTACAGGGCCAAAGCTTGGATGGCTGAAGGGTCCCTTGCATTTTCAGGAGCTCCTGCCAGTCCATGATTCCTCACAGCCCACAATCTCTGGCCGTCCAGGGTTTGGACCATGACTGTCAGCTCAAATGTGGGCCTTCAGCCGAGGAGAAAGATGGAGAAAGATTGGATCCAGATTTTTCGATTCCTGACCAACTGTAGTTGCAACATGAAAACCCCGTTCTGATACAGATCATGGACTGGTGGTCCTCTGGCCCTGAAAGTGACCCCCCGTGAGCATTCGGCTAAGGTTGCTTATGTTTCTTAACCACCAATTGCCCTTGGCAAGGGAATGAACCCCCTTTGTTTTCCCTCTGGCCACTGTTCACCCATCTGTACAAATTAAAAGACCGGATAACCCCACAAGTCAACTCCTTCCAAGAAGCACCAAACAGATGTGAAAATGAGATGGTAAAGGCAGGAAAGAGAGAGGACATGNCCACACAAAGTGAAGGCAGATGTCACCGAGTGCCACGCCTGCCACACAAAACGAAGGCAGATGTCGCCAAGTGCCACGCCTGCCACGCAAAAGAAGCGCGGCGCCACACGGGCCCCAGCCGCGACCAAATGTGCCACCAGAGCCAGCCCAGTGCCGTAAGTGCCACGCCTGCCACACAAAGTGAAGGCA
>BGPT01000069.1:249806-273100 GCA_003297045.1 Symbiodinium sp. clade C Y103
GTGCCACCAGAGCCAGCCCAGTGCCGTAAGTGCCACGCCTGCCACACAAAGTGAAGGCAGAGAGAGTTGTGTGTGACAATGTTGTGTGTGACAATGTTGCGTGTGAGAGAGTTGTGTGTGACAATGTTGTGTGTGAAAGAGTTGTGNGAAAGAGTTGTGTGTGACAAAGTTGTGTGTGACAAAGTTGTGTGTGTGACAATGTTGTGTGTGAAAGAGTTGTGTGTGACAATGTTGTGTGTGAAAGAGCTGTGTGTGACAAAGTTGTGTGTGACAAAGTTGTGTGTGACAAAGTTGTGTGTGAAAGAGTTGTGTGTGAAAGAGTTGTGTGTGTGACAAAGTTGTGTGTGACAAAGTTGTGTGTGTGACAATGTTGTGTGTGAAAGGGTTGTGTGTGACAATGTTGTGTGTGAAAGAGTTGTGTGTGACAAAGTTGTGTGTGACAAAGTTGTGTGTGACAATGCTGTGTGTGAAAGAGTTGTGTGTGACAATGTTGTGTGTGTGAGAGTTGTGTGTGACAAAGTTGTGTGTGACAAAGTTGTGTGTGACAATGTTGTGTGTGAAAGAGTTGTGTGNGTGTGACAAAGTTGTGTGTGACAAAGTTGTGTGTGACAATGTTGTGTGTGAAAGAGTTGTGTGTGACAATGTTGTGTGTGTGAGAGTTGTGTGTGACAAAGTTGTTTGTGTGACAAAGTTGTGTGTGACAATGTTGTGTGTGAAAGAGTTGTGTGTGTGTGAGGAGGCACGCGGGAGGAGGCGGAGGAACAGGCGGGAGGTGCAAAGCAAAAAACAAGAACCCCACACAAAGTTGTGGGGAAAAAGGCCTGTGAAGCTCCGCTTGGTCCTGAAACCGGCGATGGAGAGCAAAATGTTTTGGACACAACGGCCAAATAACTTCACTGTAATTCCCTATTCATGCAATGGCAACTAAGATATACTCAGCAACACTGCTGCAAATTTCAACGCTTCCTTTGCAACAAAGATTTAAGAATGTCAGGTGTCTAAGTCGAAACAGTGTGCAAAACTCTGTTCTAAGTACGCCAATTACGGAGTTTGAAAAGTAAAACTCTGTAAAACGTATAAACATTCAATGATCTCAGTACTTGGACTAGTCAGTTGTATGACGAGTGACGAGAAAGGGAAGTGACGTGAAACATGCAAAGAAAATCAGAAGGGCAGCAAATAAGTTACAAACATTGACAAATTCAGCAGCTTAGAAGCACGGTGACAAGAAAACAAAACAGACAAGGCCTCTATGACCATCTTTCTGGAGAAAGCAGGAAGCTATCATTCGAGGCATGGGTATTTTACAGAATGACAAAGTTGGGTACCAAAAAAAACAAAAGGCTGAAATGCAAAAAAACGATTTTTCATCATATAAATTCACCATAAGTTGGCACCCAATCTACAAAAAAAACATGTTTAAGTGAGGTGACCCTTGATCGCACCTGCAGTTCCAGAGATCTCCACCTCAAGCACCTGGCATTCATTCAATTGGCATTCACCAGTAAACCCAATTACGATGGTGACCGAAGTTATAAAACTCACTGTTGAAGTGACATTTGAAGCCGTAAAAATCCCAGTTTGGGGGAGACATGACCGCTGAGACCCGCTGAGACCCGCTGAGACCCGCTGAGACCCGCTGAGACCCCGTTTGTCTTGGGATTCCCCAGAGGCAGCTTGAAGATCCGATCCATATGAGACGCGATGAAACGCGACCAACAAAATGGGGAATCGAAACACAAATGGCTGGTGATCCACACAATCTTGGGTTGATCTTCTTGTGAGAGGCATAGAGTTGTTCCAAACAAGCTTGGGGAAAAAATCAATCACCAAAAAATAGATGGGCATCAGGTGTTCGATGTTATCATATTTGCAGATTGATGCACAATGGGTATGCATTTAAATGGATATAGAGAGGGAGAGGGTTATTGATTTAGTTATCGACTGATAGATAGATCGATCGATCGATCCATCGATCCATCGATGGATGGATGGATGGATGGATAGAGAGAGAGAGAGAGAGATGGAGATGGAGATAGATATAGATATACAGATACAGACACAGATACCTACAGATATACATAGACAGAGACATAGAGACATATAGATATCCATATAGATGTACATATAGCAGTTCATATACATGTGTATACATTTAGATATAGACATAGATCGGGTTGTACAGGTACATAAACAGACATATGGGTAGATATATATATACACACACATGCATTTTTGCAGACATAGGGAAAGGTATAGATACAGAAAAATGATCAGGAACAAATGGAGATATGGATAGAGATAGACAAAGAGAAGGAGGTTCAGACTGAGAAAGAGGTGGGGATATAGATGGAGACAGAGGTATGGATAGGGATAGAGAAAGAGAACGGGATACAGAGGGCGAGAGAGAGGGAGAGATAGAGAAGTAGCTCGAGATACAGATAGAGATAGAGAATGAGATAGAGAGATATAGATATAGAAGAGAAAGCGGCAGAGATCTAGGTAGAGAGATAAATAGAGATAAATAAAATGAAAAAGAGACAAAGAGAGATAAATAGAGATAAATTGAGACAAATAGAAATAAATAGAGATAAAATAAGTTAAATAGAGATAAATTAAAGCGCGCCGAACACGGAAAACCACCCCTCGTAGAGCCTAGCGACCAGTCTCTCCCGACCTAATCCAACTCCTCCCCGCTTGAGAAGACCACTTCTGCCCTTTCCACCTCCACTTNTCTCTCCCGACCTAATCCAACTCCTCCCCGCTTGAGAAGACCACTTCTGCCCTTTCCACCTCCACTTCCACCTCCTCCGGTGGTTCTTCTTCACCAGTGCCGTAATCCTCATCGTCTTCCTCCTCCTCCTCAGAGGTACCGAACACCGAGTGTGGATCTGAAGCCGGAACCACCACAGGCGCCTCCATTTCGACGTCCGAGTCGGTGTCCTCGAATTCGTCGTCTTTGGGGTCGACNAACCACCACAGGCGCCTCCATTTCGACGTCCGAGTCGGTGTCCTCGAATTCGTCGTCTTTGGGGTCGACCACAGCCATTTTCAGCACGGCAACAAAAGGTAAGATGCCCGGTGGAAAGACGATGGCCACCGAGTACACACTCATGCCAAGCTCGCTTTGCACCGTCGCCTGCACTTGCACGCGCTGATTCATCACAACGGCCATGGCCTTCTTGCCGAGGTGCGGCGCCAAATGCCACCAAACCTGGCCAGGGATCACACGAGGAAATCTCCCATGAACATATATCTCCCATGAAGATCTCACGCCTGCCACACAAAGTGAAGGTTCATGTCGCCAAGCACCACGCCTGCCACACAAACCAAACGTTCATGTCGCCAAGCGCCACGCCTGCCACGCAAAGTGCAGCGGAGCCCCCAGGTTACCAAGCGCATCACAAGAGCCAGCTGACTGCCATAAGTGCCACGCCTGCCACACAGAGTGAAGCTTCACGTCGCCAATGCCACGCCTGCCACACGAAGNCACACAAAGTAAAGGTTCTTGTCGCCAAGCGCCACGCCTGCCACGCAAAGTGCCGTGTGAGTAAGCTGTGTGTGTAAGTTGTGTGTGAGTAAGTACGAAGCGCCACGCCTGCCACACAAAGTGGAGGCTCATGTCGCCAAGCACCACAACTGCCACACAAAGTAAAGGTTCGTGTCGCCAAGGGCCACGCCTGCCACGCAAAGTGCCGCGGCGCCCGCAGGGTACCAAGCGCGTCACAAGAGCCACCTNAAAGTGGAGGCTCATGTCGCCAAGCGCCACGCCTACCACACAAAGTGAAGGTTCGTGTCGCCAAGCGCCACGCCTGCCACACAAAGGGACGGTTCACGTCGCCAAGCGCCACGCCTGCCACGCAAAGCGCCGTGTGAGTAAGTTGTGTGTGTGTGTAAGTTGACAAGAGCAATTGTGCTGCAGTATATAGCATAACAACATAGTTGGTTCAACTACCGTATCACCTGNACCGTATCACCTGCCACTTGGATCCTGAATGCATGGCTGTGTGCAGGCATCACATCCCAAAACACCCAAACACCGGGTAGCTACAACTTGTCAACTTCTCATCAGGATATAGTTCTCCAAACCCCTCCCTCCACCTTACGTTCCAAACTTTTGCTAACTGCGTTTTTTTTTTAAAAACCGCGCCTCCATGCCGTTCAAGACGCGCTCAAAGGGTGGCGGCGGCTGTCCTGGACGCGCCGCCGTCCACACCTTGCACCGAACGCTTTGCCCACGCGTGTGCCAGAACCCTTCCTGCAAGACCAGCATCCTCGCCATGATGGTCCACAACGCCTCAGGCGTGCGGACCATCGAGGCCGTAGCAAAAAACGTCAAGGCAGCTCCCGGCTTCGCTGCAAAGCTGGCCACCAGTTCCCAAGCCCACACCGGCAAAACAATGGCGCAGGG
This sequence comes from Symbiodinium sp. clade C Y103, assembly GCA_003297045.1. NCBI lineage: Eukaryota > Dinophyceae > Suessiales > Symbiodiniaceae > Cladocopium > Cladocopium sp. clade C. Next base: position 254,218 of record BGPT01000069.1, read on the forward strand.
GGCCATGCTGACGAGAGGCTGTTGCTTGAAACTCCTTGAAACTCAAAAAGCTGCGTTTCCGTTTTTTTTGTCTTCTCTTGGTTATCTCTTTGTGTTCCCTTCTCTACTCATGTCTACCACTTCTTTCAAAATGCAGCCACTTGCAGCCACCAATTCTTAAACTTTATCATCATAGACTATCCAAAAACTATTGCGTTGCTCNTTCTTTCAAAATGCAGCCACTTGCAGCCACCAATTCTTAAACTTTATCATCATAGACTATCCAAAAACTATTGCGTTGCTCGTTTGCAGCATGGATGAAATGGGAAGGTCTAAAATGGTCTCGCCTGGGGCGGGCAGCCCAAAAACAGATAACAAGGCCAATGACATCAGAGTAGACCCAAGCTACTCGGTAGAACTATTCATGTCTACCACTTCTTCTTCCAAAATGCGGCCACTTGCAGCCACCAATTCTTAAACTTTATCATCATAGACCATTCCAAAAACTATTGCGTTGCTCGTTTGCAGCATGGATGAAATGGGAAGGCCTAGAATTGTCTCGCCTGGGGCGGGCAGCCCAAAAACACACAACACGTCCAATGACATCAAAGTAGACCCAAGCTACTTGGTAGAAGCCGGCTTTCTCTAGGAGTGCCTGTTGATGTCTACCAGTTCCTTTTTCAAAATCCAGCCACCAATTATTAAACCGGATACTCTCAAAGAGAATGCCAAAAACAATGTCACTATATGTGCACAGAAAGAATGTCAAAGTATATGCCGAATAAAATGCCAAAAAGAATGTTAGGAAAAATGCCGGGTAGAATGCCAGGTGATATGCCAAAACTTCAAAAGTATGTCAGGGTTAATCATGCCAGGGTGGAAACTTACATTTTCAGCTTGGACCAGGACATGATAGGACATGGGTAGAGAGCCTGCTGAGTGCAAGGACAGGGAATGTTGCAGGGGGAGGAAGTTGGCTCAGTGTACAACAGGTTTGCATCATAAAAATCACCTGTTTGTCTCCGAGAATTGGCCACTGCTTCACGCTTCGGGACGTCAGAGAGGATTGCGAGCAATCGGCAAAAACGGCGCTGCTTTATGTGCAAAAACTGGAACGTTGAAAACCTTCTTAGACCTCTGGATTTCGGAAAGTGAAAAGGTCCCAAATGAGGAAATTGTTTTTACGGTCACTTGGCAAGACTATCCAAATAGACCCGTGGTTTTAGGGTCTAGACTAAAGTTACCAAGGTCACCCCCAAGTAGTTGATGGTATGAATTTTGGGCAGTAGGCTCATCACATCTTCTGGTCAATTGTTTTTTTTTCTCCGTCCTCATGAAATTTGCCAGAATTTTCAAACGCATGGGCCCAGTCATGCCGACAAATATTTGGTCAGTTTGGATTCTTCCATTGTGAGTGGCAGTGAAGGAGAAAAAAAAACGGGCTCGTGCGTTGTGTGGCAATTTCCTTCGGATTTTTGTCGGCGTCATTGTTTTGTCGCTATGTCGCGCTGATATTGAGAATGTTTAAACAAAAGACTTCGAGGGATGTGTCCATGTTAACACTCGTTGTGTATGTGCAAAACTTGCTGGTGGTCAGTGCTAAGTGTAAACAGCCCATATGGGTAAGTAAACGAAGGCTTTACTCTTCTTTTGTTCGCTCGCCGAAAAATCCCAGCCGTAATTAACAGGGCTCGTGGACTTGTATTAAGGACATCTGGTAGTCAGGTGCTTCCTGATCTAGCGGGGCCTGTGCAATACCGGGGGGCCGCGGTCTGGGGTGTCTCGGCAGCATCCGCTCTGCGGGGGCTGACGGCCCCGGCGGGTCGCCGCGGCGGTCCAGCTGACCTATAGTCCCTGACAGGACGCGCTGAGGCGGTCCTGTTGATTGAGGCAAGAAGCGTGCGCTTAAGCTGGACGGCATGCTGCGACCCGAAGGTTGGGATAGCCGTGTTGAATCGGACCCGAGCCGGCGGCGACAGACCTGCGGAGATGTCGAAGCATGAAAATGTTCTACCGAGAAGATTTTGCGGAGGATCATTTTCCAAGCAAGATTGCGATGCGATGTGATCGGAAGACGCGGGAAAAGATCCAATCTCGAAGGGATTTCTCCCTCTTCGGGTGGGGGAGCCTGACTGCCCCGGTGGGTTGCAGGGTTGCCGTCTATGTTACGCGCGCATCGNGAAAAGATCCAATCTCGAAGGGATTTCTCCCTCTTCGGGTGGGGGAGCCTGACTGCCCCGGTGGGTTGCAGGGTTGCCGTCTATGTTACGCGCGCATCGAAAGGAAGCATTTGGGCTTTGCTTGTTTAGGCAAGCAACGCAAGGTGAACGGCAGACTACATGGCGCGCCAANTGTTACGCGCGCATCGAAAGGAAGCATTTGGGCTTTGCTTGTTTAGGCAAGCAACGCAAGGTGAACGGCAGACTACATGGCGCGCCAATGATCGGGCGAGTTGTATTGCACACCGTGATGATTTCTGAGGACAAAAGAATCGTAAGAGGTCCGTGCATGAAACGGTCCTCCTAGAAGGTCTGTCGAAGCGCGCCAAATTTTCTTAGCCGGTGAGGTTTGGGCATCAAGATCTTGACGACGTGCTGCCTTTTGTGTGTTCGCGCGAAAGCTCTGCGGGAATGCTCAAAGGCAGATGTCACGTTTCGATGTTGGAACATCACGAGAANAGATCTTGACGACGTGCTGCCTTTTGTGTGTTCGCGCGAAAGCTCTGCGGGAATGCTCAAAGGCAGATGTCACGTTTCGATGTTGGAACATCACGAGAAATTTTTTTTCCTTCAGAATATGGCCTGAAGATATTAACGGGATGGTTCTATAGCAAGGTTTTGCACAAAGACCTCAGGTTTGGAATACAGAATCCTTTGCTTTGATTTGTCTTTCCATCAAACTGATTGGAAGCAGTCGCAGGGCTTTTACGCTACGCTGCGGAGGCCATAGGTCAGGAAAGCTGTTATGCGCACATGCAAATCATGCACTATAACTCGAAATGAACGCGGGCATCTGATCAGGAAGCTTCGAAAAGACGCCTTGACAGAAGTAGGTGTCCGGGAGAAGTTCTGGCGGAGACCTTTTTGAAATCTTCATTTTTTAATCGGCTCCTGCATCAAAATTTCGCGGATCTTGCGCATCAAGGAGCTCGGCTGAATATCTTCGTCCAGCCTTCGTCCATGGCTTTGCATGAGCAATTCGTTGGCTGANAAGAGTCTGTGGCGGCCTTTGTGCAAGCTTAGGTAGTAGGCATCTGCAGTCATAGATCCTGAAGCTGTTCTGCTTTGAAGGCGCTTCCGTGCAATGGTGTTTCGAGTTCGCTCTGGAAGTTGTTGCGTGAAAATTTTGGCAGATCATCCACATGGACAGTTGTTTTTAGGCGGCTTGTCCTCAGATCGAAGACATGCAGCTGCGAGGCAATCNGAAGTTGTTGCGTGAAAATTTTGGCAGATCATCCACATGGACAGTTGTTTTTAGGCGGCTTGTCCTCAGATCGAAGACATGCAGCTGCGAGGCAATCGGCATTCACAGTGAAGACGTCCCGCAATGGCACACGGCACCCGTGGAAATCCAATCGGTTTTCCTCGGCGGGAGAGGGCAAAACCCAAGAAGCCCCGCGACCGTGATCGAGACCTTCGGGAAGCGGCCCCGCCTGGGAAAACAAAAACCCCGAAAGGTCNCAAGAAGCCCCGCGACCGTGATCGAGACCTTCGGGAAGCGGCCCCGCCTGGGAAAACAAAAACCCCGAAAGGTCGAAGACGTCACGGTCGTGCCCAGGCAGAGGGGGGAGGGGCGCCTCCCACCGGCAAAGGCCTGGACGCGCACTGTTGAGGCCGGTAAGGAGAAAGATAAATAGAGAGATAATTAAAGAGGAAGATAAGCAGAGTGATCTATTATTTCGCAGCGATATGCAGTTCGCCACGAAACCGCACATCAGCAGCAGCTTTCTGACAACCAGTTGGAGAAACACAAAGACAAGGAAAAACTGAAAGAACAGGAGAATCTGTAGGCTGTAGGATAAGCTGCTAACTCGCACCTATAACACGGGACCCAATGGAATCGTGTAGGTGGACCCCAAAACCACCGAAACAAAGGAGAAACAAAAACACAAATGAGAAAGTGTCCAGAAAGAGAACGGTCCCGTGACGCACAGCAGGGTTCGTGACCACTTGTCTCTCGCTTTGGAGAATAGTCAGCAAAATCGGCGAAAATGGACACAGTGGAGTGACCGTGGTCTCCCGGCACGCCTCTGGTGGCCCCTGCTAGCTTTAGCTATTGGTGGAAGGAAATGATGTGACTTAAAAGATAAACACTGTCTGAGCCCAGGAAAGTAGGACCTGCGGTCCAACTTCAATGGATGTAACTTCAATAAGTCTTTATAATAGGACATTCTGTCCAGTGAGAAATGTACAAATTAGGAGAATTCATGTATGAACTCGCCTTAGTGAGTAAGACTGAATTCGACGATTGCTGTAATTGGAGTCAGTTGGGCCTGGCTCTCAGTTCTTAGTGAAAAGTTGTTCCAGCAAGAAAAAAGAGAACTTGATGTAGAAGAAAATGTAGGAGACTTCCCCCATAGTCCACAAAGTTTGAGTTGATTGTGACCATGACATAGAGAAGTGATTGCAGATGATGTCGATGAAGAAGAGATCGGCTGGAAACATAAACACGAAGAGATAAATAAATATATATAATAGAGAGATCTATAGGGAGAGTAAATAGAGAGATAAGCATAACGGTAAGTAGAGAGATAGATGGAAAGATAATGGAGATACAGATACAAATAAAGATAGAAATAAAGATAGAGAGAAATAGATATAAATAGCATAATTAGAGAAAAAATGAGATAAGGATACTGGCAGAGGCGGAGGCAGGGATAGAGATAAAGATCATGAAATGGGATGATTTAAGGTGATTTGGAGGTTTCCTAGAATGGGGGTACCCCTAAATCATCCATTTTTGTTTGGGATTTTCCATTATAAACCAGCCATTTTTGGGTACCACCATTTTAGGAAACCACCATTTAAGTATGGGTCGATATGTGATTCTGCCTGAGCTCCTTCCCCGGCACCTTTGGCTCAGGCTCAACCGCCAACCTGGGACGGCATCCCTTGGAATGCCCAGGGGACGACCTGCTTCTGGTATACTCCTCATACATGTACTGTATGTACGTTACATATATGAAAAGATTGGGAGGTCAAGCTGCTTGCTCACTATCTTTTCCCACACTCGCTAGGCTCAAAGGTTAAGCTACGCCGCTGTAGGTGTTAACAGCCCTCATTGTTATAAAATAACAATGGGTCACAAAGAGGTTAGGTATCAAAGATAACCTGAACACTCTTTAAATGGTTAGGGTCAAAGTAAGACTTTAGACACCTACCAAACCCCATAGTATTAGAATCACCCACTGTTAACACTACCTATCGGCGCAGCTAACTGTGCTAGGAAAGAAGTAGGATCGCTAAGAGCCGGAAATGAAAATTCATGGACCTGCCAATGTTGGTTTAAGGTCCACTCATCTAAAAGGCCGAGGCGACTCAGGCCGTCAGAAGGGTTGGACGCGGAGTCGATCCACTCAATCCAGGTACGCATGAGCAGTGAGCAAAACTGGAGGTGAGCTTGCTGCACCATGACGAGCACGTCCGTTTCAGCAGTGGTGACTCGAATGAGGGCGCTAACTGCTGCCTCGTTGTCGAAGAACCACAAGACGTCGCACCCACGCAGGAGCTCAGGACACAAGGTAGGAACCAAGACAGCAGCCAAGGTCTCGCCCGGGTAGATCTGCTGGGTACGAGGTTTCCATTGGGCAACCACCGATGGGGGCACAACGCAGGTGCCACCCACCGGGGTGGAGGATGGGGGGAAGATAACCCATCCAAGCCTGAGCTCGTTATCTTCGAAGGAAGCATCAGAGTAGATGCGGGTAACCACGGAAGTCTGAGGATGGACAGGAATGTCCCTGGGAGCGGAAAGCAAAACAGCTCGCCGGAGGATCTCCAGAGATTGACATTCAACGGATGTCAAGGCAGGGTCGTCACCAAACTGGTGTGCAGACAACACGGGCCCAGCAAGCTTGCCCAAATGGCCAGAACACATCGTAAACAGCCATGTCGCATCTCCTCGGAGTTTGCCAGCATCATCGCGGGACAAGTGCTTGGTCTGCAGGATATGGTCCAATCTAGAGAGAACTTTGGCCACGGCTTGGGCTGCACGCGGATGATGCCATGCTGAAGAAAATCGCCGGTGTGAATGGAGCTGCCCAAGTAGTGGCGATTGGCCGTAGGTCGAAAGCCTTTCTCAGGCTGGGGCGGAGCTCCCATCAGAGAAAAGACCAAGCGAAGTCCACATTGGGAAACATCAGCATCAGCAATGGCCTCGACGGCAAGCTCGTCATCGAAGTAGGCGGCGGCCATGCTCAGGACACAACGCCGGGAAATGGCGATGCCTAACTGGGGGAACCTGTTGAAGGCCACAACAGCGCTTTCGAGGCCAAAGGCAAGCCCCCACAAGAGGCTGAACCGCCAGCCCACGCTTGGGACATAGAGAGCGATCACAGAGAAGCGCTGATGGTCCGGAAGGACAGGCAACCCTCTGTAGGCATCTGGCAAGTCATCCGTACCCAGACGGAGACGGAGCCATTCCTCAGTCACAGCTGTGTCGGTTGGCACAGGTACGAGCCGCCGGGCAAGAGATGCCGCAACCGACGCCACAAAATCGATGTTCACGGTGAAGATCGTCTCCTGCATGCTAGTATGGGCATTGTGCAGGGTGCGGCGGGCATTGTCGATCATGCGCTTCTTGTTGTCAGCTTGCACAATCTGGAACCGTTCCAGGGGACGCCAACGACCAGGCCCAAACATAGCATCCATCGCAGCGCGGGAGTACGGCTTGGAACAAAAACCTTTATCGTGTTCTGCCATGGTCTGGGAAAAGATATCCTCAGCGTGGCGGGGAGGTCGAGACTGGAGCAAGGCGTCAACAACCTCAGAGGAACTCTGCAGCCATTCGTCCAGCGAAGGGACATCCTTGGAAGGCACAGGCCGGAAGAGGCCGGAAGAGGCCAGAAGAGTCAATCTCACCAACGATGGGATAACCCCGGACTAGGCAGTGACCTTGGCGCAGGTCAGGCCACCGAAGGAGCAGCGTGAGGGCTGACACAAAGCCGGGGCGCTTAGAAGAGGCCACCCGGTGAGCACTCTCCACACGCCAGCTCTGAAGAGCGTCCTCCAAGGGTGCAAGCGCCACAGCCACTGACTTCAAAACAGTACGCAGCTGCTGGGCATAGGCCGGCAAAAACTGGCGCCACGCACAAATGGCCTCGATGACAAAGACTGCATCCGGTTCAGGCCAATCAGTGGCCTGGAAAGGCGATGGGAGCCGAGACGACGCATCAATGTGGCCATCTTTGCCCAGGCCAGATGGGAGCAGGTGGTCGAGCCCTTTGGAAGAGTCAGCTGCATGTCGCTGCCCGGTGAGGCCAGAAAAGATCTTGGCGCGGTCCAACCGGGACAAGGGGTAGGGACCAAGGTCGTCCACAGAAAGGCCCCGAAGCCGAGACCACGCGTAGTACCCTTGAAGCTTGGCAAGGTCACAATGGCTCAGACGATGGCGAACCTCATCAAGTAGACCAAGTGACAAAACACAATCTGGAAACAGGCCCGGCAGGTCACGAACAATGTCAGCAGCAGTGAGGAGGCCAGGAAAGGTAGACAAGCGGCCAGGCTCCCACACGGTGTGCAAGAGGCGTGCATGAAGCTCCGTCTCCATGGCGGAGGACAAATGGGGGCTCATCTTGGCTTCCAGGATCTGCGGAAGGAAACACATCAAGGCCAGCACGGAGAACAAATGAAATCCATTGCCAAGGAGACTGTTCTGTCGTTGACGGCGGAGGGGGCCATCACCGGGCACCATGTTGAAACTCTCAGGGGGTACACCCATGAGCTGTGCCCTCTCAGAAGGCAAAGGCTGCCGCCACTGGGAGTCTTTCCACAACAGGGACCGCTCTTCGTAGGCGGAGGGCGGAAACCGGCGATCATCAGCCAGGAAACGAGCAACGGCCTCTGGTGAAGAACCCGAAGTGCGATCAGTCGGATGGAAGAACTCGCGGGTGAAGGGGTGCATGGCTCCCACTCCATCCGCCTTCATAACTTCTTTGGGGTCCAAAAGTGGCTGGTAACTGTGGTGGAAGAAGCATTTGTTGGGCAAAGGCTTATCCCCCACATAGCGCAGAGAGAGCGACCCATCCCCCAGCGGGACCCAGTCCCAACTGGAAGGTGGTGACAAATGGGAGCCCAAGGTCTGTGCACGAGACACCAGCCAATAAAGCCGACGTCGTTGGACCCAGCCACAAGATGCAGCATCAATCTGGATGGGCAGGCCACCAAGCCAGGAGCTGTAGGAAGCTCGCACAGAAGCCGGCATACTGCCAACATTTTCCAGGAAGGTGACAAGCTCACAAGATTGCATCTCAGGGAGCGCCAAGAACTCCTCCCGCAGCCGCTGCAGCTCCAGGGGTTGACAACTGCGAGGGTCGGAGAGGCCACGTCGACGCAGGTTCAATGAAGTGTTGCCTTGGCAGGGGCTGCCACCTCCCATAAGGACTCCACGAACTTTACGTCGTCGAAGGAAAGGCACAAACGCCGTAGCGGTCAGCGACTCCACATGGGTAACATGCACCAAGTTCGGCATGTTGGACTGGGCTACCAACCGAGCCGTATCATCACATTCCGCAGCCACGGCATAGAAATGCAGGCCCAATTGCAGCAAAGCTAGGCACAAGCCGGAGTAGCCTGCCCAGAGGTCTAACACCAGCCAGGTGCCCCGAGGGGGTGAAGTCCAAGGGACCTGTGGCCCCTCCACGCAATGGGTTTGGCTGCCTGTAAACGCTCAGCCAGGCCAGTTGACAAGCCTGCTGCAGCAGGGGCATCAGAGTGGAAAACCACTCGGCGGTCAGGACTGGCTGCAGGGAGCGCAGCAGGCGGCAGCAAAGGCTGCTGCGAAGCGAGGGGGCTGTCCGCAGACAAAGCGACTGATCGCGCGGGGCCGTCACCAGGAACTTTGTCATGAGAAGAGCGGCCCCCCCGGGACCCAGTCCCCAGGGGGCGCTGTCCCTAGGAAGCGGCATGCTCCAGGCGCGTATGTTTCTTGCTGAGGCAGGGGCCACCCTCATCAAGGCGAACATCGCAGCAGTGAAGCGCCTGGCATTTGGGGTCGGAACACCCCCGCCCGTCATTCCAGGGCTTGCAGATCTTCTGACCTCCCTTCACCTGGCTCACGGTGCGAAAGGTGTCGCCTTTCACAGCCCGCTTCGGAGCACTGCCGGCCGAGGGGCCATCCGGTGATCGCTTAGCAGGGCGAGACTCAGGGATTTCTGCCAAGGGCTGCACTGCTGGAGACCTCCATTCAAGGTGTGTCTCACGCAATGCATTGTCCAGCGCCCATTGCCCAGGTTGCCCCCTGCGAATGTACGTGGCCATTTTGCCACGAGTCAACGCATCATTGCGCTGAAGCCAAGTCAGGCTGCCCTGGCCGAACTCCATAGTGTCTCGAAGGGCACGGTCGCAGTAGTGCAAGGCGGAGGACAAATCCATAAAGAGGACACTCTGCTTGTCGACCTGCATCAGCCAATTTCCAGCCCATGCCCAGGCGTGAGCAAGCACCCTCATAGCGAAGTAGTAATCCGTCACTGATCGCAAACTGACGGCAACCTCCTTCTCGAGTTGCAACTGAAGGCCTCCCGGCAAGTCAATGGCGCTGCTGGTCCTGGGCTGTGACATGGTGAGGACGGACCGGACCTTTTTCATCTCGACCACCGTCATTGTGCCCTTCTTGAACTCGCGATAGATGCGGCCTCTGAGCTGCTCCGACGGCTCAAGCACAGAATCGAAGGACAAGTTGTACCGGCGAGTCCAATCGCTGTTCAACTGCTGAATGGTGGTGTCCGGGAGAGCTTCGTCGAGGTCTTCGGTCTTTGGTGCCGATTGCGCTGCATGTTTGAGCGCCTGGAGGCCCGCTTCATAAGCGCTCTTAAAACGAGCTTCCGCTATGCGGTTGTCCTTAAGGACAGTGACCTGGGCAAGCAAGTCCCCCAGGGACTGCTCCCAGTCACTCGCTTTGACCATGTAGACAAAGTCATCCAAAGTGGTCACATGGTGGGCTGCAACATAGGCGTCAGACCACTCCTTCTTGATGTTGGCACCAGTGAAGCACGAGGCCAAGCCACGATCGTCCTGGTGGATGTCGATACGAGACATGGTGGCGCCAGGGTGCAGGGGGCCACAACGTCGCTTGGGCCACAAAACTGGAGAGACCTGCCATATGGAACAAGACATGCAAGGGGCCAGACATGAAACAAAACAGCAACTGGACATGAACAGATGCAAATTAAATGGGAGCATGACGACACAGGGTGATGCCAACACACTGCACACGTCAAAGAAGTGGCAGGCGCAGAGCTTTTCAACCCTCAAAGGTCAATGCATCCACTGGCAGTATTCAGCCAGGGCCAGATAGAGGCCGCGTGGAAACTCGGCCAAGGCATCGCTGACAAAAATCGGAGCGGGATGTCACCGTAAAGCCACGCCCACGAGCAGCAGGGTCTTGCGGGAATGCAAAGTCCCTGCACCAGGGGACTGGTCGACCATCGACCTCCTCCCGGATCAGGTGGGTCTTACGGCCCTGTCGAATCCAGCTCAGCTCCTCGGGGGCGCTGTCGTCGGCCAAAACGCCAACAAGGTCATGGCCATCTGCAGACTCATCGGAAGCTGAGCTCGAAGTATCCAAGGAGGAGTCAGATCCAGACACCTCCACGGCATCAGAAGCCGATGGCATGGCCTCCTGTGCAGGTGGCTCAGCAGAGGGGGGCACCCGGGCCTCCACCTCTGCCAAGGCCCCAGGGGCAACTTCGATGTCACCCAAGCTCGACGTCTGAGCAAGGGGCGTGAGGTCTTCAGGGAAGGTCTGGTGCAACGCAGCAACCACAGGCCACAGCCAGCCATCCCTGCAGAGGAAGCCGTCCTCCGTCATAGCCAGCTCCTGCCGCTTGTGGTGGTACAGGGCCATGAGGCGATCCACACAACGCTGCTTGACCTGCAGCGACCGAAGGGTGCGGGATCCGGCATAGTGGACACCCATCGGCATGACCCCGCGGGGTTTGCGAGCACTGGGATCTCTGCCACCACCAGAGGGGAGGTCAGTCCAATTTCCGACTGCCTGCAAGTCCAAATCCCCCAGCTCCATCACGTTGGCCATGGTGGGGAGGAACCGTCGCAACTTGTTGTAAGTGGAGGACTGGGCCTGACTAAAGTCCACCCCCACTTGGACCAGGGCACCTCGCATCAGCTCCAAGAAACGGCCACGAGACATGGCCTTGTTGGCTATGAAGGCCGTCGACTCCGTGATCTCCCAAAGCTCCTCTGGGTTGAGCTCCACCGCAGGGATCAAGAAGGAATGGTCTTTGGGGAACTCGTGGTTGAAGAACTCCATGATGACCTTGGTCATGTGATGGCCGTGCATGGTGACCTGTGGCAAGCCCCATCGATAGCCGGGACGAGCACCTTGCTTCCGGGACTTGCCCTGGGCACAGTCAAACTCAATCCAGGCCCCATGACAGCGAACCAGGCGGGACCGCTGAACGTGTTCGAATCTGACGCACCCCACTGCGACCATGAGGAGGAAGGACACGATCAACTTGTGGGAGCCCTGCACACGGGACATCAGAATGGCAAGATTGATGAATTGCCACGGTTCCAATTCTGCCGCCTGTTTGCCCGTGTGGTGCACTGCATGGAAGCGGAAATGCTTCACCGCCCAGTGGTCCAAAGGAAAATGGGCGCCCAGGTTGGTGGCAAACCAACGCAAGGACGCATGCATGCTCGATGCAGCAGTCGGGCCACCAGCAGAGATCTCCCGGAGAAACTCCGCCAGGACCAGAGGGGCCGGACTCTGGGCGTCATGCCCACGGGCCTCACAAACCCGAAGCCACCTCTTAAGGGCAGAGGACAAGGCACCAATGCGAGGTCCTGACAAACGTGAAGCCCCAGCCATCAGAGCGTCTTTGAACTTCTGCCGCTCCATGGCATCGGCAAGCTTGGCCGGCGTCATCTGAAGTTCACCAAGGTCAACAATGTGCTCAACGACCAAGGCAAAGAGCTGATCCAACTTAGCTTGCTTGGCGGCGTCCTCACGAACATGCGGGTCCAACTGAGCCACGTGGGTAACCAAAGGAGCTGTCAACGGAGCTCGAAGGCCACTAGGGGTAAGGCGCCGGACTTTGTTGGACACTGGAGCGCTCGGTGGAGGCACAGGATTAGCATCCATGCTGACAACCCGAGATGGGCCACCCACACTCGAGCGCCGCTCCTTAGCTACGGCCAAGCCCAAGGACTCAATGGCCTGCAAGCTGGCTCTGCGAGCATTAGTCCAAGCAACTGCAATCTTCATGGCCTCATTGGTGTCGAGGCGGCGACGAATCCTCTTCTCAAGCTCCTCGTAACAGGCCTGGGACGAAGGCCGCAGATGGTGAAAGTCCCCAACCGTCGTAGCTCCAAGCTGACGAACGGCATCAAGGACATCGGTCGGGAGCTCCCGCAGCACTCGAATGAGATCTGGGGCCATCACGTCGCCCGGGTCTGGTTCCTTGTTCGACGAAGGCCATGAGCTCCTCGACGTTGAAGGTCCCGTCGGATCGTCGGGGGACCTCACCGGTAGGGAACCTGAGGGGCTCCTCGAAGCGGGCGAAGTTGCCATGCTCATCGTTGAAACCGGTCACCTCCAAGAAGCCCGCGGTGTCCTGGCGCGCCACGTCGGCGTAAAGCCGTCCAGCTCTGACACAGGTGTGACACAGGAGCCGCTCCTGGTCACACCTGGTAGAGATGGCTGCTGGGATGTCGGGACACCCTTCACAGAAGCAGCCAGTCCACTCACCACAGTGGACGCACGGTTGGCCCCCGTGCTCACCGACCCCTTTGGCCTCCTTGAAGGTGACCACAGCAAAGGCCTCCTTGGCCCCCGGAACGACGATGCGCTCCGACCTCGTTAGAGAGGTCACCACCACCCCCGGATGCTCCTGCAGGAAGAACCGGGCAGTGGTGCGCCAGCCAGTCCAATCCACCGCCCGAAGGGCCATGTCAAAAGGCGGGGATAGCTGGGTGGCTTGAGCCAAAATGGTTCAAGACCACCAGCTGTCCCCTCATCTTTTCAAATCACATGAAGACCCTTCCCAACCAACCTACTCACATGTAAGATAAGTATCTATCCATGTATAAATATGTGTGTGTATATATATTTTTTAAAAATTTAATATGTAAATCTATATATATATATATATACGCATACAATGTATGCACAACTATAGAATACAATCATGTTAAAGTTAAAGGACGCAGATGCCTCAGATCTAGTGTAGTCGAACAGGAGAGACTTGTTCGCAACGCTAAGGGCCCCCCCTTTTCGCTCCCTCCTTGCACCGAGGGGCAAAGGCTCATCGACGCTCCAGCCTTCACAGCTCAAACGTGGCTGGAAACTCCACCATTTCGTTCGATGATTTTCCTCTTCAAACCTCCAGTTATAGTGGATTTTGCATGGCCATGCATTGCCATGTTTCAATACCAGAGGGTACAATCAAAAGCCAGTTCTTGTTGGGACGTCTTTTTGGCTCTAGGCTTGAATGATCTTTAATGGCTAGTACCTCTTGATTTGCTGGCCCAATCTGCTGTCCGCATTTCAGAAAAGAGATCGCAAACAGCTCATAGCCTTTTTTTTCCAACAAGCTCCGCTTGTGAAATTTCAAAATCCCAAGTGATCAAGAAATCCCATCCAAAGATATCGGGATAAGCCTGGTGAAGGAAGCTCCACATCTTGCATGCGGTCCAGGAGCCTCAATGTTGCATCACCAATGAGTCAATATCCTTTGATCTGGGGAGACAACACCTTGTGCTATATCCTCGATATCAACAATATATACAAAGTAGGTGGCCCACAAATTCTACATACATGTAATTACATGCATAGCATGTCATACAAACAATATGCAGAAAAAATAGAACAAACAAAACAAAATCCAGTGGTGGAACCCGGTATCATCTTCCAAACACTCATTTGGAAGGATCTTCATTCTTCTCTTCCCCGGGGGCTTCTACGAAAGTGAGCGCTGAAAGGCTGAAAGTAGATCCTTTTTGGCCTCGCTGATTACCTTTTGATCCTTTTGTTGAGTGTTTCACGATTCCACAGCCGTCGTACCCACTGAGCGCTCGGCAATTGCTGAATGCTAAGAAGGTAGCTGTCTTGCTCCTAACCACTTCCACCACTTCCCAACGGGAATTCCATGCCACGGATTCTGGGGATGTGTGCAACCCTGGGGGTTCGCCGTGCAGATGTGTTGGAGGCCAGCCGGACCTTGGGTGAGCACAACACTGAGCGCTCACCTTCAAATAAAACATAGATGTAGACGTAGGTCTGAGAAATTCTACATATAGAGATATGCTGTCTTTGAAAAAAAAAAAAACAACACACAGCAGATTGGCAAATGGTATATAAAGGGGAAAAAATCCAGAGGGAACAGCTCAAGGCGCTAAGCCTCAGCAGTCCTTGAACTTCTTTTCCATAACACCTCAGCTGGTGCGTTGGTTCCAATTAAATTGATCTGCAATCCCAAGACACTCTAGCCATCGACTGGCGATGTTGTAAGATGTCACAGAGTGTGTCTGTCTGTCTGTGTATGTGTGTCTATCTTCATAATATACATATACATAGAGATTATATGTATATATATATATATACAGAACATGATTCGCCACCAACCATTCAATCATTCTCCATTTTCGATAGCCCAGAGGGGTATTCCAATTGTTGATGGTTCTATCAACATGTTTCGTCGACGCCGGGGAACTGGAGATCATTTGGATCTCGAAGCTCACGGACTGCAGATCGATGCTCGTGGCCACCCCCTTCATCCGCACACAGGCGCTCCTGAGATTTTATGTCACTTCACCAGGTTAGAAACAGATTTTATTGAAAAAATGTGGTATGTGGTTTATGATCATAACAATTCATAACATATTCATTTAAACAAATATGTTCAAAAAATGACAATGCTGGTGGTTTATGACCTGTATACAACATATGTAACCTACATCGGACCTGTATAAGTGCAACTGGATCGAGCTACATGGGATATATATACATATCATATATATATAATATATTATAATATATAGATGGTTTATGACCATCCATCTCACCATGCCTACGGAGATACAATCCACCTTTTGAAGATGGCAGCATGGCACATATGTAAAAAATAAAACATGAACATGCTGATGTGTGAGGCGAGGTGGTGAAACATATCCGATGTTACTGCGCAGGTGTTTCTTTTGAAAGGGGTTTCATGGCTTGAATGGTTGGGTTATTACACTACCCAGGACCAGACTCTGCTTTGTTCCGGGCTCAAATGCTGACCCATACGAAATGACTGGGGAAGCATGGAGCCCTTTTCCCAGTTGGCAAGTGATATGACAAGAACCAGTGTTGTGGCTCAACGTCCTCCCATCCATTCCCCCTCTTCAGGGTAACCACAAAGTCCCTAATGTGGGTAAAACAATCATAAACCATCCCCAAAATCACTATAAATAGGTGGTATAAACCATTCCAAAATGGAAGGTTTATTATTGTTTTACCCACATTACATTCTCTACATCCCACGGACGAAGCAAAGCGTCACCAGGGTTGAAAGCTTCACCCCGCCCTCGTTCACCGCACTGAGCATCTTGAAAAAGATTTCGACCTCGCTGGGGATCAAACCCGGCGGCAACCCATGAATCGACACGAAAACATGGGAAAAGACCTATGTAAAGTCTCCTGAGCCCTCAAAGTTCTTCTTAGTTGTTAAAGTAAACATTTGGCACTGCACCATTAAATCCCATGAAATCATATTATAAATTTTGTAAACATGCTTTCATTTTTTTGGGGGGGGATGACATTCTACTATTGTTCCGACCTGTTCCGACCTGTTCCGACCTGTTCCGACCTGTTCCGACCTGTTCCGACCTGTTCCGACCTGTTCCGACCTCTCTGAGGCTGCCTCCAACACAATGGCCAACAATGGCCAACAAGGCGGACCAGCCGCAGCCAAGCGTCATTTTTGATGTCAACTCCACGGACGGTCAGATCTTGACGGAACCTGCCGATTTGCCGATTCATAAATCTAGCACTAATCCACTGCCGATTCAGAAATCGTGGATTTTGTGATTTCCAATGCCTTGATGGAAAGCATTGTCTTTACAGGAAATCGTCGTCTTCCCCCCACATTTCTTAGGGTTTCCTTTTTCAATGTTTCCTCAAATCAATTCGCTAATTTACCAACAAAGCCAAGAGCGTCCTATGTTCAACACCTGGGACTGGGCTGGGGTGCCATTTAAATCCGTAGCCGACTGAAAGGAATAGGAATTTACGTTCAGTTTGAAAATACATTGCGTCTTGCGCAAAGTTTTTGGACAGAAAGGCATTGCGGTGACAAATCTTCCAAATGATTCTGGTGAGCTACCTACTGATATTTAAAAAGTTGTGATCGCAAATCCGATGCTTAGTCATGTGTAATCATGCATGTGTCCTTTCGAATTGTAGTTTGAGTCTCTAAGCATGTGCATACGATTGTGCCCACTTGGGAAAACGTAGCATGTAAGTTGTTTATACCTGGATGCGCGGATGAATGGACAAATGTAAGCATGCTGCATAGATGCCTTGATCAGTGCATGTATTTGCATGAGTGCATTGGATACACACCCACCTTCGGAATCGTAAGTGGGTCATAACATGTCATAACCATACTATGCCCCCAGTCATGTGTGTAATATATATATATAGGTAATACATGGGTGATATGTGACAGATATGTGGCTTATTGACCGTTTATTAACCATTTATTAAGCGTTTACTAGCTGTAATGCACATCCAGCCGTTCCGGGAGAGCAGAGTCCCCGCCCAGGCGCGGAAACGGCCTGGGTTGTTCAGCAGCTGCACGGATCTGCTCGAAGGAGATCACATCATCTCCCTCATCCTCGGTCGAGCTCAACCCGAGCGCTTCGCTCAACCGCTGTTAACCGACCGTTCCCTGGTTGGTTGGGGTGGTTTGGGTGGTTTGTTGCTCAGCCATTTCTTCGTAAGTCCAAAAAGTACACTAAAATTGATGGAAGGATACGTTGTTGAAGAAAAATCCCATGGGCAAGTCGGTGAGTCTGGCTAATGTGAAGTGGAAACTTGAAGCAATACTCAAATAGCAGAGAAAATAGCACCAACCACTGCGAGACGGGAACTACCCTTGTCGGATGGTGGGAAATAAGCCGCAACTGGTGAATGTGGAGCTAGTCTTGCTCCGACAAAACAGCCTGCATGGCCATCTGTGGGGGTTGTGCCAACATCAAGAATCCAAGACGATGGCTAAACGTGATCCCTCCTTTGGTAAGAACCTATCTCTATTTGTGATTTCCCCCCAAAAAAAAATGAATCCCCTCTTGCGCGCAGTTCTGCGCTCACAGAGTTCAGCCGTGTCCAAGCCAAGAGTCATTCTTGGAGGTGAACGGAAGGAACAAACGTGCGAGATCTCCTGCATCCTTGGCATCTTTGATATTCCTTGGATGTGCGCAGAAGGCATCCCACCAGGGCTCCCCATAGGAGGGCCATCAATTCTCGCGGCAGCCCGTCGGTCCATGGGACTTTTCATGAATCATGGACTCCAAATCTGGCTGGGCCAACTTCATGGCCTGAATCATCCAGAGACATCAATTTTTCACATCGGTTTTCATATGTTTTAATATGTTTTAATGACCTTGACAGCCTTTGGATACCTTTGGATACCTTCGGTCATTCCAAGCCAGCCAAATTCAGGGCCGCAGGGCATCTGCGCGCCTTTTCGACGAAGGTGCTTGTGACCTCAGGTCGTAGCTCCGCTTCTGCTCACACTGCTAACGGCACAACGGCACTGGAACAGCGATCGACGGATCGCTGTTCATCCCCCTAAAAGTGCTATGCATCGTGCTATGCATAGTGCATATCATATAGGTATTTACAGTAATGGTATTGACTAATGGTATTGACCGCCAAATGCTTGCCGCTTGCGGGCAAGCTGCAATGTTCCATACAGAAATCGTGAAGATGATCACCTGGGCGTTGCATGGCGTTGCTCCAAAATGATCCACCCATGGAATCGTCATAGAAATCTCACATCTTCAAGCTTGAAACATCTGGAAACCAGCTTGAAACCATGATGAAAGATCCTCTCAGAAGGAGAACGATTCCCCTTTCGCAATTGCCTGCTGTCAAGCACAGGGACCCACAAACGTTCACAAACGTTCACAAACGTTCACAAACACCACCAGCTTCGCAATAGCTTAGCCAGAGTCCCACGAGTCCATGATGAGTCCATGATGAGTCCATGATGAGTCCATGATGAGTCCATGAGTCCCAGGCATACGTCAAGAAGCAAAGGGATGGAAAGACTCCAGCCACCTCCCACTCTCGATCCGAGTCGATCCGAGTCGATCCGAGGATGGATGGTGATTTTTGATTGACAAAATATGACAAAACTTCAGATTTCCATGAATCAATGAATCAAGATGAAGGCAAATTATGTACCACAGATACCTGACCACTCAGGTTTTCTGGCTGTATTTGCGTAGCTGGTGGAATGAGGGATTCTCACAACTGGCAAATAACCCGCACCATGGTGGGATTTCCCAGTTTCTTGTAAAGATTTCCTGCACAACCACAGCGCGTGGGCATTTGTATTGAGGGAGAGCGCTTGAAAACGACCAAATTACAAGTAAAACCCGCACGAGGCGGGTGGCGGAAGTTTCCAAGAGAAGAGAAGCTTAAGACTATAGGATCGAAACACAAGTTTTGCCTATAGGAG